>ML675620.1:29830245-29954461 GCA_007922155.1 Mesoclemmys tuberculata | reverse complement strand
GATCAACTGTCCAGCTGCCTTTCCAGGCCATCCTGTAATCTAAGACTTTTGCAGTGACAACTAAGGGGTCCCAGGGCCTACCCACCACTCCAGCTTCCAGAACAGGGACCCTCTCTTCCACCACAGGACCAGCAACCTCGGTACACTCACTGTGTTCCTTCATACTTCCCTTCTCTTTCTCACTGCTGTGGTCCACCAATAGGATCCAACTCAAGCTCCCTACACCCAAGGAATGACTGCAATCTTCTTCCTCCACTGCCCTGGCTGTTCTCAGCTTCCTATTTTTGTACCAATCCAGACTACACCTCCTCAGATGAGCTTCCTCTTCCATTAGAGCTTGTCTATCCAGTCTAATTCTCCCCCAGGTGAGGCCTAGTAGGTTAATTAGCCCCTTTCAACCCACCTTCACCCCTTCTGGTAAGGTATGTAATGGTGGGTCACAAACAAAGACATAATGCAGTTGGTGGGCACCTTAGTAAAAAGTTTGGAAACCACTTCATTAGATCATCTGACCTGCATATCACAGGCCATTCCATTTCACCCAGTTACCCTAAATTGAGCCTAACAACTTGGATTAATTTAAAGTTTTGCAGTCCCCAGAAGACTTAACTATTGTGTGCCACAGGCTGAGAACAGAAGAGACTGAGGAGCTACCAATGCCTAAGGCCCTTGCAATGGCAGGGAATTGATTAGGTGGGAAATGCTAGTGGGCAATGCACATTTGGCTAGTTGTGCACTCGGGAGGAAAGAATCCTTTGGAGGTCAGATCATCCAAAGCCACTGGTCCATTGGATTGAGAGCCATGATCCTGTACACAGTGTAGGCACACTAAGTTACAGTATGTATTTCCCCTATATCAACTATAAAAGAACTGAAATAATTCTAAAGGGATATTAGGTCTCTCAAGTGTATAAACACAAAGTAAAATGAGCTTTATACTTTCCCAGACTCTGGATCACTTAATACAGAAGTGGTCACAGGAATGTGATATCTGCTACTTGTCTTTAATGAAATTATTGGCAGCCTTTTAAGCATGCAACCAGATCATACCTAGGAGAGAAAGAACATGATTTCAAGTATGATGCAAAATCCTAGTGCACAGAAAAACTGAACTTGACTGATTTGTAGAGCCTGCTTAGCTCCTTCCATGTAACATGAAAACTTCATTTTTGTTATTGGTAAATAAAGTTTCAGTTTAATGTTACAAAAATTTAACCTCTACCCATTATTGTTTTACACATAACATGAATCCTTAACCACTGAGGACCAAAAACCTCAATGGCAGCACCCAGTCCTGTTCGCTGAGTTGGGTAAATGTGTGAGCAGGAGGAAGACTCTTCCCCACAAGGCTGAAGCAGCCATTTGTGTCCCCTGTGTACCATCACTATGTGGAGCAGACAAGAGACTCTATGGTAAGGATGGATCCTCAGGCTCCACCTCCATGTGCCACCATTTCCTCTGCCCTTTGCAAGGTGTCATGCAGGAGTCCCCCGAACTGCCCTTTCATTGACCAGAGCCACCTTGAGCTCCATTACCAGGGAAGATTCCACTGTCTTATAAAATTGATGTATGGTATATTTTGAAGTCCTATCAGTCGCTGATGAGAATTATAGCCTCACATTCTGTAAAAGTGATACATGAATTATTTACTACTTCTTGGATTTATTATTTTTCATATAACTTTCTAAATGTTTTAAAGTTATTTTTCTTCAATGCGAACAATAAGATTTGGCCACTGAAGATTATATTTTGTGCAGCTGAGCTATTTGTAATCCCTTTGCTACTGAGGCAAAACCTTTGCATGAGATGCTAATGCAGAAACTGTTCTTTAACAGAGAAAAAAAGATTAAATATGTTTCTCAAATAGTGTAAATATTATTACAGTAATAAATTATAATTCTCTTTGCCAGTTGTCTCTGCCTGCAAGTAAAATGATTCACACCTTCCAGTCCCCCCACACTGTGTTTACACTTGTTTCAGCTAAATGCAAAAGGTTGCTGCATCTAAGAAAGAAGCTTTATTCTTAGTCTTTACAGAAATTACAAGGGATAACAAATAGAGCTGGCTGGAGAATGACATTCCATTTTGCAGCAACTTGCAAGATTTCCAAATTTTGTTTTCATTGCACACGGAACAAATACAAAACCTTCTGAATGTTTTTTGCAAAATGAAACTTCATTGAGATCCATTTTGGATCAAAAAAGATCAGGTTCTCAATTTAAGGGTCTCTCTCTGGAAGAGACCAGACAGTGTCCACTCTGGACCTCAGAAACCTTCCCATTGAAAACTTCATACAAATCAATGTGTCTCTATGAAATATTTTGGCTTCTTCAAAACAGCATATTAAAAAAGTAAAAAATATTCAGATCAATTGTACTGATAACCCTTTTTAGGAAATACTTGCAGGAAAAGATATATGTCAGAATCTGTGATGGGGATGGCCAGGCCTCGGGGTCAGAGCTGTGACAACAAAGGGCCAGTAGTTGAAGCCAGCATTTAGAGCCAGAATCAGGAGTCCAGAGAGGGGTTGAAGCAAGGCTGGAGCAGGACTAGGAGCAAAGCAGGAGCAAAAGCAAGGCTGGAGCAGGTGAGGGCTTGTGGAGAATCAGGGTCAGGTAGGAGAGAGCTCCAAGCCCTAGAGTGACATTAAGCAGACTAAGCCGCTGTTGCTCCTGTGGAGCTTATATACCTGCCCTGAGAGTCATCAGTCACCAGTTCCTGGCTTGTGGAGCCTAGCACAGGAATGACTCATTGCCTTACAATATATCCATCTGTATCTGTAGTCAAGCGGTGTACGGAGTGCACAAAATCAAACCTTTGTGAAATGATTATATTAGGTTGGTAAATGCACATAAATGGAAAGAGTATTTGTCTGTCCATAGTTAACTGCCATTCTAAAGTCCTTTTATCTTCATAACTTTGGCTTGGAAAATGGTTTGGCTTGAATATTTTCAAATTTACTCCAAAGGCAAAGTTTAAGGAAATTAATAAAATCATTCACGTTGTCCAGGTTATTCAAAATATACCCAGATTTCATATTTTGCTTTTTCTCTCCAAGTTTCTTTGTCACCCACTAGCTTTGAAAACAAACAAAAACCAAAACAAACAAAATCCAGTCTCACAAATACCGGACAGCATTTTACTGCTCCTTTAAACTGTCAAATAGCAAAATGTCCTTGCAAACTTATGAACTTACTGTATTTCCAGAAAATAAACTGCTATTAATTAAAGATATTTATCGCATTTGCCAGCATGGAGCCAATCCTGCTCCCATTAATATCAGTGGGAGGGTTTTTTGGCCATTGACTTTAGAGGAAGCAGAACAAGGCACTTCAGGACAGATTTTGCTCCTAGTGACATTCATGTCAATCTGCAGCATCTCTGCTGACATCTACGTTAAAATTCCAAGGCTGTCCTGGGTATGAACTTGGTCCTAGGTGCAAGCATTTGTGAACATGTTGTCCTCTGTTGGACAACTACAGTTGAGAAGGAATATAATTATTCTTGTTTAACTGATACTTAACTTTAGTCTTTTAACTCAGTTAGTAGAGGCCTGTATTTTTGGATCAGGTTATATTTCATTTTTGCAAGTATGATCATTATTATGAAAAGTTCGCTGGTTGGTAATAGATAAGACAGGTTCACACAACAGGAAATTTCTAGGACAAAAACCATAAAATGATTTTTAAAGTTACTTGTATTTGAAAGCTAAATATAATTCTCTTTCAGGGAAGCTAATGGAGAAAATGTATAGACAAAGACAAATGTGTATATGCTCAAATTATTTAAATAAAATCACAATGCAGATGCAACTGTCATGTTCTTCTTGTAGGCAGTTTCTTTTCCCAATAATTTGAAAGTTATCACAGGAATATGGATGTTGGTTCCTAGCCATACTTAGCTGGCCAGTACTGCTAACAATTTAAATTAATCTGATTATCCCATTTGTTTAAACTTTTAAAATGATGTCTTCATTCACCTACACTGAAGAAAAAGAATAGTGTTATAAAACCCTGGGAAATTCCAGAGCCCAAGAACATTTCATCTGCCCAAGAAGCCACTCTAGAAGCCTGAGATCAGCCACCAGCAGCTCCAGGTCTGCTCCACCTTTTCCATTCTAGATCTCATATGCAGGGGAATATGGCAGAGGGGACGGACAGCTGGAGGACTGAACAGCCACCTGAAGCTGCTAGTTGGAGCTACAGCAAAACTGTGACTCCAGACTTCATTTCCTTGCTTTTAAGTAACTGGGATTCAAAAATTCATGCATCAGTTTAGAAAACTGTTGGCACTCTACTTAACCACCATAACAGTTTTTTTTTTTAAATAAAAATATTTTTAAAAAAATATCTATGTATCTATCTCAACAAATCAAGCACTGCCAGTGAATTTTCACTTCCCTAATTTAATCACTTCAATTACAGAGTGAAAATCCATGCAGTTTAAATTCAGAGTTTTGTTTATTTGATTGAGTGTGTATCAGAGCTGAGATGAACTAATTTCTATGAATATTTAGTAACACACTTGATACTAGCATAAACGAATAGCTTATAACTCAGGAGGAGGTCGATGGACACAAGGGATGAAGGAGCATTTGTTCTGTGCCAGAAAGTACTGTCAAAATCTTGTTGGCATATTCTTTAAGTCACAGAGAGGGTGATGTATCCAATTTTTTGCATCCATTATTACAATAATAAAAAAACAAATTTGTTTCTTTCTTCATTCTTTTAAATCTACCTTCATTGAGAAAAGGATCTGAAAGTTTTTTTTTCACCTTTTTTAGACTGCCACTGTGATATGAAATCACTGAAGGGAAAAAAACTTCTGGTGACTAGTAATCTTAGAAGAAGCATGGCCATTGTAATTATAATTAAAGGAAAAGCTGTAGTGAAAACTTCTTGTACCAGATTCTGATACCTTTACACATGATGACCAGTACCTTACAGCGTAAGTAATGCCACTGAAGCCAAACCAGGAAGAAGGGTGCTATTGAATGAGTAAGGATGGCAGAATCTGGCCCCTTGTTTGTACTCGGTATAACTATTCATAGTATAAAATGTTTCATGAAATTAATAATTTTTTGGCTTTTTCTAGATAATGACATTTTATCAAAAGTGTGTTGTTTGGTTGAATAAACTCCAAGAAGTTGAGTGAACTTCACCCCATCCACTTGTTTAACACACATACGACCCTCAATCCAGAGTATCTCAGCATCTCCAAACCTAATAGTTCACTCCTCCAAACTGAAGAGTGACCTCAAATGACTATTTGCTTAATGAGCCCAATCTAAGCCCAAAACTCTGGTGGGTTTTTGTTTGTTTGTTTTTCCAATTTAGGTCTCTCTTGCAACCCTTTTTTGATATCCTTAAATTAATGGTGGCCAACTCAGTTTTCACAGGCTACCTACAACCCTCCATAGCACAACCGACAGCATCTATTATGTGGATGTACGTGCAGTTCTGCTTCATTAAGATCTTGGTATACGTCAGGTTACATGATTTTTTCTTCGACCTTTTATTAGACTTTATTTCTGAAATATGTTGCCTAGTCATGCCAATTTTATAGATGGGTAAATTATCTCTGTTCCATTTCACTGGGTGGATTTATCCTGGCCTCAGCCCAAACAGTTGATGGGATATCAAAAAAATCAATACGTTCAATATTTCTGCAGTCTGTTCCACTCAGCTGAACAGTTATTACCCCATGTCTTTAAGACCAACTCAAATTGCTTTGGGGGAAAACACCAAACCATCTTTGGAAGCAGTCACATGGGATAGGAATGGTGACATTATCACCAGAAACAGAATATTTGTGCAGACATTTTACACAATACATAATATAAGTGTCCTCTGCAATACAGATATTTTAGTGATTTATTCAAACAATATCACATTTTATCATCTGGTTGATTTGTTTTGGTAACTATACCTAAAAAAAAGTCACATAGCTTTCCTGTTGCTGCTTCTTTTCATATTCAGTCAGCAAAATGATGTATTGTGTAACTTTGATAGGTTTGACATGAATGAACTCTAACAGGTGAGAGACTTTGTGAAAGACTGAAGTTAGTCATATAACAAATTGTTACAGGATTCTTTAAATCATGAAAAAGGAAAAAAGCTGTTATTACAGCTATATCAGTGAATTACTAAAGAATGCCTCTAAGATGTCTAACATTTTTTTTTTCAGAATGGAGCATTTGGGAGCTGCATCAGTGATGGAACCGTATCCAAAATGATACGGAAAAACCAATCCATAAAGTACACTTTATCATTGACCTGGGGGACCCCAGAAAACCTGCTTTATCTGGAACTAAGATATCTCTACCAATATTGACCACTCAAAAAAATCCTGAACAGCTACTTCATTGAGCTGAGGGATATTGCGTTTTCATTTAATTTGTCAGAAATTCTTTCAGGTTGAGCTGAACTTTAATCAATTAAAAAGCACATACCCAGTAGAAGAATGAATGGTTTACATTTCAGATATGTACAATGACAGAATTAATAGTGTGCAGTCCAGTGATATCAAGGGTAATATAATTAAGGGTAATTTCATTTTCCTAATGAGATTCCTTCTCAATGAAATAGGCAGAACCACTGATGACAGACCTGGGGCCCAACCCTGTTCCCATTCATATAAGTGAGAGTTCTGCCGCTGATTTCAAAAGAAGCAGGATCAAGCCCTGGTTGTGGAGTTATAACGTGCATGCAGAATGTCACCAATTAATGCTGCTGTAGGCATTTTCTATCGAAGTGCAAAAGAAATAATGGCTTCTGTTTAACAAGTGTCTGGCAGTTGTGTGATTTAGCACTACCTCTTCGATTACCCATTATTATTAGTATCTAGATGATGGAATCGTCTCCTGCTTGGATAAAATGCATTAAATATCCTCTGAGCAAAGCAGAACAAAAGGAGATCAAAGTATGTCCTTAACGATGAAGGAAAAGAAATTGTTGAACATTCGGTCCTGGAAAAAGAGTGGCAGCAGGAAATGTATCTACTGCATCACAACACAACACCCACAATTGCTTCACAGAACCCTATATGAACACACAGAAACTGAAGAAAAGAGATGGCAAACAAATTTGTGATTTTTTTTCAAATGTGCATTCACACGTAGCTATTATAGCATTCACTTATCTTTAATCATAACTTTCCTTGTGAATAGCATGTTGCTGTCATAGATCTCTATTATGATTTTCAGCAACTGGATTAGTAAAGGAGTGGAACTGCACCACTTTAGAAGGAGATCTGAAAGAGACTGTGATTAAGCGAGCCTATCACTGACATACTGGGTCTGGTGCATTGTGGATTAAGTATACATGGATTTGGATTCAATTTGATCAAACTGCTGATGGCATCCCTACTTCCAGCTCCTTAGCCTCCATGGAAGATTGTAACTTTCTTTGATGGTAAGCTCCATCGTTGATCCCCGAATGCAAATTTTGTGCATACATAGGTCTGTACTTAGTCCAGGACCCAGATCTGTTAATCTGGGAATCTTTAATACACCTTTTTATGAGGATTTAAAAAAAAATCTTGTCTGTTTACAGTATAGCCCCTTAAACAATAGTATTAGTTTACATACAAATAACGTAATGCTTCAAAAATTGCCTACAGCCTAAAATATTGTATCATGAATTCCTCCTATCTTTGATGTTGGGGCTGGAGATTTTTAAAAAAAATTTCCTTTCTGTGTTTCAATGAAAAATTGCCACCCGATCACTTTTGCCATTTTCTTTTCTACCTAAATGCCATTTCATCTGTGGTGTTGCTGTTTCAACATAAACGGTACATAGAAAACTGAAAGAGGGCATTGCATTTGACGAAGGATTATGGATATGAAGTTTGGGAGGGCGAAGGCCTCATATTTCATTACTGTCCAATCAACACATAGCACAGACTTGCCAATTATCCATTATTAGTTCTATTTATGAAATTGGGAGGAGGAAGCTTGAAATGATATGATACTTACCTGGTTTTATGTTTCACTACAAACTCAAATTTTTGGGCAAGCTTTGGAAAAAAGAATCCCCGTTGAACAACTAACTTTTTAAGTGCACCTGGGCACAGTGTGAGCAAACTGGAATCCAGTTTTGAACAGACCCATGGCCCAAAGAGCTAATGTGATCCTGGGATGCATCAAAAGGGGAATCTTGAGTAGGACTGGAGACGTTATTTTACCTCTATATTTCACACTAGTGCAATTACTGCTAGAATACAGTATCCAGTTCAACAATTCAAGAAGGATGTTGATAAACTGGAGAAGGATCAGAAAAGAGCCATGAGAATGATTAAAGGATTAGAAAACATGCCTTATAGACTCAAAGAGCTCAATCTATTTAGTTTAACAAAGAGATGGTTAAGGATTGATTTGACTATGGTCTGTAAGTATCTACATGGGAAACAAATGTTTAATATTCAGACTAACAGAGAAAGATATAACAAGATCTAATGGCTGGAAGTTGAAGCTAATTAAGATTGGAAATAAGGCCTACATTTTTTTAAGAGTAAGAGTATACAATCATTGGAACATTTTACCAAGGGCTATGGTGGACTCTCCATCACTGACAATTTTTTAATCAAGATTGGATGTTTTTTCTAAAATATATGCTCTAGAAATTATTATGAGGAAGTTCTATGGCCCGTGTTGTAGAGGCGGTAAGATGGGATGACCACAGTGGTCCCTTCTGGCCTCAGAATCTATTAATTATAGTTTAAAATAAAACCCAGGCATTTTGGTGTCATGTTAAAACCATGTTAAATTCAATGGGTTTCACAATGTTTGAAAAAATGAAGCCATCTGAAACCCAACATATTTGGCTGAGCTTTACTTGGAGTACCTGGATCTAAAAAAAAAGTAAAAATCAATGGATGTGAGCCCACATGAAAATAAATAAATAAATAAAAATTTGCTCAAATCCTGGTAAAGCTGAGTTTTGCACAGCTCTGTGTATAAGGAATTATCCATGCCAATCCCAGTAAATATATAACTGGATGAAATTCATTTTTCACAATGGGGTTGAATTGGCATACGTGAAAGGAGAATTTTGCCATCTGTCACTAACAAAATATTAAACTTACTTAATCCATTTTGACAGTTGATAAAAGCACCCAGAAATATGAATCCTGACATTTTGCAGTGTTTGCCCAGTCCTACTTTTATCCTGAAAAATTCAGAGAAGGTTCTCAGAGATGTTCAAAGCAGTTTTTCTATAAGTAAATAGCAGATGCTTGAAAATCTCTCTCTCTTTTTCATGCAACTAATGACCTTTATTGATCGTATTGATTTTTTTGTGGTCTTTTTGTTGGGTGTTGGTTTTTTTGGTATTATATTATACAATATTACTACTCAACTGCAGCTTCAGCTTCTTTAGTTTTTTTTTTTAGTGTTCTTTCCATAAAGTGACATATAAAATATGTTTGCCTCACATCTACCTATTCTGCATGGCAATTACTTTAGAATTGCACTTAGACATCTTTCCCCCCTAGAGATTGGGTATTTTGACAATGGTTGTTAAAATATCAATATTGTGATTCTGCTTTCTCTACATCAGGGGTGTCAAACTCACTTCCTATGGGGGGCCACATTTAAATTAAATTTAGTTCAAGGGGGCCACTAAGACGCTTCATGCTCTAATCTAAAAACACTCAACACTAAAACACATCATATTCTAGTCTGCTGTGCTTTAGGTACTCTACTCTCTGCCATGAAATTTCTCCCGGAGGGGTTTACTTCGGTGGCAGAGTAGGACAGCGGGACTCACAGCAGGTACTCACAGGCTCTGCTCTCCGCTGTGAAATCTCCCCGCGGGGTGAAATTCGGCGGCAGAGTGACAAAGTCAGAAAAAACCAGGGCCGGATAACACAAAAAACTCGGGCCGGATTACACAAGGCGGCGGGCTGGATTCGGTCCGCGGGCCAGATAACACAAGCCGGCGGGCCAGATTTGGCCCGCAGGCCTTGTGTTTGACACCTGTGCTCTATGTTATCTTCTATGATTCTCTTCCACACAGCTTTTAGCAAAAAAAAAAAAAAATTAGATGGAACATGGCAAAACATGAGTCAAGCAGTAGACCTCAGCCAAATGTTTTTTAAAATTTACATCATTTTCATAATTTATTTAAATATTCTCTAATTTTCCTAAAATTGTTCAGTTAAATTTAATACGGTTTCTTTCTTTGCTTTTAATACTTTCATTTTAGTTAGTTTACGCATATGGCCAAATTCTGCAGTATTTACTCCGGAAAAATTCCATTGAAATTAAGGCGGGAATACATAATAATGCTGAAAGAGTCATGCTAATTTGTGCATCACTAGATAGAATCACCAAATTTTGTACAACCCATGTGTGGAGAAGATAATTTCAAGGTACAATGTGTGAAATCATGGTCCTATTTGAGTCACTGGCAAAACTCACATCAACATCAATAAGCCCATGATTTTCACTCCAGGTTTCAAATCATCGTGGGCCAGATTCTACCACCTTTACTCACATTGAGTAGTACTTATTACTTTTTGATTAGTTCAATTGAAATAATTTGTGACCACTTACAGAACTACTGCACATAGTTATAAAGAAATCCAAAAGTGACCCTAAATATATACATGTGGTTAGCACAAATTGCATAAATATAACATGATAGTTTGGACTATGAATACTAAGAAGGTGAAGTAATATCTTAACTGCATGTGTGGAAAGAGGGGAAGGAAATGCAGCATTTTAGTTTTTGTTTTATTTATTTATAAAAAATAAGTAAAATCTATTAAATTACAGGCTCTCTGTATTTAGACATATACTAGAAAATAGAGTAGTCTCTGGGCCTCCTTTAGCCAATTAGCAAATAAGATTTGCACACTGAATTTAGGTTTAGGTAATAAGCAATAATTAGTCCAGTAAATCTCTTCTCCCAGGGAAAACCCCATTTGTCCCAGACGAATGTGGTGATACATAACTCAGCTGCTGTTAGCAAGATATGGGATTGTGTTATTAGTTATTTCAAAGATAAATAATCTTTAAATTCCAGCCAGTTTCATTGATGGTGTTGTACAGGTGGGTTTCAATAAACAACAATGTGGAGTTCTCAAATGATACATATCCTATCTTGCTATCTGCAATAAGCAGTCTGATGAAGGCCAAAACATTTCTTACATCTATCATGGCGCATAGCACATTTTAGGTCATTGTTAGATTTTCTCATTAGAAATTGGGCTCTTCCTAAAGTGGGTCACTTTTAAGGTTTTCTTTTTCAAAGAAGCTGAGATTAAATTCTCCATAAATTTAAGTAGGTCTGTAAATTCTCTTTCTTGGCACTTTCGTAGTTGTAGTTAGATTATATGGATAACATTCACAAATAGCTTAATCAACATCAGTTCTTAAATATTTTATTTGAGAATATATTTTATCAACTATTTGACCTTTTTTTTTCCTACTGTATACTTGACTTGTCAACAATTCTAACCAATAGCAAGCCATACAAGAGTTTTCCACTACACTGTTTGAATGTTTCTGCTTGTACATTTCATAATCTTTGTGTACTCTTTTTTTCTTTTTTTAAATACTCCTATTGTTTTCTGGTTTGGCGCACACCCTGCCTCTAGCCTTCTCACATGTGTCCACCTCTGTGTTAATGATTATCCTCTTTTTTTATCACATCATCATAGTTACCTTTGTATTATTAAGTATTAGATTCAAATATTTAGCCCAGCACCTGAACTGAGTAGATGGGCAGGATGCTGTGTACACACATGGGAGGAAGAAAGAAGGAACTCTTCTCCCAACCTGAGGGGTAATTATTGAGCTGCTCCATAGAGGCTATTTCAGCCTAGTGGTTAAAGTACCTTGCAGTCTCTAAATGTGCCCAATCTACCCGCCACATGTTGGGTAGACAAGGGGGCCACATATTAGTGAATCCTGTGACTTTTTCTCAAGCTTGCTTTTATCAATCCCCTGCCCGCAGCCTAGGAAGCCTCCAAACCTTCATAAAAATGGACTGCAATTGCCCATTTAAGATGATACCTCTTGCATAGCTTAAAAACAATGTGCTACTTATCGAAACATTTTAAAAAGAGGGAGAAGTCCCAGGAACCCACAGAAGACACAAACAGAAGCTGTCTAATGTCACATGGAAACAAGAGACTGACTTCTTTAGCCTCTGCCCACTACCACAAGTTCACTGAGCAGCTGGGCACAACTCGGCCCACAGTGATCTGTCATTTTGTACATGATTGCCCAACATAAATTCATATAAGCCTTAAGCTGTGAAATCATAAAAATGATAACTAGTAGGGAAAATAAGATTTATTATTTGTAGGGCATACCTAAGGTATAAATATGCATAAATAACTGCACAATGTACACACAGTAAAACTCTGCTCTACTGCATATGCATAAAATTCCCACTGAGTGAGGGGTCTGATTTATGGTTTGGTATCAGAACCATGTGAAAATTTACAGCTTTGCATGGGTTTCTAATTGAAACCTGGTTAAACTCAGCATCCCTTCTCACCTACCTGTTTTGTTTTTGTTTTTGTTTTTCAAACTAAGTTTGCTGTGAGCTTTTGTGTTTGTTCAAACCTAAAACTTATAAAGAAGAAGGGACTCCCAGGAACTGCAACCAAAGAAAAGGTTTCCATGGACCCTAAAGATCTGCTATCTGTCATTAGTGCATTGAAATTTGCAGGTACTAAGGGCAAAACTGCACCAAGGCAGAATATGGCAAAGGTTTAAAAAGTGTACACATACTCTATAAAGGTCAGAAAAGAAAAGCTTAGCTTCTAAATGCTGGATTGTGCCTTTCACTACACTCCCCACAAGGAATCAAGGGGTGTAATAACTCCCCCTATATGCTTGCACAGGCCACCTGGTTTTTGAGTCTTGGTGTACAGGAGTAAGCAAAGCTACATCTCTGCTTCTTCATCTACAGACCAGGTGGGCAGGGAGGGTTACTGAATGGATGGTGCCTTCGTTCCAGTCCCACTACTTCCAGACCAAAACAGCTTAGCCAGAGGAGATGGTGGTGGTGGTGCTGATAGACAGGCAATATATTTCTATACAGAGGGACAAGGAAGGAAGTTTGCATCCCTGAGCACAATTCTTTCACTGGGGTACTCCTGAGGCAGTGCATCAGCATGCAGTTATGGGGGGAAAGGATGATGACCTGTTCTGTTCATTCCCTCGGAAGCACCTGGCATTGGCCACCGTCGGCAGACAGGATACTAGGCTAGATGGACCACTGGTCTGACCCAGTATGGCTGTTCTTATATTCTTATGTCCAAAGGGCTTAAGATTTTAAAGAAATTCTTCATTTGAACCCTGATTCGACAATTGGATCAGAGTGGCACCCACACAGAACTCTTTGCACAAGATAGCACAGTCTTCTCCCTGAAATGTTATTCATATTTTCAAAGTGGAAAAAATAGGGTCTTACTGGGAGTTGGGGGAATAAGGGAAATTGGTGGGGAAATGTGAAGATAAAGAATCCCTTTCAGAATAAAAAACGGAGATGCGTTACGATAAAGGGCAGATAAAGACAATATTTATCCTTCTGCCACCCCTTCACTGTTCTCTGTCAGTACCAATTTAACCCTGTTAGATTGAGTTCTTATCTATAATCTGAACCTTCTGCCTCCTTCCCACACACCACCAATTCATCCACACTGTCATTCAACAATTTACTCCATCCCTCCTGCATGCAGTCCTGAAGACTACATGTTCCTCAGCTGTCTCCAACCCTGTCCCCACCTGCTCAGCAATACTGACCCACCCTCTTCTTACTTTGTGTCTTTACAGCTCAGAACCATCCACTGAACTCTGAATCCTTTCTCATGTGATTTGTTACAAGAGTCCTACAAAAGAGAGATGTTTGTATCCATGTAAACAATTGACTGACAGATATGGTGCCAGTAGATGAAACTCAAAAACATGTCATAGTTCTTGGGTTTTGTAGAAACAATAAAACATATCTTTGTACATTGCAATGGCTTCTTTAGTGCAGCTGTTTACATGTAGCTCTTAACATAACCTAGCCAGGCTCATTATTTAAAATAATAAGGGAAAAATAGGTGATAATTTCCCATCTATGTTTAATTCACCACACTAGTCCTGAGTGTTAGAGCTTGAAAGATGTGTAAAATAATTTGATTTAACCCAAGAACTCTTTGCTGTGGGAATCAGAACTCTATAAAATGTAATATGGTACCCAGAACATAAGGTAAGAAACAGATTGGAGTGAGTTTAGTGGCTTATTTAGGTTTTTTCCACCCCTCACACATCCTTATTTATTTTCTTGCAAATTCTTTTGGTAAAAATTCAAGTTACTATTCCATATGTTGAGTCTTCATTAATATTCCTTTACTTTCAAGTGATATAGCAGAACTTCAGATTAATTAGGGAAGATAGTATTCAGTTATATCCGGGTAACAATCATAATAAATACTTGAGAAGTATTCATTAAGTCTTCAGACTAAAAAAAGTGGTGCCTTTTTAAATGAGCCAGTAACTTAGAAAACTAAATATTTTGCCTTTACAATATGCTATCTTGTCATTAGTGCAATACTTCTCTGAGTATTTAGGGAAGACAAGATGGAGCATTAATGAAAACTAGAGGTTCTCAAATCATTTTATATGTGGACTATAGACAGTGTGTCTAAACACCTCTGCTGCTGTAAATAAGCACAGCTCCACTGTTTTCAAAGTACCAGCAATTCGCAGAGAATTTGGCCCATAATCTCATGGACCTTCTTCCCAATCACTCATGATCATATAGCTTACCTCAGTCCTACAATTCCTGCTCATGTGAACAACCCATTAGCAATTATGTAACAACCCAGTGGCAACTACAGCAATTATTTACACATGAAAATAATCCTGGGAAAGTATTTATGTTATTTTAGTTGCTTTTAGTGGGATACATGTTTTGTCTTTATCAGTAAAAACTAAAACTTCTGCCCTCCTATTGTTCCATTTCTCTCAACTTCAAATAATGGAGAGAGTCACCATCTCTCTGCAGCGCACCAGCAAGTGCTCCCCACATTGGGAACCTCTAGAATCAGACATAATAAATGACAATCCTTAGCTTTGGTGGAGGGGAGCTGATTCTGCGTCTTTTCAGTAGTTCCAGTAGAATATTAGAAAAACATATTCAAAGACAATTATTTGATGGTCATTCCCCACACTCCCGATTTCACAATAATTACTATTCACAACATATTATTTCACCATATCTATTTTGAACACTCCTGTGTTTTATTTGGAAGGTCCTCATTACACCCATTCATGTCAGCTTTCTCCATTTTTGGTCACTGCTATGTGAGTCAAGCTGAGAGCAGCAGCATTACTCCTTAAAAGGCAAGAACTTTTTGAGGAGGATGAATCCAAACTTGGATGGTGAAACTGTGGCTCAGGAGGGCGTATACTTTGATGACAAATAGGATTTAAGTAGGTCTCTCTCTCTCTCTCTTTTCAATCTTGATTCACCTGATGATATCTTTAATGCTGCACCTATCTCTCTCTTCCAGACCTTCTGATAACATTATAGTCATATAATGCAGAGTGATTACTTCAGTCTGCTTTAGAGGAATAGTAAGTACACAAAGTAGAAATTTTCCAAGACGATTTTGCCTTTAGACTTGGAACTAGCTGGTACTGAAGAGAAAAATCAATTCCAATGCATATTTGAATCTAAACTTTTCAAACAGGTGTCCTAGTTAATTGCTTAACAAAGTATATTATATATATTACTGTAATGTGAGGACTGAGACTGTGTGGGGCTAGATTTGAAATTGGAACACGAACATATTAACTGAGAAGTGCTGGAGAAAAGTCTCTTTTCCTCTGTTCACCACAGGAAAGTGAGGAGATTTCCTTGAGATTTAATCAGGGAAATAAAATTGATCCATATTACATAAATATTACTGAAAGTTATTACTAAATATGACATTCAAGGAAATAGACACGTCAAAAGTTTTGAAATTGGTAAAACAAAAAATGTTGATATCCGGATTCAAAATGACCTCATTTCACAATTTAAGCTAATTATGTTCAATTTAAATAAATAAATAAATAAAATCAAAATTTTCCAACATGTTTAGAACAAAATGTTTTGACTTACCCAAACTGAAATTTGTTTTGATTTGTAGGTTTGCAAGAAAATTTTTTTTTTTAATTTTTTGCTATTTTTAAAAGTGGTTTTGACTTTTTAATCCCAATTCAAGGAAGAATTTATTTATTTTATGTTAGGTCTTGAATATTTTTCAGTAAAACCACAGACCCCTTTTATTTATTAATGAAGGTGGCAATATTCTTGATGCTTCACAAAAACAAAATGAAGACCATCTTCTCTCAAAAGGTTTACCAACCTAAGCAATTCCCACACAGGAAAAGTTTAATGAAGAGGGAAAGTTAATGAGTTTCTGATGGAAATTTTAAGAGTGCTCTAACTATAAAAATATTGTGGATGTAATGGAAATATAGTAATGACATTGTTGCAGTCTTCCTATGCTACTAAGGTAGCATATTATGTTGCTTGCCTTCTTAGGGCCTCAATGGGACACTGTTCACATACCTTTTATGTGAGGTTTGCTATTACATTTGAAATACAGGTAGTGGTGGCCAGAATGATAGAAATGTAGGATTGGACAAGACCTTGCAAGGTCATCTAATCCAGTCTCCTGCACTTATGGCAGGACCAAGCATTCCCTAGACCATCAATTGGAATGAAATGATTTAGCACAACAAATAACTTTGGGTGGATTTTATGCAGTTCTTTGTTTTATGAGTAATTAAATACTTCTTTATATTCTGGGAGTCACCTTCCATAATTGTTAATATCATGTTCTTTATTATCATGGGTTGAGAGTTAGTTAAATTAATGAAAAATAATACTTAGCATTGCCATACATCTCAAAACTCACTGCAAACATTAACCCTGATTTTATAGATGAGTAAACTAAGGCATGGAAAGATGAAATAAGTAACCCAAGGTCACACAGCAACTCAGTGACAAAACTAGAAATAGAATCCAGGCTCTGAATCAGAGTACACCCTCCACTGTACCATATATCTTCCCTCACAATTGATGACTGGACATTTATGCATAATTTAATATTTTATTAGAATGAACCTAGAGGCCACAAAAGAAAACAAAGAAATTATTGTGATGTAATATAGACTTTACAGAAACTAATGTATGCATACTTAGTTTGCGGAGGAAGAGTGCATTCTCCTTGTTATGCCTCTCTGACTGCCACAAAAGCAATCTAGTAAATGTCTAAATATGGAATTCTTTCTTAGATTCCATATTTAGCTGTCAGGACTGTCCTGGGATTTCCATAAAAGTATTTTGAGTCACAGACACAGTTTTGTAAAAGGTAGCAAGATTTGCTTAAACAGTGATGCAATTGCTTAGTTTGTCATTTGTGTTTAGGGAGGAATTTACTAATATCCACTGGACAACATGTTTATAGGTCTGGTCAGCTCATTCTAGTCAGCTTCATGATGGTGACTGTAATTACATATCGAGCATATTATGTGTGTCTAACTTTCATCATTATTCATACATACATTTGCCTCACAATTGTTCTTTTCCCACCTTTTAAAGGAAATATATTGCCATATCTATTTATATGTTCAGTTGAAAGAGGAGAGAGGTGTTATTCTTTCACTTTTGAATCACAGAATCTTGAGGTAGAACATTAGTAAATGAAATAATTTCCCTTCAATGGCAACTCACACCCAAGGATTACTATATAGATAATTTAATACTTAAATGCAGAGATAAAAATTAACAACAGAAAATGTGAGTCTAATAGATAAATCATATTAATGATCATATACACTAGCAAGGTGTTAATGAAAGTGCAACTGAATTAATTTGCTTATTCATAACACAAAAAATCAGGAACATAATTAATCTTCTATCACAGCTCCTATCCTGGAATTATCAATAGTGATTACAACAGCATTTTATAGTAGGCTACAAACACATGCTTGAAATTTTATACCAATTCCCTGATTACATCATGAAAACAAAGAGCTCCCCATTAAGTATTAAAACTTTCTCAATTTCCCTTCGTATTCAACAATGTATTCTGTAATTCATGGGCATGCAAACCAGTTAAGATAAAATAAGAAGAGATCTAGAACCCTCTAACAAAACTGAGACCAAATCTCTACAGTGGTTCCTTAAAGTTTGGTTACCTTCTTTGCCCTTTTCATTTTCTGCATTACCTGGACTCAGCCGGGATCATAGAAAGTAAAAACACCCTGGCCCAATGACCTTACTCAGGTTTAGTGGCACCTTACTCCATTAGTAGTCCCTTTGACTTCAGTGGAAGTGCTTGTGGAGTTAGTACTACTAAATGTAAGGATATCAGAATCTGACCTATGAGAGACAATTTGTAGTAGTATTTCTAGCTGGTTGAAGCTAAAAGGGATGAAAAATTGGGAGTGGGGGTGCAGATGACAGACACATCGTTCTTTCATTGTTTTCAGCCTGATACCTTACAAACTCATCCTGCACAGTACAGAGCAGCTCTTTAGAATGGCAGTTGATGCCATTCAGCTGTTAAAGTCCCTTTAAGTAAGTTCAGGTAAACTGGCATAAAGAAATTAGAAATATCACTGGAAAATAACTCCACTACACCTTAGATATCACTGAGTGGCAACTGTTGGTCAATCATGATTTTTAATGGTGAACACTGTAACTTCAGCCAGAACTACAGAAGCTTGAGTCATCATTGCATGCTAATGTGAAACATAAAATTAGGTCAGAGCAAAGTTTAAAGCCAGGTTATCTGCCTGTTTCTTTCAGCATTCTTTTTCTGCTTAACTTACTATTTTATGCTACTCCCACTTAAATATTCTTCCACCTTATCAGAAGGCAGCTAATTCTCAGGAGGTAAAATACACACCTTGAAAAATAAAAATCCCATATAGAGCTTACCAATTAATAAAACCATTTTATGTTTCATTTGTGAGCGTCCAAGGCTTGATGCTCTTTCCTATTCTTTCGTTGTCTGGTTTGTGTAATGAGAACATTGTGAAAAGGTAGCTAATTTCTTAGTATAAATGACTGTCAGTGACTTCCCTTTGTGAGGGAATAGGGGAAGATTCTCAGTATTGTTTGTAGAACATAAACACTTAGAGGTTAACAGCTCAAATCCAGAAACCATCACCATCAAATGCTGTTTGGTGGTTTGCCTGAGTATGGTGGCAAAATGCTGCAAAAACTGCCTAGTGGCAGTTTCAGAAGAAGGATCAAGGACTAAGCATGTAAAATAGAGCTGGTCAAAAATGGAAACACTTTTCAGTGAAAAATTCCAAGACAAATTATTTTTGTTTTGGTTGAAATTTAACGCTTTTGGAACCAACTACTGTTGGAAGTTCCTCTAGGTGCAGGGCTGCTCCACACTAGTGGAGCAGCGAGGGAATAGTTGCAATGCATTACCCAGTCTATGGCTAAACAGATGATTAGGGTGCAATCCATAGCCCCTTTGTACGTCAGTCTACTTAATTCAAAAATACACCCTTCTAACTTCACAATTGGAACTGTAATGTATTAAGCACACAGCATGCAAATTTAGCTTAATAACATTATTTGTACACACATTTCCCTCACACTTGTTTTTGTCCCACCTTTTTGGGAAACATGTTTATGCAAACAGGTCATAGGGTTGGCCTACCCAGTCAGCTGAGGATCCCCTCAGCATTGCACAGCTGGCTGGCCTTTCACCAACTCCTTGCTGCTTTGAGGCTGTGTCAGGAGCTTAAAGGAGGAGTGAAGCTGCACTCAGATGATCTGTAGCTGGTATAATGGACCTCTGGTGACATTACCAGCTGGCACAAATTAGAGAAGTCCAGAGGCTTTTCTAGCTCATGCCAGGAACTAAACACAGGTCAAGCTGACCCCAAGTTTAGGGGAGCACACATTTGCTGTAAAGCCATCCATGCCTTCCCTCATGTCTTGCCCTGTGAGTGGGTGTACGATACCAATCCCAAATCTTATTTATAAAACATTAAACTTCCCTAAGATATCCATGGAGCTTCCCTGGAGCTATACATCAGTTTTATTGCATGCAGACTGTAGGATACTCCCCACACAGTAAACTAAATAATGTTTTTCTGATAATCAATTATTAATTCTAGCTTGATCTATTGGACCTAGGAGGCTCTGGATTCTTTCTCAATCTCGAATAAGTAACTTGCCTATTACTCTGGGATACCAGAGGTTTTCAGTAATTTGTCAAGGGAATTTAAGTCATCAGTTCAAGTAGTTAATTTATTTTTTTCTATATATCAATTTTGCATGAAGTAAACATTTTCCTCCTTCTTCCTGCAAGTGGAATGTTCCAGGAACAACTGGGAAATAAGTACTTTCTTGATTAACATACTTTAAAATAAAGTCACTTACTCTAATACCCAGGAGTTTACTTTATGGGATCTCTAAAAGAGTACACAAAAAACTTTAATTACCTGTGAAATGATGTTCTTTAAAACACACCAGTGGCAGAATGGTGAACGCAATGGAGAGCAGAGAGAAAGTTGATTGTGTGGCAACTGTGGATGAATACAGATTGATACATTCACTCATGTTCCTTTTTTCCTTCCATCTTTGTCCTTTCAAAATTCTGTAGTGCTAGGGCATCAATCACTTACACTTGATTTCCACATAGAGTCTGATTCTAAATTAATTTAGGCACAACTCATTAAATAACATGCATGTTTAGGCTGCATAAAAACTAAAGTATCCGGTAAATATTTTAGACAAATTAGATATTGATATCCTGTTTATCTTCTCACTTATACCTAAGTAAATTGGGTGTAACCCTGTTATCAATGAAGTAACAACTGCTTAAAACTGGCAAATGCAAGAAAAGAATTGTATTTGTATATTTACTAAATGTCTCAGATGAGCAACACCAGCCAATTAGTATTCCATAATGAACCTCCATATATCTGTACGAGGTAACAATATCTAGTGTAAAGTGCACTTAACTTTTTGCCCAGCACTTTTCACTCAAATATTTCCTCAGAATCCTTTCCATAATGTTTTGTTACGTAGCAATGCTTTAGCATTTTTCTCTTCAACATTCTTAGTAGAGAATCCTGTTGAAAGAACTTGTTCGTTTTTGTATCAATTCTCTGAGTTGAGAGTATTTTTTAAGTAAAACAACTGAAATACAGGACTAATTGCAGGTCAGATAAATTAACTTCTTTCTTAATTTAGATAATGTCATGAAGCTCTCAGTTTAAGCTACAAGCTTAGCTTCACTCAGCATTGCTCCTCATCTCTTACATATGCCTAATATGGATTCATTAGTCACTGTTGTAAGTAGTGGCATACGTTCCTTCCCAGACCTCTTTTAATCTTAATTGAGTTTCACCCCTTTGAAGTGAAGGCTGAGCAAGGATTCTCTCTTTTCTTTTTTCCATTAACGAAGGACAAACTGTGTAAGGATTATCTAGTATGGGAGTGGTAACTCGGTGGCAATTCCCTTTGTTGAGCCTTCAGTGACCTAAATTGCATTTCCTAATAATGTAATTTAAAATTCAGGTGTTACAAACTAGTCAGTCATTAATGTTGAACCTTGTGATAGCTTCCGTTTTTCCTGGCCTACTCCTTTATCCACATAAACAAGTAAAACATTCATTATATAGACAGCCCTACTCAGGGTTGACAGTTCTCGTGGCTTTATTGCAAGTCTCGTGATATTTGTTGCCCCAGCAACCAGAATCCTGTGATTACATGAGAATCTCAGCTTTCTTTCTTTTTTTAAAATGTCTCTAGCCTTCATGATTGTTGAGAAAATCTTGAAAAATGTGACTTAAATGCATCGTAAATGCTCAAAAGTCAGAGGGCAAAGAAAAAGAATCCAACACTGATTATGACTCAAGATTGTTTTTAATGGTTGCAATTGACAATACTGTTACACTGAGGGTGATGTGGAGTCTTTGTGGGGATTCCCCAGCAAGAAGGGGAAACTGAACTGTGCTACTCTTCTTCAGTAGTTGCAACATTCTCTCCCTGACTGATATACATGTTCGGATCACACACACAGAGCAGCCCTTGTGCTGTGCTGAATACAGAGACTGGATTGCGATACTCCCTGTGCAGTACATACAGGGCTGGGGGGTTCATTGTACAATTCCTGCCTCCACCTGCATAAGAGATGGTCACAATCTGGCCCCAAAAAAGTGGTGACAGTGTTAATAAAATAGGAATTGGGCACAAAAAATAGAGTCTCACTGATCATCTCATTTCAATCATGTTTACAAATTATTCCTCACTACACAGCAACAGACTAGGTCCAAATGACAAACAGTGCCTCTGTTAATAGTACATGTTAGAGCTAAACAGATGGAAGGAAAGGAAAATGGCAGAGATTTTCAACAAAATTTCTCCCCTAGAGAGGCATCCTATTCCCAGGTAAACACAGATGATTATTTGCCAACCCAGTGCGTACAGTATTCTGCGACAAAAGTATTTAAACATTTTATTCTTTGTCATATCCTACAGAGAAGGTTTTAGATGCATTCATAACTATAGTGACTAAACTCATGATAGAAATACATTAACATACATCATGCCTTTATTGGGGCAGATTCAGTTCTCAGTTACAATGGGTATAAATCTAGAGTAATTTAACTGAAAGCAATCAGATTACTCCAATGTGTGAACAGCAGTATTTGGCTGATGGTTGTGTAAAAACTCCATATGGCAGTTCTAGAACAAGTTATGGTATTGAGAAATCCTCACGGCTTTTCAGAAGAACTTTTGGAACTCCAAGTTAGCACTGAATCAAATTATATTCCTTTCTTTTCTGTCCAGAAGTTTATGGGACGCTCTGGTTGCAGCAATAAATTATAAAATGATTCTTCTCTAAAACATTTAGCTGAGCACAAATATCACTCCGCATTTCCTTAAACTAGTGTTGGAAAACCTTGTCCTATAATGCCTGAAAATGCTTAGTTACTTAGGGATGAAGTTGCTAGGTAACCATTCCATCTTCTCATTTTGCTGTTTACAGTAAGTAGTAGTTAACCCACTTTCTTTCCAATTTTTTTTCTCAAGCTTTCCAAATACCACAAAAATGGAATATAAAACTGTTTTGTTGTTGTTTTAATAGATATTAGAGATTACTAGTTTTGAGTTGAAAAATTGACATTAAGACCTTTTGAAAAAAAGGAATGAAGCTGATTAAAATATTTAAAACTTTTTAAAATAAAAATTCCTGTACTTGGAAAAGCAAGCTGAGACACAACATAGGAAAGTACAAAAAGTTACCAGAAAAATAGCAAAAGAGACAGGGATGTAAGAGTTTCAGCTTTGATTCAGCAAAGCACTTAAGTATGTGTAACTTTCAGCATGTGCTTAGATGCTTTGCTGAACTGGGAGCTTTGAACATAAAGTAAAGTGTCTGAAAGAGTGTCTCTCTCCGTCTACATATATATATGTATATAAACAAAATGTATAGCATTTTCTGAGATATAGGACAGTCAAAGCTGTATTATACTGACGACAAAGGTGATCTTTATTTTGCCACATGAACTAATTGATAGTTTCCCCTACCACTAATTTCTAGACCAGCTGAGCTGTCTATTTTCACTACATCGAGTCTATTGAATTTTTACCTGGACTACATAACTGAGCCTCATACAACTGAATGTTAGGATACACTGGAAATACCTATAGTTGTAATTGTTGTCCTAACCCTACTACATTGGCAGGAAAGTGTTTCAGCTGATTATAACATTGTACACTATTAATTTCTGGTTCTTCATGCCTCAGAAATGA
The DNA here is from genome assembly GCA_007922155.1 of Mesoclemmys tuberculata. Taxonomy (NCBI): domain Eukaryota; kingdom Metazoa; phylum Chordata; order Testudines; family Chelidae; genus Mesoclemmys; species Mesoclemmys tuberculata. Next base: position 29,930,666 of record ML675620.1, on the reverse strand, counting down.
CACATTTAATCAGCATTCCAGTCGGGTTTTTTTAATGTTGACATGAGGAGAAAATCCAGCAGAATATGTCTTTCACACTCCAAAAATAGCATACCAGCGCTGTTTTCAATGAAGAGAATATAAATCTGTGTGGCTTTTCCCTGCAGATTTTCTATTTATTCAGATCCTGAAAAGATGATGTAAAGTTCTTGCCAGCATCTAGTTCTACATGCAGGACATAACTATAGTGAATAAAACATAATTCATATTCTTAATCCAACAATTGGCATTTTTTTTGTCAATGTTTGCATTCTAGACAACATTCACCCCTGATAGATATTTGTAAGTATGCCACTATATACTGTGTGCACCGTATTTATCCTTGCAATTGAAAGAAAATTCGGTACTGGACATGTCAAAGACAGCACAAGTCATCTCTTTTCTTCTCTATGATTTTATTATATATTCTATGTGAGTCTATGTGGCTAGGGATGTCAAGGACTAGAAGTGACAGGAAAATGCTATTCTTTCACAGAACTTGGGGAAGGTTATTGCAGAACTAGAAGACTGATGTTTTGTCATCCATTATGCTATGGAATTCTTGGTTCATGCCTGCTGGTGGTGCACCTTTTTTAGGATTTGGTGTTTTTAGTTTTTGTGTGGCGTGCATGTAGACAATATGTTTCATTTTTTTCTATACTGTACTAACGTATTCCAATGCTATTGCTACTAAACAATTAATATATACTGCCATTTCATTCAAATCACTAATACCCTGTTGCCAAAATAATTTACCAGGCTCTTTCCTGTCCTCCTGCCTCCCCTACTATTCCCTTTCCTCTTACCATTTCTCTCTCTAATCACTATCATTCCAACCCTGCAATCATCCATTTGACAACCTCAGGTGCCCCTTCACATACAGCTCTAATATCATCATCACCTTGGTCTGTAAGGAAAGGAGTGAAAGAAACAGAAAGGTGAGAGAAGAGAAAAGGAGGGGATAGGTGAAAATAATAATGACTGTGACTAACAATGACTTTTCCTCTTCAGAAGACCCAAAGAAAATTGATTAAAAAAACAAACAAAGTTTACCAAAGCCACCAAGAAGTATACTAAACAAACGTAAGCAACTACAGAACCCTAGACTCTCCTCAACAGTACTCATCTGGTTTTTTTGGCTTGTTTTAAAGCTATTCACTAGATTTTTATTTACATTTATGGCTTGATTGTGTGTGCATATTGGGAGCTGAGTAACTTTACACCCATGAGTTGCCCACTGAACTCAACAGAAGTCACATGTATGTATAGTTACTCAAGTATAAAAGTGTTTGCATGATCAGGGCCTCAGACAGTACATGTTTTAGCTTCCTGTAATGCACAATGCAGTTTATGGTGCTATATAAGTAACAGAGATGTCTGGAACATTTTGATGAAATTTTATTTTATAGCAATATGTTATTTTGTTAAGGCTGAAATGTTTTGCTGTGATGTGTCAGTTTTCATGAGGTTTTCCTCAAAAATGTTTGTTTGGCCAAGTGCTCTCTCATCACTTGAGGGAAAGAGAAAAGACACAAAATGAAAAGCTCTGGTTTTTGATCCAGAACAGACAACAGCACAATCCCATTCTGCAAAAACACATTTGAAAAGATTTGTTTTCATTGTGCATTGAAATAAAAACAAATTTGGAAGCCTCAAAAGTCACCATTAAATGAAATTGTTGTCCTCCAAAAAGCTCTACGTTCTCTTTTTTTTTTTTTTTAATAATTGAAAATATTTGTAATATGAACCTTGTTACCATGGTGAAAGGATCATAGATTCACCACGGTAACATAAAGCCTATGTTTTAAACGTATTTAACATTAGAAACCTCTCCACAATAATGATTGTTATTTACAGTTTCTTAAATTGGCATGATGTTTTATGGAAAAAATAAGACACAGTCTTTGTTCTGTATAGCTTTCAGTCTCAGGACCTAACTCCGTAAATGGACCCATGGAGGCAGATGCCCACTTTCACATGTAGTCTTGCTGTAATCAACATAGCAAGTGTAAGGTTCTGCCTATGTAGATCCAATGGCATGATTTTAACTTAACTTAATTTTTTAATCATTGGTCACATTTATGTCATCTAAAACAGACCAAAAATGAGGGCATGGTGTTAAGGGAAGAGTGGACAATTAGTATAAATAAGATTATGTATCATTAGGCATTATTTGGTATAACACAGTGAACCGGAACTTTTCTTCTTCACTTTGAAATTATTTCCCATCACATAAGACATTTTTAGCCTTCTCATCATGTGCATGAGCATTGATTGCTACTACATCTTCTGTTAGCAGTAGTAGATCACATTACATTTACAAATGGTCCCTGATAAGTGAGAATCCCAGTCATTTTTATTTATGAGTTACAATGATTTCTCTACCCATCTCTCAATATAGCCTCAAATGGATATATATACGCAATTTAAAAAAAAGCCGCTTTGCTAAAACATTCTTTGTAGAACTGGTTAGTCTCTTAATATGTTACAACGAATGTAATATGACACAAACTATGGATTATACACCCCATACCTTCCAACTCCCACAGGACCTCAGCTCACAATTATAGCTATATCCCACCAAATCTTAGTTCACTCATCTTCCAAATTGTCATACAACTCATAGCCTGCCATGCAAATATTGGTGACTTTGGTCATTTGTATAGTCTCAGGTATTTCCTTTGCCTTGTAAGTCATGAAGATTTTCTATAACATAATAATAATACCACCTGGTTTTCATATAGAACAGGCAACTTTAAATTCCTATCTTCTGAGTGCTTGACTTTGCAACCTTAATGATTTTTAATCATACATTTTTGTTCTATATGTATTTACACACACAATTATTTTGATAGTTTGTAATAGTGTAATGAATCTGGACCCTCATTAGCAAATAAATAAGAGTGTTTTTCTGGTTCATAAAATTATTCATTTTTAGTCCTGGTTGCTCTTTGAAGTTTGGAATTAGTTTTATGAATACAAGGTTCCCAGTGGTGTGTTACAATGGAGGTATCGAGGATCACCAAAAGTAAAATACTGATATTCAATAAACCTTCCCATTTAGGTTAGCAATATAAGGTAAGATTTATTTCTTAGAGGTTGAATATATTGTTTGGAGAGGTAGATTAAAAGGGCTTCGATCTTGTTGCTATGTGCCTGTTTACAAGACTGAGGAGCAGCTTAGTGTCTGCCTAAGGAGATTTTCAGTGAAATACAGAAATCTTTCAACTAGTCTCTCTTCAAACAAAAAGGGTTGTATCTAGCAATTTCAAAGAGGTTATTATTTGTGGGACTCTATTAATTTCCAGAATAACCTTAGAAAGAAAAGATATTGGATGTTCTATGCAATCGCTCTGCAGAGTTCTGCCAGACACTAATGACCATCTGAGGGACTGAAATCAGTGCTTAATTTGTGGCAGGGCTTGCTAGGGCTGAGCCATGGCACCCGTAGGCTTGCCACATCAGTTATGAAAGTAAAAAAATTGCTTGAGCCTGTCACCTCTTGCATTACAAATTAAGCGCTGACTCAATTTCTTTTCTTCTAGATTATACAGCACCCAAACTTTTCTTTGGAAATTTCCAGAAACATTTCAGACTGCTGGAAGAAAGCCTTATATTGGAGTGCTGTATAATCTAGAAGAAGAGATTATATTGTGTGGCTTATGTGTCATTTGTATTAGCTTGTGGATGGTTACTTTCATTAATTGTGCTGGATGTTAATAGTCATTCAATCCTGTGCTGTACAATCCAGCAACCACTATTTTGTAAAGGTTAATGAAGCCTTTCGGCAATTATGATCTTTACAATACTCCCTGACCTTTGTAAAATGGCTTGTTCTCTTAAAAACTGCAATTGACAGTAAGTGTTTCTTTGAGGAGGGAAAAACTGCATTTGTAAATGTTGAAAGCAGGGAGACAAAGGATGATAGAGGAAGAAAAACTAAATATAAGTAACATTTATTATCAAACGTTTTACAACATAGTTTTGGGAGGAATGAGCAAAGAAATTATGTGCATAAAAATTAATCCAGATAGTGAATATAGACCTGCTGAATAAATCCTCTTTATTCAGATTTATACTATACCTTTAATTTCTCACTCCCTCTGCTCTCCACGGGGCATCTGTATCATTTATTACCCCAATTCTGCAAACACTGAGGCCCGGTCTACACTTACCTTCAGGATTTGGCGGCAGTCAACGTAAATCACTTGCGTATCTCCCGTAGACTTCACGGCATCTGCGCCGCGCGCCGTCCACACGCCACTTACCGGGCTGGTTTTCCTGCGTCACTTTCTGGATCAACTGAGCGGGTCTACACAGACCGCTCAGTCGATCCAGAGCAATCGATCGGATGGTGGCGAATTTGCCACCACCAGTGTAGACCCTGCCTGAGGCACATGAATAGTTTTCAGTGACATCCACAGGACTTTTCACATCCGAAGTGTCAAACATTCATTGAAGTGTTTTCAGGATCAGGGCCTAACTCTGCATAACTTTTTGAGATACCATTTATTTGAAAGACACTAATACAAAATCAAGATGGGACCAAAATCCACAGATCCAAATGCTGAAAATCTGTATATTAATTTTATAAACTGGACCTTATTCTTGTAATGGGCCAAATCAAAAATCCAGATCAAAACTATACCAAATTTTGAGGTGTTGGAAACTAGGATGGAGTTCATCTGGAATTTGCATCTTGAGCCTTTCTCAAATTGATTATTCTGTAAATTCATATTTAAACAAACCTATTTTACTGAGCATTTTTGACAGTTAAAATAACACCTTGATCATCATAATCAAGAAAGAGAGAAATTATAGTGAAATGTTACTCATCACTAACTTTTGATGGGACCCAAACCAGCTTTGACATTACCAAAGTCAGTTTTAAGGGATTTTTGGTCCCAAAGGTTTGTGGAAATGGCCATGGAATGAGCCTACCAAGGGGACATGCTCCTCCATGGACCTCTTGAGTATTCCAATCAGTTCCTACTGAGTGAAAAATAATAGGCACTCATGAGAGTTAGGTAAATCATCACCAATGCCATTAAGATTGAAAAATCTTGCATCTGAGGCAAAATCAATGTCTTTCATATGAAGATAAAGCTCCACTGAAAATATAGTTCCTCCACAAATTAAAGGGGAAGTGTCTGGATATCCTGCAAGATATTTTTTTTTTCATGGAAGCAGAATTATGGGTAAGTGATTCTCCCTCTAAAGATTTTGGGTGAAATTCTGAATCCACTGAAATGAGTGCAAAACTTGCATTGATTTCAACAAGGCTAGGATTTCGCCTTCTGTCAGTGCAGGAGTCTGGATAGTAAGTAGCTCCAAAAGATGTCCCAAAGGAAAAAGTAGTGATATAAAATGAAGTGAAACACCAGTAAGGAATAGCTCCTTGCCTTTCATATAACTTCAGGGAGCCAACATAATTTTCCTCCTAGGCCTACTGAAGGAACTAAAGGATATTCTTCATCATTTTTAATCTCCTCTTTTTTGGTGTGTGTTTCAGTATTTCCTTATTTTCTTCCTGATAGGACCATGCTAATGATTCATGCTGATGAGACAAACCTTAGGCCAAACCCACTCAGTCTTGGATCACTGGAAGGATGTTCTTACAAACAGCTGAAGGCCTAGCTGTATCATGGTGTTTTTTGTTGTTGTTGGTTTTTTTTTTAAATAAATGACTCAATGTAGCAGAAATTGTATGTAACCTTATGTGCCTCAGGAGTCCCCACAAAAGTATAAATATTGAACCGGGTCCTCGGATTTAGCTAAACTGAATAGAAAGAACAGTAGGTCTAAAGTGAGTCCAGAAAGATGGCTTACAGCTCATCTTCTTCCACTTCCCTGAGCCTTCTGCAGTTCAGTGGGTGCTACTCTTCCTGTGCTGTCTCAGAGCATCCTGAAGGCTGCTTTAAAGCATTATCTGTAACAAATTGTTCAGTCTCATGGTCAAGGATAGGGTTAATTTGTGAATTATTTTCATCTTGTATGTCTGCTCTGCTTTCACTTTTCTCAGCCAACCTGTCAGGTATCTTGAGAAGATGCTTACGATTCCTTCTTAACATGTTTGCCTTTTTCTGATCACTGAGTATGTGAGAGGTGACGCCGCTTTTATAACTGTAGCTTTGACAGGCAGGTGCCCATCTTCCCATATTCCCACTGAGTTTTTGTTTTTTCACTGGGGAAAAGATCTTGCTCCTTTATTGCACTATTTTGTCTGATCATACTTGTCCCACATCTGGTAATTGTATTTATGTCTGTATTGTAAAGTAGCTCAACAGCTGACTTTCCACATTGTAGCAGAGTACCTCTATAGTTTAGTAGTGGTAAATGTAGATCTTTTCTTGCATCCATTACTTTTTTGAGCAAATTTGTAACTATTTGTACTTGAAGATACCTGGGACTAGATGTCTCATAATGAAAGTTGTACACTGTAGTAAAACCCAGATATTCTCTATTCTTGAATTGTGGTGCATGGTCAGTTATTGGTATTCTTGGAATTCCATGATGTACAAATACGGACTGAATGTGCCTGACAACTGCTGCTGCTGTGGTATCTTCAAGTGTGACTATGTCTGGGAAAATTGTAAAGTAGACTATTATAACCAGGTGATCATGTCTTCTTAGGTTGAACTTTGTCCCATGGAACTGTGAACTGTTTATGCAATAGTGACATCCTCCAGGTGCAATCTGAACTGCTGAGTCCCTTTCACGCCCCAGCCTGGGATGTTTTTTTAAACTGCTTTGCTAGTGAACAACAAAACCTCTTGAGGTGCTTATCACTCCCAGCCATCAGCATATAAAGTCACTCCCAGCTGAGTACCCGAATGCTATGCCCAGCCATCCAGGAATAGATACAGGGCAACATCCACACACCACTCAGGCCCAGCCTGCCCCCTCGAAATGTGCATCTTCTATTGTCCGGCACACTAATGAACAGAGAAAGCTCATTAATAGTTCATCTTATCAAAGAAAATGATTATGCCCCAGCCTTTGTTAACCTGAGTTGAGAATCCCCCAAACATTTCAACCAAAACACCCTGGTTTAGATAAAAGAATAAAACAAGTTTATTAATTGTAGAATGATAGATTTTAAGTGATTATAAGTGTTTGAGGAATAAAAGCCAGAATTGGTTACCAAAGAAATGAAAGTCTATTTCCTAAATTTGACCAAGCTACATAAGATTAGAAAGTTTCTGCAGTCCATGCTAACTGGAAAGCCTGCCAGTTAGAACCATTCACCAACTTCAATTATAGTTTTTTGTCTTTCAAGTGATCTTGCTGCCATCAGGAGAGGCGGGGGAGGAGACAAATTGTGTGCTGTGTGTTCTCTATTCTTATACCCTCCTCCTAGCTCCCACCATTAGGGTGTAGACAAAAAAAATCCCCTGGATACATGAGATTTGAAGTTTCTTTCAAGTGAATTGTCAATTTCTTATTCACACCTTCTCCATATGATGTTTGAGACAACTTGGGGCTCACACACAAATCTTTTGTTTGACAAAGAATCAGTCCAAGACACTTTTATAGCATTGCTCCAAACCTTCCTTTCAAGGCATCTCTGGAGAGTTTGATGTCTTCCAGAATTGCAGCACTAAAGCTGATGTAAGAATGTGCTTTAAAGCACTGAATTCTCTTTCATGCTCTGGCATCCATGCTCATTTGATAACTTTGTGGAGGAGATGTTTTAGGTTAGTTATGCAAGTTGTATAGTTGTTGACATAGTTCAACATACCTAGCAGTCTTTGAATTCCCTTTTTATCTTTAGGTCTCAGGATATTCACTATTGCTTGAATCTTTGATTCATCAGGGAAGATTCTCTTAGAAGTCAGTCTCTTTCCCAAGTATGTTATTTCTGTTGTTTGAAATTGACATTTAGCCTTATTCAGTTTAGGATTATTAGCTCTCTTTCCAGCACTCTCCTCAGTCATTTCTGATCTTCAGTGACAGTGCTGCCATAAATCGTTATGTCATCAATGTATATTTTTCATGGCTGCTAGACCCTCTAGCTTCAGATCATTGTATGGTGAAATACTTCTGGAGTGGAGCATATTCCAAAAGGCAGTCTTAGGAAGTAGCATCTGCTAAATGGTGTGCTGAAAGTGCAGATGTTAGAGCCCTCTGTGTCCAAGGAAAATCCTGCAAACCCATTTCTTTTGCTGAAGAACTTGTCTCCTCCCAACTCAGACAATAGTTCCCTTCTTGTGGGCAAGTGGAAGTGTTCTCTTTTTATGTTTTTCCTTCAGCTCCTTATTGTCCAAACACAGCCATTCCCCACAACAATTAGTGTGCTTCTCCTATCCTCCAAATGAAACAATTTACTGTCATGTTTTGCAGCTCTTCTTCTAGACTCTTTCTTAAAGCTTATGGAATTTTCCATGTAGCACAGGTTCTGTATCTTCTTTAATTGTATCTGGTATGTTACTGGGAGGCAGTCATTTCTTGTGAGTACATCTTCATATGCTATTAATATTTTCATAACCTGCACAGTGTTGTCTCTCTAGGACATACATCCTCTTAATGAGATCAAGCTCCTCACATGCGTGTAGGCCCAAGACTGGTTGCTTGCCTCTGTGTACCACCACAAACTCCTTTCATCATTTTCCCTTTGTACTTAAGTGTCAATATGCACTTGCCCAGCACTAAAATTGTTCCTTCATTATAGTCTTTCACAGACACTTTTTTGACTCTTCCACTTTTATGTGGTCCTTGCATCCTGTCAGATTAACTTGATATCTTTTTTTGGATGAGATTACAAGTGTGGTTGATAAAGGTAATATTGTTGACATAATATATTTAGATTTCTGTAAGGCATTTGACTTGATGCCACTAGACATTTTGATTAAAAAAACTAGAACAATATAAAATTAACACAGCACACATTAAATTGATTAAAAACTGACACAGCACACATTAAATTGATTAAAAACTGACTAAGTGGTATGTCTCAAAATGTAATTGTAAACAGGGAATCATCATTGAGCAGGTATATCTCAAGTGGGGTTCCACTGGGATTGGTTCTTGGCTCTATGCTATGCAACATTTTTATCAATGGCTTGGAAGAAAACATAAAATCATCACTGATAAAGTATGCAGATGACACAAAAATTGTTGAAGTGGAACATAATGAAGAGGACAGGTCACTAATTCAGCATGATCTGGATCGCTTGGTGAACTGGGTACAAGTAAATAATATACAGTTTACTACCACTAAATGTAAATGTACACATCTAGGAACAAACAATGTAGGACATATTTAGATAATAGGGGACTCTATCCTGGGAAGCAGTGACTCAAACAGATTTGGGGTTTGTGGTGGGTAATCAGCTGAACATGAGCTACCGCTGTCAGACTGAAGCGATAAAAGCTAATGCGATCCTGATAGGCACAAACAGGGGAATCTCAAGGAAGAGTAGATAAGTTATTTTTCCTCTGTACTTGGCAGTGGTGTAACAGTGCTGCAATATGGTGTCCAGTTATGGTGTCCACAGTTCATGAAAGATATTGAAAAATTGGAGAGGGTTCAGAAAAGAACATTGAGAATAACTAGAAAACACACCATATGGTGATAGACTAAGAGAGCATTTACCTTAACAAAGAGAAGGGATGACTTGATTACATCCCATAATTACCTACATGGAGAATAAAATATTTAATAATAGCTCTTGAATCTAGTAGAGAAAGGAAAACACAATCCAATGGCTGGAAGTTGAAGCTAGACAAATTCAGAGTGAAAATAAAGCATACATTTTTAACAGGTTAATATCTTTGGAACACCTTACAGAGGCTCATGTTTGATTCTCCAGCACTGACAATTTTTAAATCAAGATTGGATGTTTTCCCAAAAGATGTGCTTTAGGAATTACTTTGGGGAAGATCTATGGCCTTTGTAATAGAGGAGGTCAGACTAGATTATCAGAATGGTCCCTTTGAGCCTTAAAATACATGAATCTATGGTAAATTTTGAGAAACTACCATTTGTTATTTATTTTGTTGCTTATGTAACTAACAAATTGAATGTGAATTGCAAATAGCTAAATGGGAGTTTTCAAATGTAATACATAATTCAAAATGTATTTTCCATGAATTTTCAAGTATTCAGAGTTCGAATTCCTTTTTTGTGAGTATGCCCTCTCAAATGTTGTGTGTTCGAATGTTTGGGAGTAAGCAAATGCAAAAGGTTCGTGAATGCAAGTGAACAGAGGTTGGCTTCTGTATTCAAAGGAATATTTGCAAATAACATATTATTCTATTCATACAACCATGGAACACCACACTAAAGCATCATATTTATATTTAAAAAACATAAAAATCAACAATGTCTCTTTCTGCTAGTCAGGTAACATTTGTCCCAAGCATGCAAATTTTTACTCTCGCTCAGTGGTTTTCCACTAAATTACTGACTCCCTCAATTTGCCAGTTCTCTCACATTTAATTGAGTTCTCCAAACTTTGATCAACTATTCTGCCAATATTTTCCTATTTTTCCACCTTGTACTCTCCTTTTCTCTTTGTACTCTCTGGCTCACAAGGGAAGATGTAATATTGCAATTCCAAAAATGCAATGTCTTTGTAATATGTAATGCTGTAAGAAGAAATCCCATTAAATGAATTAAGTCAAGTAACTTGTACATCAAGCTCAACTGAAATTTAGTAACATGAATTAAAAACAAAAGAGCAAAATTTTTTGAGTATAATGCTGTGTTATTTATAAATGTGGTTATGTCTTAGCTTTATACATTTCTCAGACATGGTGAGTCCAATTGGAATGGGACTATCTATTTACTTTTTTCATTCCCAATTGTATTGCGTTGGTAGTGTCTGACAAATATACAAGGCCATTACTCTATTTTAAGAGTGTTTGTGGACTTCAGCATTGATTGGCCATGACTTGTTCAATTTACTGACAATGTATTCATTACATATACTTTCTAAGTGCAGAAGCACTATACTGCCAGAACTACACTCCTAATGTGTGCCTATGGCTACTAGTTTCATATGAAGAATTAGTCAATCAGGCAGGATTCAGTCTGCATAAAGTCACTTGAGAAAATCCCTGAGCATACTCTGCAGAAAACACCTGTTGGAATTAGTAAAACTATTTTAGTTTTATTCTATTGTACAGAGGATGTTGGTGGAGTGGGAGAGGTGATGGCATGATTTTAGCCTCTGCATTGCAGGTGGCAAGGACATGGAAAATGGATACTAATGTTCAGTGCTCTAAAGAAAGTGGTGGTTGGTGTGTGTTTGATTCTAAATGCTGTTGATTCAGAATTAAGACTCTACTAGCACTGAGCTACTGCATCCTGTGGAGATTTTGTGGTTCAAGATCTGCAGAGCCTAATTTCTGCTGAACAGAGCCTAGAGCACACAGCTTGTAGCATTTGTGGTCATGCATTCTAGGCACGTACTATAGTGTACACACTGTACTGGTTTCTTTCTTTTAAACAATCAATAGCACTCCAGAAAATATACTTCTTTTGAAATCTGTGGGATTTTAATTTTCTTTTTTGTATAATTATTCTTTGTTCCAGGTAATTATATTTGTTAATAATACTGAAACAAGATTTTGTGTCTTACATTACTCTTGTAAAACTGTCATTTAAAAAAAATTAAATCTGCTTTGAGAATAACAACAACATATTAATTCATCAAGCTCTGATAATGGCGAACTATTTGATATATTGTAAGCTGATCAGGCAAGCCAACATTCTTAGACCTTAAAGGCTTGACATTTACACTTTTAATCTGTCATATGGTCATAAATTTGATTTAGTATCAGAAGTATCTGGACTCCAGAGTCATTACTCTGTGTGTGTGTGTGCGCGCGCACACGCGCACTTGTAAGGAGCTAGTAGATACCCTATATTGAGGTTGCCCAACACGTTCCACTGTAAAGGATTTGTCTGAATTTTTTTCTTTTCTCTCACATCTCCATTGTTTCCTCTGAAATTGGACAAGTGGAATGTCTTCAGGCTAGGGAAGTGCCTTTTCGTTGTCCCATGAAATTTCCAAGTCCCTTCCTTCACTTATTTCCTGAAGAACGAAACTGGCAACCCACCATAACAATAATTAAATACACAAACATTCTCAAACCAGACCCACACTGCTGTCAAAATATCAAGATTCACTGGGGCCACCACTCTATTGGGAATGCCTGGGAACTACTAGAGCAGATGTAGCTGGGGAAGTGAGCGGAGCAAGAAAGATGGGCTGGGTTCTTTCTTCCTCGACCCAACACATGGTCCCAAAAGCCCATTCCCTGCCCTGGGGGTACTACATGGAGCAGGAACTCCAGCAACTCCCAAATAGGGAGGATAAAGATCACATCAGGTTGGGCTCCTGCCCCAACAACCAACCCCAGAACCCAGCATTTCAGCTCTACTCTGGAGTAACAGACATTACCTGCTGTCAGCTAGTGCAGGTAAGCCTGCAGCTCAAGTAGTAGCTGTCTGTACTGTAGTACTGAAAGTTCATTTCGATTTTTAATGGATCGTGTAGGTTTTGTGGCAAACGGCCGGCTTGTTCCTAGTGGGTCTTGCACTTTTGCCTCTCGTAGTGGGTCAGGGTGTCGCTGGTTACCCTGTCTTCCCAGGGAGGGGGGTAAGGACCCAGGCCCGCCCGCTCCTCCAGGTCCCAGCCCAGGGGCCCTCTGAGTAGCAGCTCTGTGCTGCTGGCACCTTACTTGCAGCTTAAGGCTTTTTCCCTGGGCTACTTTCCTCCTCCTCCCTCCCCCCCCCGGGGTCTTTCTGGCTTCTTGAGCCCAGTACCTTCCTCAGGGCTCCACCTCTTTCCCACACACTGCTGTACTCCATTCTATTCTTCTCCACGACTCCACACACCACCATACTCCGTTCTGCTCTTCTCCACAACTTCACACACCGTTGTAGTCCGTTCTGTTCTTCTTCACAATCTCCACACACTCCTCTGCTCACCACACACTTACTCCTTCAACTCCCACCCTGCCTCTCAGAAGTAGAGGGTTTTTATCAGGCACCTGCGTGGGGCCATAATTGGTGTCAGCTGACACTAATTACCCTTTGGTTAGTCTATAGGGAATAAAGCCCGGATCATTCTATCACTTACATAGTGCCCTTCTAGAACTTTCCCAGTGCCCTCTGCTCTTGCTATACCCCAGTTTATTTTTATATTATATTTGTTATTTTTACATTATTTCATGGGATGTGAGTAGCATGTAGCATAATGTGCTACTATTATTACAACTACTGCTGCTATGTCACAGACAAGGCACGTACAGTAATATCTTTTGTTGGACCAACTTTGAAAGAGACAATCTTTTGAGCTTACACAGACCTGAAGAACAACTCTGAGTAAACTCAAAATCTTGTCTCTCTCACTAACAAAAGAGGTCCAATAAAAGATATTATCTCACTTTCCTTATCTCTCTAATATCACAGCTACCATAGCAGCTAATACAACGTTGCAAATGCCATAATTTGTTGCAATAGAATAGTTGAAGTACTCTATTATTTTTATTTTGTTTCCAAAAAAAGCTAGGAAATTCCATTTTGCTTGATATTCAAACATATTTGCTTTTGTTCCACTTCAGAATGAAAACAAATTTCAAAACATCAAAACCTCCCATGAAAGAATAAAATATGAGTTTTTGAGCAGCTTCTCAAAAGCTTGTAAATGTGGTTAAGTGTTAGCAAGATCAGCTCCAATATGATGCAATAGGTTGTCCTACTGTCAAATCCCATGACTCCATGTTAACTCATTGTATTGGGGGCAGGGAAGTTTGTTTTCATGTATTAACGTGTAGTGTTGGGTGCAGAAAGGTCATTCCATTTCATAAACGATTTCAATAATTTCATATTTGGTTTCATTCCGATTTGAAAAGAAACTTCCAAATTTAGAAAGTCTCCATGAAAGGGTATTCCTGGGACCATGACTCCTAGGCAGTCTACTGGTGGGTTGCCCCACACCCAGAGGTCCTGAAAGCCCAAGCTCATGAGCAGCTGCAAAACTGGAGGTTGGGAGCCAGTGTTCTCAGCTCCCTGCCCATCCACCAGGTGCTGAAGGGGAACTGGGACCTTGGAAGCCCTGGCTAAACCCAGAAGCCTCATAACTTGGGAGCAGGAGCTCTCAGCTCTGTCCACCTTCAGGCAAGTTGTGAAGGAGTCTGGGGATCCCAGGCTCTTTGCTTCCCATCAGCCCTCCAGGTAGGCTGCCAAAGAGTCAAGTGAGTGAGCTGCTTGGAAACCACAAAGGTTTCTGAAGGAATAGCTGCCTATAGTTCAGTAGCACTTCATTCATACTGAATTGCATCTATGGAATGTATCTATTTAGATGTCAGTTTTCCAACAGAAAATTGTCTGTTAAAGATTTCCAACCAGCTGTATTAATGGACGTATTTCACCTATAAAGTGAAATGAAGTGTCCAAGGCTGGAAAAACTCACATTCAAATTGGCCATACTGCTTTTTTTTAGTGAGGGGCTTTTGGTTGTTTTTTCTATTTTTACATTGTCCAAGCCTGAGAGCCTACATGTACTTTTTTCAGAGCAATTTCATAAATATGTATGGTAGAAATCATTAAGGCCCAACCCCAGGATAGTTATATTAGCCTAGTGCAGTAAACTAGCTCTGGAGATTTCTCTCTGGAGATCTTTGCCATCTCCCACATTTGCGCTCACACACAGACACACCATCATCATTTCTTGACTCCAAAGGACCAGAACACAATGTGATATGACTGGTGGTCGCTGTTTAAGGATTTAACCCATATGTGGTATGGAAGTATCCAGAAGGTGACACTAGTCAAAGAACTCCTAAGTGTGTAAGGATGCTGCTTAACTGTTCCTAATCCAACCCACTGCAGTAAAGTTAATCTACTTTGCTCAGCATCCAGGCCAATAAACATTCTCTTGCCATTTCCCACACAGCATGTCCCTCTGATCTCTCTCTTTTTCCTGGCTGCTTTGAAGGTCCAGACCTTTACTGTCAAACTATAATCTGGGCATCTTTGCTGCTGCCACTGTTTTCCTTTTCATATGAATGTATGAAGAAATTAAATGGCTAATCCTACAAATCCACTTGAGTAACTTTACTCACATGAGCAATCTAATTGACCACTATGGACCCAATCCTGTAAATTCTTGCCCATGTGAATAACTTTACTCTTGTGAGAAGTCCTTCTGAAAACAGTGGAGCTACTCACAGGTGGAAAGTTGCTCACATGATTAAATGATCGCAAGTTCCTGACCTCAATTGCTAGTGAAAGTTATCATTAACCTGGCATTTGCTAGATAAATACTGGAAGGCAATTTAATGAAGTCTCCTCCTTCAAATCTCTCCTTAAACTTCACTCTGCTGTGTTGTCTACAGAACATTTGACTATGGTTAGGCAACTGGTGTGCTGTGATCCCTGCTTGTTAGACCTCTCATAATTGTTTCGCTGTTACCTCGTGTTCCCATAGACTCTTTGAAGTGGGAATATTGTTTTTTAATTGTGTGTGTGTTTATACAGTGTCTAGTGCAACGGAGTTCTGATCGCTGACTGGAGACTCTAGAAATTATTACTGTATAAATATTAATATTATAAAATGTAATGCAAGTATCTAGACCGATATCGAGACTCTCAATCACAAGTCTACCTACACTATGCATGGAAATTCCATTGTATGATGAAGAAAGCTGATCACCACTGATTATCATCAATAGTTGCCCTGTAGCAAACAGCTAACAGTTCAGATACACATTTAAAATTTCAGAAATTTACCCAGACTTCTTTCCTCTAGAAATTGGACTAAAGTCTTTATATTTTGCAAGGTTTCCAATATACCATTGAGTCAGACAAGTCCACAAATCCCTTTTCCTGAGGGATTTTAGTAGATCTGTAGTACTTTTGAAACTTGACAGAACAATGACATGTGCCACAGTAACTGAATTAAATATTTGATTTAGCTGAAGTTTTAGGAGAAAGTTCATGTTGATTCTTATTTCATTCAACATGGGGAAAATCACTAACTGGTGATTTTAACATTTCAGTTAAATGTACAGCACAATTCAGCACAAATACAGGCTTCTGACACAGTCCAACAGAACATTTTCATGAGAATACTAGAGAAATGTGGTCTAGGAGAAATTACTGTGAAGTGGGTGCAAAACTGGTTGAAAAAGTGTATTCAAAGAGTAGTCTGTTGTCGAAGTGGAAGGACATACCTAATGGGGCTCCACAGGGGTGTGTCCTGGGACCAGTACTATTCAATATTTTCATTAATGACTTGGACAATGGAATGGAGAGTATGCTTATACAATTTGCATACTACACCAAGCTTGGGATTGCAAGCTCGATGATATACAGGATTAGAACTCAAAAAAACTTTGAAAATTGGAAAATTGGTCTGATATCAACAAGGTGAAATATAATAAAAACGAGCAAAGTACTTCATTTAGGATGAAGAAAAATCAAATGTACAAATACAAAATGAGGAATAAATACCTAGGCAATAGGACTGCAGAAAAGTATCTGGGAATTATAGAACAACATGATTCAGTTGCAAAAAAGACTTAGAATTATTGTGGGTTCTGTTGAGAGGAATGTTGTATATAAGACACAGGAAGTAATTGTCCTGCTCTACTGAACACTGAAGAGGTCTTAGTTGAAGTATTGTGTCCAGTCTGGGGGACCACCCTTTAAGAAAGAGGTGACAAGTTACAGAGAATCCACAGGACAGCAACAAAAATGATAAAAGGTTTAAGGTTAAAAATAAACACGCATGTTTAGCCTTGAAAAAAGAAGACTGAGTAGAAACCTGATAACAGACTTCAAACTTATTAAGCGCTGTTATGAAGAGGATGGTGATCAATTGTTCTTCATGCCCACAGATGGTAGGACAAGAAGGTATCAAGGAAGATTTAGGTTGAACATTAGGAAACCTATAATGATAAGTGCTAGAAGGGAGGTAGCCTTCCTGTTATGGAGGTTTTAAGAACAAGTAGGATAAACACTTGTGAGGGCCCTAGATTTACTTGGTCCTGTCTCAGTGTGGTTGGGTGACTAGATGATCTCCTGAGGGCCTACATTTCCATGATTCTATTATTATAAAACCAATCACTAGGTCAGCTGCTTTATTATGATCCAAACCCCTCTTTCTCTCATAATTAAAAACAAACAAGTTGTCCAAACAATAAAAAAAACAAACACGAATGAACTGCAACATGAAAACAATGTACCATGAAATCAGGTAAAGTAATAGTTAAGTCTAATTTTCTGGACATTCTAATTATAGTACGTTTCTCTTGGACAGCAGAGGGCTATAATACAGAAGTACATTCAAAGGTGAGTATAGATAAAAGGAAAAGGTCAATTGGAGCTATGTGAAAAACATAAAGATAAATTAAGGAGACTCATCTGTTTTCTGCTTTTGCAGCATGGTGATTTAAAAACAAAATAAACCACAACTTCCACCCCCCTCCCTACCCTCACACACACACTTTCACCTCATTAATTTTAGAAGTTACAAAACCAAAGTAGATCAAAATACTGATGAAAGGTATAGTCACTAAGTTTTGATCTGAATCTTACTTTGGCCTTCAGCAACCTTATTGTTCCAAAGGAAAGATCTTAGCAGGGAAGATGGATTGTGTAAGTATTACATTTAAATGTAGAAAGTCTGACACTGACTATGCACTAGGGAATTGCTCCCACAATACTTAAATATTGGCTTCTCAGACCTTGGGTTCACATGTTAGAAGTGGGACCTTTCATCATCTTACCCCCCTCCGCACAATAAGCAGAGGCGAAAAAGGCAGGATCTTAGCTGGACTGTTTGGATTTTTCCAACTTTCTGGTCAGCGTAGCTGAGACAGCATTGAGGTTAGTAATTTATTGCTAGCGTAGGGAAGGGAAGGAATTGATTTCTGGAAAAAGGGAAGGAATTGCAATTCAGATGTATCTCTGCATACATTTAGATTGTAATAAAAGACCTGTGGCATAGCTGGGGCTGGCCTAGGTCAGTGATTCAGGCTTGTGGGGCTTGGGCTGCAGAGCTAAGAATAGCAGCGGACATGTTCAGGCTGAGGGTGGATCCTGGACCCTGAGACGCATCCCTCTTGGCACCCTAGGCTCCAGCCCAAGATGAATATATACACTACTATTTTTAGCCCTGCTGCCCAAGCCAGTTGACCTGGGCTCTGAGGCTCTGTGTCATGGGTTTTTATTGCAATGTAGACATACCTTTTGAGTCACTGCCTGTTGGGCTATCTGCCAAGCAATACAATTTACACAGTGCCCCTTGTTAGGGCTGTGCCTCATATCATAACCCAGCCCTGTGACTGAATCACACATTTATTTGGAACAGGTGAAAAACATCCATTCAGTTCTATTGGTTGTGGATTCATAGCTACACTTGTAGTTGTGTGCTGCACGGAAGCGCTTACAAGCTCTGTAAAGAAACATGTTTTTTGTTGTTACAATGGCTGAGAGAGAGAATGAGTGGAGACTTTTAAAATAAATGTTTCTGACAGGTTTTTTTTTATGCGGAAAGTAAAAGAAAAATGAAAGAAAATATCAAAACAAACACACCTCAGGAAAAAGAGGCTGGGTTTGGGCAGGTGGAGCAACCAAAAAGGCAGGAATAGAAGTTAGAGATTGTTTTATACAGCTGAACTTCAGAGCTCTCTCAATTTATGACTTTATCATCCTCTATCTTGTCCTCTATGTTAGCCTTTGCACTCAGTAGAGCCCCGAACTGTCAACCTACTGTATGCTACATTCAGTATTCTCCCAAGCAGAATTTTAAGTGTTTTAGTTAAAAGCTAAAGAACATACGCATTTTTTTCATATACTCTAGTTGTTCACAAAGGTCAACACAGCTCATCTTAGGACAAACCTTGAAAGGCTAAAAAAGTTCCTATAGTGAAGGCACAAACCTCCTGCTGTTCAAATGCACATCTGATCCCTACATCTAGGCAACTGCCTGTGCCTGCTCGCTATCATTTTTCAGACAAGCATTTCTTTGCTGTGTACCAATTAATACTAGATAATAACGTGAGGTTTTTTCCCCAGGATGTCAGGGTTTTCACCATTGTATTGTGTCATGCTGCAATTTACATAACCCATCAAACTGATTACATGTGACATTACTGAAGGACATACTCAACTGTTTTCTCATGCACACATTTTCAGCTAGAAAAGAAATAGAGGAAAAAACTGGACCCAGAGAATTCTTTAATAAAAGATCACTTTTTAGGTGTGTGTTATACATGATCCATGCATTAGAAAGCATCCTTATACAATATATGGCAATATTAAAAATATTATCAAACAGAACAACATTCTTGGATAGTTCTGATATATAAACTTTTCTTTCTTCTATCAGAGGATCTCAACAGGGACGAGAAATATTAATTAATTAATCAATCCTGTTTATGGATTTGGTTATTTTCTTTGATTTATCCCAAGCCATCTACCCTAAAACACCAGGATCAAGATTTTCAGAATAGGGTGCTGAAGGTCCATAATTAGGCACCTAAAAAGTGGCCTGATTTCTTATAGTGCTGAGTGCACAGCTTTAGCCCCTGTGAGCACTAAGCTGTATTATACTTCTCAGTAGCTTACTCAGGGGAAGAATACAGCTCTGCACTGTATTCTGTATTATAGCATACATAAAAACAGACAAAAGATTAATTTTAGACTCAAATATTACCATATATAGAGAAACACAGTGTCATGCGGACTGCATTAGGAGGGGGGGGCATTTGTGTTAGGTGACATTAATGTGTCAAAATCATAGCAATTCATGTAAGACATACCAGGTCAGGTAGTGTTAGAAAGGTTATGATATGCTGAATAAGATGATAATATTTGTGTTCATGTGTAATATGTGTAAGGAAAGTTATGGAGATCTTTGATATCCCTGTATTTCAAACTGTGCTGTAGAAGACACCCCCCAGACAGAGAGGCAGCAGGACAATAGCCCGCTTAATGGCCCATCAAGACCTTTACAGAAGCCAAAGGCCCAGGAAGAAACTAAAGGCATACCTGAAGATTTACCCGGATTGGCCCATGTGACTATGGACTCCATTTTGGTTCCTGTAAAATTCCACAAGCCACATGGCCAGCAACAGAGGGTATATAAGATCAAAACACAGAAACCATTTTGTCTTTTGTCTTGTTCCTTGTTCCTGTCCAGCTGCGGACACACCTCTGGATCAACACACTTTGCAACTGAACTGAAGGACTTAGACCCATCCAGGTACTGGATGTATACCAGAGGAACTATACTAGCCTGCAACTCCACAATTGTTCTAGAAACCTGATGTATATGGACTTTTAAATCATTTGTATGTATCTGATTGCTTTAAGCCTTTAACACTTCTCTTACTGTTTGTTTTTCTTCTATTAATAAACCTTTAGTTTTAGTTACTAAAGGATTGGCTGGCAGCGTGGTATTTTGGGTAAGATCCAAACTTATAGTGAACTGGTACTGTGGCTGATCCTTTGGGATCAGAGGGAATCTTTTAGTAAAGAGCATAGAGTTAAAACAACTGGTCTCTTTACTGGACCTAGTGTCAGTTTGGGGAGCCAGAGACTGAAATGCAGTAAAGGGGGCTGTGTGTGTTTGCACAGTGGCTTCTTGATAACCAGTGTGGGGGAATCAGAAGCACTGTTTGTGGCTGGTGGGTAGTGTCACCCACCAGTGCTGGGAGAATTTGCTCTCCTTTTGCAGCCTGCCCTGACCCTGGCATTATCAGTGGGCTACCCTGGGCACGGACGGGTTACACACAGGCATTGCTATTTTGGATCAGACCAATGGCTCACCAAGTTCTGTTTCCTTTCACTAGCAGTGAAAGGCACCAGATGCTTAAGAGGAAGGTGCAAGGCCGCAAAACAAAAATTTAAACTTGGATATCAAGCTTTATATATCAGCTCAGCTATTTCCAACATGGTTGCAGCAGGCACTACCTACATTATCTACATAGTAGATAAGATCCCAGGAATGTCGCTCTGTATATCACCCTGAAACCTAAAATGTTTCTAGTAAGTCTGAAGCAATGGAAGCAGCTACAAGTGTGGTTGAGAGATCTTTTCATTCAGAATATCACCAGGCTGACTCATCACTTGCAGTCTGTTACCATCCGGTTTTTAGTTCTCAGCCATTTTGACTTTACAAATGATACCTGGGCAGTGGTACAGTTACAGCAAGGCATGTATCTATGCCATGCCAAAAGTCCTAGACCACTGTGATATCAAAGATAACTCAACAATTTCCCTCATTACTTTATAGGTAATTTGCATGCAACAGTTTCATTGGTTGTATATGACTGCACAGACAGTGGATTATTTGGCTCAAATACCATGTTCATGCATCCAACTGTCACCTGCACAAATCAACACAAATCTCTCAACACAACCCACCCCAACAGAAATCAATTCCACCACTCACAAAACACAACCAGCATGCACAATAATACCCAAACATCACTGTGACACCTAGAATGTCTGTTGAGTCAACGTAAATTCTATCATTATCTATTGCAAGCTATTTTTTAAGTTCAGCCATTTTTGTGTGTGCGTACGCATGTTTGTTTTTAAACACATGACTTTATGAATTACACCTGTTCAACAGACTGGTCTTTCAGCTACTGGTTTCCAAATATACTTCCAGGAAAAGTGTTTCCCAGAAATGATCAACTAAATCAGTTTGTCTTGTCTTTTGTTATGATATAATCTCTAAAACTGATCACTTTTTGGAGTCATAGGGCCAGATTTTCAGCCAGCCACAAATGTTCTCTGATTGGGTTTACAAAATTGTGTTTGCTTTCATTATTATTTATATTACAGACATGCCAACCAAGTACAGACCACATCAAGTTAGGCATTGTACACACCCGAAGAAGGGGCAGTCTCTTCCCCAATAAATTTACAGTGTAAATGTGCAACAGAAACAAATCATGGGAAAAAACAAATGTTAACGTTATATAGCAGATGAGCAATTAAGGCAGAGTTGTCCCCAATCAAAGTTCCTAGCACTATAGTCCATGGAAACTCTCCCATTGACATCCATCGTCTTTGGATCAGGGCCAGCAAGATTACCTGACTTCCCAAGGAAGTCACTGACACAGGAATTGAAATCAGATTTCCCAGGTCCCTGTTCCATGCCTAAAGTATGAGACCAACCTTCTACCCATGTGACAAACCTACTACCCATGTGACAACCTACACCTACACCTGTGCACACAATTTGTGCGCAAGCTCTCCAGCTTCACGGTTGGCATGAACAAACAGGTGACTGTGTGCACAAAACTGGTGCATGTTCATAGGTGAAATCAGACACAGAAGGAAATCTGAGTGTGCAAAATGAGATGGCAGATAGCCAAGTATATCTGGATATGGAATTAGCTTTAAAGATAATGGTGTTATAACAGAGTTACTGAAGAAGTTTAGATCATCAGCATAAAATGCTGTAGGTTTTATTTTACTTTTAGTTAAACTAAAGTATTTAATCAGTGCTACTGAGGCCATCAGAATAGTAGTTTTAGCTAATTCAGATCTTGACCATGTCCAATAAACAGTGTATAAATAATAACACACAGCTTTTGTGGTATTACTTCCAGCACTAGGATCAACAAGCACAGAAATTAAAGTATAGCATGCAACACTGAAGTGACTCAATAAGATTGAAAAGGACTGTGGCAAACTTATTTTGGTCTTGGAAAGGCACTATTGACCAAAACAATATCTGCTTTAACTGAAAACGATGCAGAAAACAGGGGCAGCACCCTTGGAGATAAATGACTGTGGTAATGCCTCCAAATTATAGGCCAGCTGTTCTTTACAAAAGATTAAAACAGTATGTTGGAAAGTATCAGGAAGAAATCAAATAGTAAATCTTGAAAGCACATCAGTAACTGTTCACACCACCCTGTCTTTCGAAAAACTCTTTGAAATGCTGCATGGGATTCAACACAGAAACATTTAGAGACTCCCAATTTAATTTTTAATCCTTTGTTTTACAGGAAGATGGGTATCTTTTAGAATTTATACTCATGGGACTGTGTGATGGGATGTTCACCCCCACACTTGCCCTGAAAGGGTTAATACAGGCTAAGAAGGGGGGCAATTAATCAGGCAGGCCTGAGGGGAATCAGGTGGTTTAAGTAATCCCGACTGAATGAGGGAGCCCAGTTGAGAAGGAACAAGCTGGGCAGTGTTTATATAGCTGAGGGGGCTGCAGGGAAGTAATATGAAGTCACTCCCTGGAAGGGAGGTGTGAGGATGGGAAACCCAGAGAAGTAGGGAAAACCAGAAGGTATGGGAGGGGCTCAGGGAAAGGCAACAAGATTCAGGAGGGAACAGTTCTTGGCTGCTCATTAGAGGGTCTTAAACCTGGAGTAGAGAGCAGGCCTGGGTTCCCCCAACAGACTTTGGGAAAGTGGCACTTGCTGTGCAGTGAATGGGGAGATTCTCTGAGCCCATTCAGAAAAAGAGATAAGGGGGAAACACGTATGGTGACCTGGCCGGAAAACCATGTCCTGAGAAGGAGCGCCTAGTGTCAGAGAGACGAAGAACCTTCTAGCTGGATCCTCACATTCATTCAGCTGCTGTATCCTTTCTTCCTTCGCAAACAATGCAACTATTATCTTCAGTTATTCTCACCACAGCACCTGACCGAGTTTTCTCTGGAACACAGCCATTAGCAGCAACCAAATGGCACTGTAAAGGCTGTCAGCATGCTGGACTCTTTTTATCCAGGTTTATGCACCTAAAAGCCATTCCTCACATCACAGACCATAAAGAGTTTGGCTTTGAACGTTCTGGAAAGACGTCATCATTTGTGGGCAGAGGATGTGAGTGATATCTTTTCAATGCCCAGTTCGGTGGTTTTCAGTCTATACAGAGGCGTAATTTGCCTGGTTGCTTCTTCACCTCTACCATGTTGCTTACCCAGGCTGTACAGACATCTGCAGGTGATACGATACTTCTGGTCTCCAAACTTTTGAGCTTCTTGAATACCGGACTATGTAGCATCACTGGAATTTTCCTTCTTAGTAAGGACACAGGTTCCATTGTGGGGTCTACTTTGATTTGCATATTTCTTTTAAAGTGCCTGTTACTCTACCTTCTTAAGGATGTTTTCAAAGATAACAGTTTCACTGTCCTGCTGTGTTGTCCTCCTCCTGCATGGCCTGGTCTGTGTACAGCACAAACGCCTCCCTCCACCAGATCCATCGCTGGGCTAGGTTTATGTCTGCAAAATCCAGGGTTCCAGGGGGCTTCAGACCAAGTTCCACAGCTCACACTGCCAGCTCCTTCAGTTCAGAGAACTCACAGCTCAGCACTGCCACCACATTACATTAGCAAAGAGAGATGCTGAATGCAGGGTACATTTAAAAAGTGGAACCGTTGACTGCCTTGTCCCTGCAGCCACGTTGCTTCTATCCTAATTCTCTGTTTCTCTGGTGTCCTCTCAATAACAATTCCAGGTACCACGGGCCCTCTGACTCTGGTTCCTCTAGTCACCGTACAGCATCCACCTACCTGCATTACAGATTTTGGGAACCAGATGTGCTGTGAAAAGCCAAGTGTAATCCTGAGGGACATCACTAAGCTCCATTTAACATGGAGTTGTGGTTACAGGTTAGTACTGTATTTCCCTGGTATCTGAGCAATCCAGGAGAGTTGAGACACCTGGAGTGAAGAGAGAAACATTTGGACCCAGACTCAGAACAGATGTTTCCTATTTTACTTTCAACATGCATGTACTTCTGGATATTAATGTGAAGATGCATTAACAGCAAAAACAGCGTTCACATCACAGGTGTAGCTCTGCTTGCAGAACATCAGCTAAAGCAGCTGTGTTGAACACCATCATTCAGCCCCCCTAGGTTGCCTGGTCTGTGTGATATAATGTTCTAATCCCCAACACAAAGAGAATAAAAAATCTTTTATAAGAATATCTGCTGTGGCTATGGCATAAGAAAGCCCTGGGCTTTGAGTCCCTGTTGGCCTAATCCTGCTCCCACCGAAACCAGCAGCAAAAATAGACTTCAAAGAAAGAAAGGATGTAGGCCTATTTCTTAATTGCAACCCTTTTGTTTTTAAACCTGTTGTTCAAAAGGAACTTAAACGCTGAGATCAGATCTAAGACCACGTTATAACATGGTCCATTTGCCTGGATAGAATAATAATTTTTATTACTTCTGTTTCAACATTTTATCTATTTTAAGCACTTCTAAATAGTCATCCTTTTGTGCCTACAGAATCTTTCTTATTCACTCCCACTCCTCAACTCAAGTGTGATATTCACCAGCAGTGCAAGACCTCTGTGCTGCTGCCATCCCACTAAAGTCCTTAAAACAGTGGGATTTCAGTGGTGCATACGCTTTGTGCTGGCTCTCTGCACTGGAGTAAAGGTAGCTGCAAGCCGTAAATTCACAGCCCTGGGGCCCTTTCCCACTCTTAGCTATCAATATTGACTGGCTAATACTACGTCTGCCATAACCCAATTCACATCCACTCATTTCAGTGCTCCTGAGGTAATAAATATATTTCACCCAAATGTCCATTATGTTCAAGTTCAAAAGCAGGGTTCTGAAAGCTACTACAATTTTTGTGCCAGGCAATATTTATGCATGCCCCTATTGAGTATTCCTGACTCATGAATCAGATTCTGATATTCAGAAAATGATTTATTGTGGCAGGAAAAAACAAATGATAATTTTATATTGTTTTCGTGAAGAAGAAATTTTGTGAGTTAATAGTATTTTCTAATTGGACTGTGGCTCGAAAGTGTGTGTCTGGAGGGGATTTGTTTCGTTTCATAAGATCTTACCCTCAGTCTTGTTTGGGGGATGGGTAAAGAAGAAACTTCTAACCATGGGCCAGATCCTTAGCTTTTGTCAATTGAATAAGGTCCAAAAATGGAAATATGCTAATTTACTGAGGATCTGGGTCCTATGTTTTCAATTATTTTTTTCTTACAGCAGTGACATGAATACATCAGGTCTGAGCAAAGAGGTGCTTGGCTCTGGAGTTAAAAAAAATACCCAACCACTTAACTTTAATGTATTTTATCATAATCAACCATGTTTTGATCACCTATTAATGCAGTATTATTCATCATTGCATAAATAGATGATCAAACATGGTTGAGAAAAGAGGGTGTGGTTCCCACAGGCCCCTTCACAAATAGGAAATTTGATATGTTTCAGGACATAATTCACATCTGCTTCACTTTGCAGTGATTCACGAAAGATTAAAAATAAAAAAGTAAATAAATAAATAAACTAAGCCCAAACTGCTCCCTCAACTCACTTTCATGTCAGTACTGCCTAGATGAATCTTTCCAACTGCTAAATTTCCGCCTATGATCAGCACTTTGTCATTTTGTCACCGTTTTAAACAATGTCATTTTAAATTATATGATAGTCGCAAAGTAAGTACCTGATGTGTCCAAATGATAAACCACCAATTCCTGCCAAAACGATAAAGTGGCACACACTTATCAGCTGGACAAACCATTTCACTTACATATTAGAGAGTAGCTTTTTCATAGCTGAAAAATGGCAGGGTACCAGTACAGAAACATTTAAAGTCCTGAAATTTTCTCCCAGTCTTCTCAAATTGAATGGTAGTGGGAACAGGTGGAGGCTTCTAATCTCTATATTTTTTTCCAACATTTTCTCCTAGTGCTTTTACAATATAGTGTCATTCGTCATTCATGACTACTTAAAACACATCTCTAAAAGAATTGTGTACTGCACCATCTGCAAAAATGTTACAAATTATACAGACTGAAGAAACAAACAGGTGTTTGTCTGATCATTTCACTGAACATTTGAGAGATGTTCAGAACAGCAGCTTATCATCTGTGAAAAACCACATAATTACAAATGAACTCAGCACCAATGTCATTATAATGTGTAGCATGGGTAAATACATGCTGTGAAATACATGATCCAAGGATATGCAGAGAGCAGGATTTTATCCCAAGGAACAAGAATTCAAACTAAGAATGGAAATATTCAAGTTTTCCCCAGCATAAGTGGAAATTGAAATGAAACACTTGAAACACTAGCATGGGCAAGTATTTTTCAGGGCATCTTCTTCATTTCATTCCAGAAGCTATTTCACTGTCTGAAAATGCAATACCTGCCTGAGTTACTTGAATCACATTTACACAATTATGGCAACTTATTGTTATTACATACATTTGTAAGTCATTGTGCACCAGAGTGTCTGTGTGGTAACTTCACATGTACTAAATGGGATCATTAACATTTCCAGTTAAGTGAGGCAAAATGTCATGCTCCTTTGCATCCTGTAATTGTAAGAGAACTGAGAGGATGTGGACAGTCAATTTAGAGCTCAGAAGTCAGCTTAGAGCCCAGCATTACATAGTACAATGAGCCAAAACTTGGGCGAAGAAAAGCATCGATAGCACTCAGCATGTAGTTAGCTCTTTCTACATGTTGATAGGTAAATATACTTCCCGAGGTAGCAAATTACAGCTGTACAGTCTACCACCAAGAATGCCTTTCCTTGTTGGCCATATGCTTCTTTCTTCCTTGGGACAGTTAGTTCCAGGGTTTCAGTAATGTAGTTTAAATAGAAGGTGAAGAAGAATGTTTAAAGTAACTTGGGCCCAGGACATAATTTCAGTACACAGACCTTCACACAACAGTCAACAGTGCAAAATGAATGTGTCTCTAGATTTTTTTATGGATAAAGGATAAAGGTCTAGTTGGGGCTGAACAGGTTTTGAACACAGGCATAGTTATAGCCACACAAATATATTTTTGTCTACTAAGACACTATGACTATCCTGCAGTCTCCATTACTTTGGATGTCCATTTCTTTAAGTGGCACCACTAACAGGAGTGATTCAAAACAATGATAGGAGTGATTAGCATGAATCCCTTCTCTGGCTCCATTGACTCAAATGTATTCAATTTATTTAGATAAAAAATATCACTTTACAAAATCCAAAAGAGCTCCAACAATTCTGAAAAGATACTAACTTGTAAAATCCCTGCTTTCGGGAATGACATAAACATGGCACTTTGTTCTTGAATATAATACCAAGACTGGTTACTTGCCAGGCTGGTAAAGAAGATCCCACTGTGAGCGTGCAGCACTACTAGACAGCACCTCCAGGAGGATTGTTACTAGGCTTCTGCAAAATACAGGGGATCTTAACTTGGCAGGCGGACAGTAGATAAACTAGATCTCAGGCTGTGGAATGGGCTGAATTGAACTAATTATGGGTTACTAACTTTACTTCTATTTACAAATAATATTCTCACTCCCTTTATGTTAAATATCTTATTAAATGTTTCCTAGTGGAAGCCAAGAAGAAGATTTCACTACCTTAGTAAGACATATTGATTCCACTTGTCTTTGAGCCTCTTCATCTATCTATGAAGATAACAGCCTTCCATTCCAGAATACGAACCAGCTCCTTTCCTCCTTCAAGTTCTTTCAGCTTTCCTTCCACCAAAAACCATCCCCCCTCTTCTCAAAACTTAACCTCATATTTCATTCATGTAGCTTACATTATAATTTAAATGCAAGATGTATTAGAAAACTAAATGAGCTTCTCACTCTTTTTCCTTTCACGTTACATCCCTTCCCTGCTCCCTCTAATGGTTTTATATTTTGTCCATTTAGATTGTATGCTTATTGGGGCAGGGATTTTGTGTTCTTGCTGGTCTGTGAAGTTCTCCATAACTTGTATTTGGCAAAACATAATTTGGGACTGGACAAAGCATAGCTTCCAGAAAGCCATCTAGTCTTGATCTTAAGACATCAAGAGATGGAGAATCCACACTTCCCTTGCTGATTATTCCAATAGTTAATCACCTTCACTGTTAAAATTTGTGCCTGATTTTTAATTTAAATGCATCTGGCTTTGGCTTCCAGCCCTTGGTTCTTGTTCTGCCCTTTTCTGCTAGAGTAAAGATCCCTTTAATACACTGTATTTTCTCCCCATGAAGCTACTTATACAATATAATCAAGTCACCACTCAGTCTTCTTTTTGATAAAATAAGTAGATTGAGTTCCTTAAGTCTGACACTGTAAGGCATATTCTCCCGCCCTTGAATCTTTTTTGTGGCTCTTCTTTACACCCTCTCTAATTTTTCAGTTTCCTTTTTAAAATGTGGTCCCCAGAACTTGACATAGTATTCCAATATCAGTCTCACCAATGCTGTATGCAGAGGTTACATCACTTCCCTGCTACTATTCATTAATCCCTAGTTTATACATCCAAGGATCGCAATGGCCCATGTTTGCCACAGAATCACATTTACAGCTCATGTTAAGTTGCTTGTCCACTATAAGAACATAAGAACGGCAATACCAGCTCAGATCAATGGTCCCTCTAAGCCCAGTATTCTGTCTTCTGACAGTGACTAATGTCAGATGTTTCAGAGAGAATGAACAGAACTATACCTCCTAAATCCTCTTCAGATTAACAGCATTTAGGATACAGTTTCCAGTTTTCTAGGTACGACTTGAATTCCTTGTTCTTAGACATATAACTTTGCATTTGGTATTAAAACAAATGTTGTTTAAATGGGCCCAGTTTAACACGCGATTCAGACCACTCCGTTTGACTGTCCTGTCCTCCTAATTATTAATCATTCTGCCAATCTTTGTGTCATCCACAAATTTTAATCAACAGTGATTTTATATTTATGTCCAGATCATTGATGAAAATGTTGAATTGTATCAAATCGAGTACAAACCCCAGTGGAATTTTCTCATTTGATGATGATTCTTCAATGACAACTACTTTTTGAGATCTGTCAGCCAGTTCTTAATCCCTTTAATTTGTTCTTTATTGATATGTATATCATTGTACTCCCCTGTCTGAAAATGTTCAATAAAACAATGTTCCCAAGTGCAGCTCTTATATATCATGGGGTATAATTTTTCTCAGATTAAACATTGAAGAAAATCTTTAAAAATTCACTCTAGACATTTTCAGTTGCTGCACATTCCCATAAGTGGATATAAGATCCCAACTCATCACTACATCAACAATACTCTCTTCAGCCTCTAAGGCATAGTCTACAGTTCATTAACTACATAAAATAATGAATTAGGCAATACTTAGAGCTTATGGTTAAAGAATTGATAATCTTACAATTATTCAACCACTCATCTGAGGAAATCTGCATCCTATAAGTACTCTTCCTCAGAACAGTCAGATGAAGGACTATTGGCATAGTGCTTTCAATTAATTTAGTATACACAAAGGAGGTAAAGCCTGTCAAAAGAAATGGCTTGTGCAAAATCTGCTTCAGCGGAATGAACCACTGGAGTCTTCACACCTCTTAAAAGATGACTACTGAAACTAATAAAACTGTTGGTTTGAAATTTTAAGCATCTCCTGGGACAGATCAAAGGACACAGAAGAAAAAAAGTGCAGCTGCTAATAAATCTCCAATAACTCAAAACTGTAGTTAGCACAGAGACCCTGCGACAAACCAGGATACAATCCAGACCAGTGAGGGCTGTGTCATCCTTGCCTTCTAACTTGGGATGCCTTGCAATGTATTACTGTAGTAGCCTGGGCTGCTGACAACCAGCCACCAGCACGCAAGCCGCTACTAGATTTTTGTGTAACTGCATCCTGCCAGTCACACCCTGGCTCTCACCAACCTTGGTTATACTGTGAAGAGATACTGATATCCTCCCAGACCCTGACTTTCCCTCAGAAATAGATGTTTTGTACTGCCCAGTCCTCTTCTGGACAGTCCAAATATATTAAGTCCAATATTCCTTTAAGGGACTAATGTACACTGGCCTGCTATCTTACACAGGGTTTCCCAGACACTCCAACTTAAACACAGTGAATTAGATAAAACGATAAAACAAGTTTATTAACTACAAAGACATAGACGTTAAATGACTACGATTGATGAGGCATAACAGTCAGAATTAGTTACAAGATAAAATAAAGATAAAACTCTTACTAGTGCCTAAGTATATTAGATTCAAGAAAAATTTCTCACCACATGCTTCCAGCAAGATTACTGATGAAACTCTTGAGGTCAGGACTACCTCCCAAAAGCCCAATAGCTATCTATTTCTTTGAACAAGGAAATTTGCAGGATTACTGAGCAGAGAGAAAAAGAGAGCAAAATGAACCCGAAACTTAAGCCCCAGAAGGCTGATGGTACTCAGCGCCACCTATTTTTTTTTAGTGTCCTTTACCTCAGAGCCAACTTTGTCTAGGTGCCTTCACTACCTCCGAATATTTTATCTATCATTACACCTTGCATTTTTATCTCAGGTCTATATTCTGTATTCTGTCCAGAACTTGGTCTGATTTGCTACCTGATTTGCGCAGGCAGTTCTAGTCAGGAGAGAACTTGTGAGCCAAGATATATCAAATTTTAGTTTCAAATTCAAACCTCAGTTTGGGTTTTTCAGGTGGTTCATTAAAATTGGCAAATCTAGCCACGGAACCTACATCTGCTTCTGAGCTGACCTATAGCTCTAAATACACTTTGCTTTGATATTTCTCAGTGCCTTCAAAATTCAAATGAGAATAAATCAGTGGATTTAAACAAGAGTTAGTACTGCAGACTGGTTGACATGTCAGAATCACTATCTATGAGTGAAAATAAAGAGTAACTATTTTTCTATTGGTATAGCTCTGTTTGTGATGATAACCCAATGAATTCAGTTGAGGCAAAAAATAATGGAATGTGCATATGCAAGTACCACTGCTTTTGAGAATTAACAGGTCTGTATAGAAAACAGAACATCAAACTATCCTTTGTACTGAAAAAAATACTTTATTGATAATAGTAACTGCACTGTCTAGAAACAGAATACCATAAAATCTTCATAGCTATACATATGAAGAGAGATTAAAAGAGGAATGTGTCTGGGCCCATCAGTTTAGGTTAAATTAGGTTGGACGATCAATGCTATAGGGTCAGCATATCAGAACAATTTGTTCTTCCTGTCACCTTCATAAACTGTAGGGCGAGCCTTTTCCTATTATAAATTGCTACAAGGTGTTTGCTAACCATTAACTTAAAATGGCTATAATTTCTCAGGTTGTAATTAGTTATGGTGACTGCTTCAGATCAGGCATCAGCCTGTCAGCTGTCTCAGATTATGAATGCAAGTCATCTCTCCCTCTCTCATAGTCATGGCAATTCATTAGTTCTGCTGTTTGAGAGCAGCTGTACCATTTGAGATGTAATTTATTCAGATTCCCTCAATATCATTGCCGAAGCGTGGGAAGATAAGTGATTTGATGAGGCTATGTATTTACTGTCAGATACCATTACAGGTTGGATGTGTGGTCAGAAGTGATAGGAGTTTATGTTTTGTCAGAAATGTTGCCCTTTTTAAGCGAAAGATTAAGTTACAGGAGGCAAAGGACAAAATCCTCTAACATGTCAGTCATGTCATATGCATTTATCCATAAAACATTACAAAGGAAACCTTGTTGACATAATTAAAATTTCATCTCACTGTCCCTGTTTACTGAAATTTTTTTGTAAAAGCAGCTGTGCTAGTTAAACAAAAGTGTTCAGAAGAAAGGAAAATATAACACATTTTGCCTGGTTAGTGGGCACAGCAGGGTGTGTCAAACCCAAATCTACTTTAAATGCCAAACATCATGAAGACTCAGAGTATAACTTGTGCTCAGAAAGTTATTCTCTACAAAGAACATCACTGGATGTCTTTTGAACAGGGCTGAAGAAAACCCCAAACTCCTTGGACTTGATTGCATCTATTACTCACTTGAGCGTTCCATTAATTTCATTGGGAATATTTTCAACAATATTCACTGGTGTTAATGAGGATTGCAGAATCAGGTCCCTAATTTCCACCTCAGATTCAGCAAGCAAATAGGGCAGTTCTCTTCTCTACGACATGTCCTTTGGTTTTCAGTCTTCTACTATTACACTGGTATAATTGAGAGGTACTGCTTTCGATCATTAGGCTCTCTGGGCCTAGAATACATTCATCTGTCTAAATCCAAAAATAAATATATCTCAACAAAATTGTTCACTATATATAATGCTAAGGAAGGGGCTGATTTTCTAACCTGTATTCATACTGAAGAGTACAAGAACAGAAACTAAGGGCCTGATCCAAAGCCCACTGACACTAATGGATGTCTTTCTATTGACTTAAATAGGCTTTGTATAAGGTCCTAAATGATACTGTTCTAAAAACAACAGCAATTTAAGTATTTTGAGAATTAGACATATTTAATGTTATTTCTTCCCTTAAAATTAATTCAGTTTAGAGGAAAATGTGTATTTTCCATAAAACAGAGTTTTTACTATATTCCCAACAAGCTGATACTTGTTCAAAATGGTTCTTATTTGGGTGGTTACACTTATAAAGTTTATGAGGCCATTTTTCATAGGGAGGGAAGACAAAAGAAAAAAACACAGCCCTGCCGCCAAAATTACTTTACTTCATTAGTAACTGTCTGAATTCTAATTTCCACTTTTAAAATTAAGTATGGTTGACTACAAGTTTGTAAGCCATCCTCTACTCCTGTTAGAAAAACTAATGGGTGAACTTCGGAAGGTTAAATATGGATAAGTGTACAAAAAGTCTAAAAAATTCAGGCAAGCTGTGGATATCTCCTCACCATTCTGACTTGTGCCATGATCCCTTCAATAGCTTTTAACTCATCTCCCTCTCAGTGACCAAACCCACTTGACTTTGGATCACCTGGCTGTGGGTTTGCTCCCCACTCAAAGGAGCAGACTGGTCCCTCTACTGTCAGTCTACACCTTCCTTCCCTCAGAATCATTTGTCACTAAGAACATATTTGTTCAGACTAATGTCTGTTTCCTACGTCTTTACTGTAACTTTAAGATGGTCAATGAAAGACTTAATGAGGAAGGTTGTCCAGAGACTTTGATTTAAATCAGATTCTCCTCACAGTACCTGCATCCAAACACACATTCAGAACACTGCTTTCTGTCTAGCAATGAAATGTCACAAACACTAACATCCCCTGCATGGTTTTAAACACTAACATCCCCTGCATGGTTTTAAAACAAATAACCTTATGGTCTCACTGACTCCTGCATTTTAATTTGCTATCTTAGTGCACAGTAATCCCAGTTTCTCTATATCTGCTCCTGGGTACAAGACAAATATTGTCAAACATATCTCAAGAGAAAAAAATGGCAGGTTGACTTATGTGAGGAACTATTGTTTTGTTTTTGTTTGTTTGTTTTTTGTTTTGTTTTTTTACCTACACTGAGATAAAACACAATATACTTTAAAAAAGAAGGAACCATGCATTATAGTGTCATCTCTGACCCTGTGTAGTATGTACATCTTTATATCTCTATTTTCATACATACATATACAGACATTAATTTTAATCAGGGAAACCTGAGTTGAAGTGCCAATAGAGAAGAAGTTGTTACGCATGACACTTCATTTCTGGATATAGCTGGGAAGATTAATGCCTGAGCCTGCAGCTTGTCCATTATTATCTTCAGCTATCCAAAAGTGAAGTGTAATGTATAACAACTCATCCCTCATTGCTTGAATGAAACTTCAATGTTACTTCATTTTAGCTCCCAGTATTTATCCATCAAAAATGCTAATTCAAAGATGAAACCTAAATTCAGATCATTCTGCAAGAATTCAGAACGATCACTTTCACTAAACATAGTATTTTAATTAATACTTTCAATCTCTACGGTGTGAAGCATGAGAAGTAAAATGGAGATAGTTCTCTTCGATGCAAATGAATATACATAGAACCTACAGCTTGGAATCATAAGAGAGAGAACGGAGTGATTAATTCCTCCTGAATAATTTATTTGGTGGGGTTTGCTTATGAGTTGTCCAGAAGCATCCAAAATTATTCACTCTATTTACACATAAAATTCATATGCTATACAAGTAGTGTGTGGGTTGCCCACTGCAAAGGATCTAATGTCCTAAGTGGGTACAGTTCTCCTTTGGCTTTGTTTAGGCACATGCTATTGTTTCTTTTCCCTAACTTGATGAGAGTAACCGTTAAAGTCAGAATTCTAGTGTGAACATAAATCTTTAGAAACTGAAAACTTGCTGTCCACAAATTGGACTTAGTTCTCCTTTCACTTGAACTACTGATCTCAGCTCAGTGACTCCTGATTCATAATAAGAGAAGAATCAGGCCCAAATTCCCTACTATTCGCTCAAAACTTACTGTTTCTCTGACCATTCCTGCAAGTAAAGCACTGGTTCAGAACCAGCACACAGCACAAGTTTTGATGGTGCAAACGTGTTATAAAGTTCACCTTTGCATTTCCTGATTCTGAGGCCACTGCGTACAGGGCTTCTCCAGCAGTGTAAATTATAGCAGGCCTCAGGCAGCTCTAATTTGCTGTGAAGAGCTTCAAACCACAGCCAGGGATTGATGCGGTGTTCATACAGTATAGCCACCCCTCTTAATCTCTAGGCACTTTTCACTAATACAGTACCCCCTTTACATTGGGGTGATCTTCTTTGGACTAGCTATGCCAGCTTTACATCCATAATCTGCCAGTAACACAAAGCAACCACTTGACACCAGGGTACGTGGTCAATTAGCCACAACAGGGACAAAAGCAAACACTAACAGGGTCTGAATAAAATTGAAATTAAAAATTTGATTGAACATTCATGAAAAATACTTTGCAGCATTCACTTGGCTTTGCTAATACATATTAGTAAGTAAATGCAGTATTAATAGGGTGGTTGGAAAGGGCACAGAAGAGCTTAGTAATTGCTTGGAACGGAAATGAACGCTGTTGGAAAACTCGTTTTTCTTTATGCCAAGTCTCCCATTTTGTAAACAAGTTATTTAAATTGTGTAATAATGGTTTTAGACTGGGTCTGATTTTGCTATAAACAAACAAGGAAAGCTTCTGTTTTGTTTTCTTCTGAGTAGCCACTACAAACTCAGCATGGCATGCTCTTCTCAGTGTGGTGACACTTGCTGAGAGATTATGTTCCCATTCAAAAGGCATTTTTCAAGGGAAAACACTGCACAACTGAAGTGCATTTGCAAACTGCAAAAAATCAAGAATTCCAAAATATTCTCTGAAATCATGTAAAGTATAGGGAGAATCATGAATTTGGGAGTGAGGGATATTGGTTGGAACAGATCAGGAAAAGTAAAATATATCTTACTCTCTAGTAATGAACTGTTAAAAGGACTTTTCTAAATGTGGAAGTTACAGGTTATTCAAGAGATTCATGATGGGAAAGAGTATTTTCTGAATAATTTACTCCTGAAGTTACAGAGATAACAAAGAATCAGAATCACACTATCAAGAAATGCACAGGTTAGACCCTGAAGAGGATGGGACTTCAGTCAAATGAAGGAAGGGGGAAATACATGCATTGGAAATTTCACTTTTGCAGTTTCTCAGTAGTCTAACACATGGTGGTCAAATGTAAATTTAGGAAGGCCCAAACCAAACTCAAGATCTAAATATATACCCATCTAGAGATGGAGGCAGGTTGAAATGCTAAAGCATCTACATCTGAATTTTGTTTTTGGCCTCAAAGTTTAGAGCTGAATCTCTGCCAAACTTCAGGGTATTGGATGCCCAGATTCAATTCTGGATATGGAATTTGCAGAGTGGGGATTTTAGCCTACATCCTGAGCTACTGTACCAGGTACTACATCGTTGCAGATTCTTCTTAAAATGCCAGCATAACTGACCCAGAAGATTCACCTCAGTGCAGGTGAATTCTCTCCAATGGTGTAGATTTGGTTTGCTGGTTCTAAGTTCCCCCATTTCCTCCTACTGCAAATTTAGGAAACACTGAACCTGGCTAGTAGAGTAATTTAATGGACTCTAAACAGCTCTAAGTTGAATTTGGGACCATTGTGAAATACCTCTGACTCAGGATTGAAGAAATGCATATGCCATTTCCTGGGCTTTGCTTTGCACTTCATGTCCATGGAGGAATACACAGGTCATTATCTGAAAAGAACATTAACATATTTTAATAAATGTTCTCATTTGGCATATTTTTGGCACAAGCATGGAACTTTATACATTTGTGAAAGTGAAGAAATAACATGAAGGTTTCCGTGTGACTGAAGGGAGAAAGAGGAATGTAAGAGACAGCTTTAAAGGGTTGCTAATACCCACCACTCCTCAACTCTTTGGAAAAGTGAGGTTCAAGGTGAGTAGGAGACCAATCTCTATCTGCTTAAAAAAAAAACACAGCAACTTGTTGCAACTTAGTTGTTTTGCAGATGCACACATCATCCTCTTTACATGAGAGAAAGCTCAGCCCATACAGGATATTGCTTTGTATTGGATATCAGGAGTAGTGGGTGAGGCCAAAAAATGAAGAGCTGGTCACCTGCAGACTAGACTGACTGATATGTTTATCAACACTAACAGCAGCACAAAGACGACTGTCGGGTGGGTAGAGCGAACAGCATTTGTGCTTCCCCCCAAGAAATCTGGTATTTTGGGGGACAGAGATGCAATTCCATTTCCCTCCCCCCAAAGTGATTAAAAGCAGTTTTGGGGGCGGGGAGGGAGGTGGTACGGGGAATGTGTGTAGGGGGGTTTGTGGCTATCTGGATGCACCAAAGCCGGCCCTGAATTCTCTGCCTTTTCCCCCTGTTAAAGTGTGAAAATATACAACTTCATAAGGCTGACGCTAAAAATATTAACATCTGGCAGACTTAACTACACATTTGATAATGTGAAATGTATGCTCAGCAGCAGTGGAACAGAAAGAACTAATTATTTAATATTAGACTATACATCTTCTGAGTTAAATGTAGCTTTCAAACAATATGGAAGCAAGAACAGATACATACAGAAAGTCCTTAAAAACTTCAATAGAACGCTCAGTACCTGCTACATTATTGTAGGCAGAGCCTGTAGCACGGCCTGTTGTTAAAGTTGCCGATCACTTCATATTATAAAGACCCTGTTTTCAGCTACTTATTAATTTGCCAGATTTTAAGCATGTGGGCTGAAATTTTCAAGTGATGATCGTCTGTCTCAGACCGAACTGTTTTGGAAAATTTCAGCCAAACAGATTTCAACAAAAGATATGTCGCTGGGATTTTGTGCCCCTATGTTTTGGAGCAGAGACTTTAAATTTGGCAAGTTGGGAGGGATTTTATCAGGGATCTGCCTTTTGTCATCTCCTGTAAAAATCCATCCAATTTGGCCAAAGTATAATTCTTGAAATATTGCAGTTTGCATATGGTCAGAAGAGACTTACCAGAGATGGATAGCCAGCATCTGAAAACATTCAGTCCGCACGTTCAAGTCTCTCGCAGCTCTTAGTGGTGTCCAATCTGTGCCTGTGCCATCTCCTCAGAGTGACTGAGCATGTTCCATCCCAGGGCGACAGGGACAAAGTTGGACTTGCCTTGCAATGGCTTTTCCAGGCCAGACTGGGGCTGGGGAACGAGAGTGACAGCAGGTAGCCTGTCTTTCTCCTGCTATGAATCAGGCAGTGGAAGCAGCAGCTCACTGATTAAAATGCACAAGGGACAAAAGGGAAAGGAAAAAGGACGAAGAATCTTATGAGACTGGGAATGGCGGCAGGGAGAATAACAGTGATTAGGAGTTGGTGGGAGCGGGTATTGATTGTGTAAGAAGACTGGAAGCTGGGGGAGACTAGCAACAGAGTCTGGGACTGGTAGCCATCAGGAGGAAGACTGGGACTGAAAGCTGGTGAGGGAAAGTGGGGTGGGAGTCATTTGTCTGGCACAGTGAATGCTAAGAGCCAGATGAGGAACTGGGGCAGGAAGGAGAACTGGGACTGAGCTAGAAATCAGTGTGTGGGGGGAAGGGAACAGGGACAAGAGGGGAGGAGAGACAGATGTGACGAGGATCTGGGACTCTGGGGGAGAACTGGGACTGGCTGGGCAAAGAGATTGGGACAAGAAGCCGGGAGGAAGGGATGAAAAAGGAGAAACTGAGACTGGGTGAGAAACCCAGGGAGAGAGACTAGGACTTAGAATCAGTGGGAGGGAGGAAAGAGGCAGATCAGATGAAGAGCTAGGAAGAGGGAACTAGAACATGCTTGTTAAGGAAACTGGGTCCAGGAGTTGTGGTGGGAAGAGGACAGGACACAGGACTGGGAGAGGCACAGATTAGAAGGGATGGGACAGAAGGGATCAAGCTTGGGAGAAAATGGGTAGAAGAGTCTGTGTCCACTACAGCTCATTCCCCAAAATTCCTTAGTTTTACAGTTCCTCAGCTGACAGCAAATATCTGTGAAACCCACTGGCAGAGTATCCTCCTCTAGTCCAGGTCGGCACGTAGGATGACAACGTACTATTGATCTCGATTACTCCATTAACTCTAGTAGCAGAGTTCCCTGTGGTAGATGTAAAGGTTCCAATCTGTCTGATACGCACGGTGGACTCAATATCATGCAACCTGATGAAATTTCTGTTTTTTTTCCGTTTGCCTTTTTAAAAAAAAATAAATTAAAAATAAAAATATTGTATTAAAAGAACAATACTGAGATTGCAAAATCAAGCTGTCAAATGTTAGGCAATACCAAAAATAAGGATGCCTGTTGAAAAAATTGTGTGTGATCATAGAATTAAAGACAGTATCATAATGCATATACACGAGTTGAACAAGTTATGCTTGCTTAATTCTGGCATTTTCTCACATTTGAGTGCTTGACACTGCAACCTTAATAATGTTCTTTTAATATAGTGTTTTGTGTTTAATATATACAAAGAGTATCATGTGTATATACTAATATGAATGATATATTGTTCATGAACCTACTTACTGGTGAGCCTAGTGAATTTAATAGAAAGTTTGTCACTGAATTTATTATTATCATTATTTATTTGTATTACAAGTAGTGTTTAGATGCTTTAGGGATCCATTTGGCTAGATATGGTACATCCATATATTAAGAGACAGTCCCAGCCCCAAAGAACGTATAATCTAAATTGAAAAAAAACAGCTTAAAGGAAATGGTAGTATCTCAGTTTTTCAGAAGGAAAAGAGAGATAACCGTGAGACCATGCTTCCTCTTTCCCTTGTCTATGTTATGTTAAAATAATTTCCTTTTGTTATCATGGTAGCCCTGAACATAACAGGCTGTTAAGCTTTCAATTTTATCCAATGATGGTTTGACAACAAAGTTATCTAGTTCACCAAGAACACATAGGTGCTGGAACTCGGAGCGCTGGAAGTGGTTTCCATTATATACACGTTTACAGTTTGGCACCCCGCTACTCAAATTGTTCCAGCACCACAAGAACATGCAAGTTTTCTCATTACTAGTTCTGGTTCCATGGACAGAACTGTTAAAAAAAAAAAAAGAAGAAGAAGAAGGAGTAGCAACAGCAGCAGCAAAGCTTGAGTGGTATCTGGGATAAAGTATAAACTGAAGTAACCCAAGGGCACCGTTCAAATTCATTATAAAATACTGAAATAAGAAATAAGCAATTTTTTCCCTCACTGTAATGGAAGGGCCCCCAGACTCATAAGGGAACAATCTAAGAGCTACTGTAGATGTTCAACAGTCAAGGGTACTGCCTATGCAAAAT
The DNA here is from genome assembly GCA_007922155.1 of Mesoclemmys tuberculata. NCBI lineage: Eukaryota > Metazoa > Chordata > Testudines > Chelidae > Mesoclemmys > Mesoclemmys tuberculata. The sequence goes on along the minus strand of ML675620.1, from coordinate 29,890,128 downwards.
TGTAAAGGGTCTTAATGAAATCTTGCATTCTCCTTTACGATTCACCCCAGGAATGGTGCTATTCATAGAACGTAAACACAGTCATATCTTAATCTTTGCATACAGTCATGCACATACAGTCAATTCAGCAGTGAGACTGACAGAAAATCAAGGCTCATTAACAGTTATTTGTACGATTTTACTCTTCCTTTTCAGTGACTTTGAAGGATTTTGAATCAGGCCTTTATATTACTATTAATAGTGGTATAACCATAGCACCAAGGGTCCCAAATTATAGGCCAGGACCCCATTATGCAAGGTGAAATACGAACACCAAACAAATAGACTATCTCTGTGAGCTCTGTGATACAGGGACTACCCTGGAAAACACACAGCAATTGTTTAGCGTTACCATGAGCAAACAACATTTAGAATAGGAGAAATTCAATTTGGTTTGCACAAATATCTTTGGCTGGGACCCTGCAAGTCCTTACTCAGGCAAATATCTGTCAAGTCAAGAGGATATTTCCCTGAGCAAGACATGTAATATCACGACATGATAGAAAATCTAGTACGCTCAACCGCAAACATTTATTAGTATTCCACAGTAAATAGGGAGAAGGCTCCTCTTTATTAACAAAAAAAAAAGTTATCACTACCACAGTGGCAGAGCTTTGCTAAATATTTCAGTAAAGCATTGTTAAATTGTCTAGCATGTACTAAGAAAAATGTCAAATGACAACTTGAGACCATTTTCATTTTGCAGAAAGGATGGTTTTGCATAAGGCTAGTTAGACGGAGGGAAATGCTATTATAGGAAATCACTGGAGAATTAATTATTTACAGTGAGGCTGGGTTTCTTTGGCTTCCCTCTTTTAAGATGATGCATCGGCTGCTAACATTAGGTATTTTAGAACACAGCTTTTTTCACTTGGGAGCATTTTTTTTGGAACAGTGAAAATGATGGACACTTGGCAGGCACACCTTAAATTTGCCTCTTTTCTTGCCATTGAAATTGTCTTTGGTAATGGAAAGTGAGCCAGATTTTCCACTGACAGTATTTGTCATCTCTTTGGACTTCACGTTTAATGTGTTTGGAGGACTCCGAATAAAGAGTCTGACTGACATTCAGGTTGCTTTCCCATAGGAATCTCATAATTAATTTGTAATGCCTGCCATCCTGAAAAAAATCTGGTTGTGCAGAAAAATCAGGATTTTTATTTATTGGGGTGGGGCTGCAGCAGGGAATCAAACTGTGAAAAAAATCTCTGGAGGATTAAAATAAAGAGAGAGGTAAATGAATGACAGTTCTTAGGAAAAGCTACTAACACATGAACACCATAAAGGAGCACTAGAAGACACTTGCTCATTACTATTGTCTAGGATATGGATATACTACTTGAAATAAACAAATTGGTACCAATCTCTGCCTCGCATGTACTAAAAAGCAGAATAAATATGCTGTAGATGTAAGGAGAGTTTCTTCAGTCTGAATATCTTTACTAGTACCTAGTTCTTGCCTTCCTTTGCACTGAAATCTTAGAGTGTTCCCTGCATTTGAGTTTTCTAGTATGCAATTAACACTGCAAAGGCAGATGTGTAAGTAGTTCTCTGTATTGATGCCTGGCCATGCAATAATTTCAGGAGCAGTTTAACAGCACAGAGAAGGTTCATTCTAAGGAATAGGACATCAGCTCAAAACAGGTAGGCATTATTTAAACAAAGACAGGGAAGTTAAGTGCAAAAATTCAGGCAAAACTCACACAGCTAACATGTAATGGGAATACAAATGGTCAAATTCCCACATTAACGTTGGCCTTGTCATGTTGTACATTTTGGCTATTTTAGGGAACTATTTATTTCAAAATATAAAGTTTTTCTTATTAAGCCAAATATTGAGTGTTAGTTTGTGCCTTGGAGAAGAAGGGGGAGTAAAGAACTTCTCCAGCTCTTTGCTCTGCCAACTCAGACTCTCAGTGAGGTGTGGAGTACACTCTTCTCTTCAGATATTCTCCCTTTTGAAACAGCAGGGAAGAAGAACAGGGAGTGGGAGAAGCTGTGGCTCTGTTCTCATTACTGTTGGCCAGAGTAGGTGACTAGCCATGCGGAAAGAAATAAGGTGCATACATTTATAGGTTGCAGCAACTTGTTCTTCCCTCCTCTCTGTGCAAGAGGAGAGCAGAGAGGGAACTGTACCTAAGAGGGGTATGTGTCTAAGGGACAAGGCCTCCTGTGGTGGTATAACTTGATCACCCCTTCTTGATCAGGGCTCTGCCTAAAGATACAATTAACAGACATTTATATTTGTATTGTAGTGCTGCCTAAGGACGACAGCCAAACTGAGAACCACTGTGTTAGTTAATTATATGAAATACCGTTTGCTTAGTGTTGTTTAATGTTTGCATTCCTGGGCTTTTTCTAAATGTTAAAAGCACCAACTCTGGCTGCTCTAGGAGGATGATTCCAGAAACAGAAGAGACAAAGAATCTCTTCTCCACTCCTAGCACTACAAGAGAAGAGAAAGCAATTCTTTGGCTACACACACTCCAGAATGCAATGGAGGATGAGCTTATTCTACTTCAGAGAGGGTCTGTGTCTAGGCAAGGTCTGAGGGTAGCCATGTCCAGTCAAATCCCCTGACACCCCTATTAGCCAATTGTTGTGGAGGTGCCATAGGTGAGCTCATGCTCCACAGGTTGCAGTAGCCATCAGTGAGTCTATACCTACGAGCAGCCCTAAGGCATGATGGTCACCACAGGCTTAAAGAGGCATAATTCTTGCAGGAATTCCTGCTCAGCTGTCTTCTCTTTTCACCCCACCTAACTTCAGGAGCCTTAATTTGGCCCCAAATGCACAATTTTAATATTTCACTGGCAAAGTTCTTTTCTCTTAATAAACTGCTCTTTCATTTTGCCTGACAATAAAATAGCATGCTGCATTTTGTGTGTTAATTCCTGGAATTTGTCAAAGGTGAAGTACATTGAAATACCGGGGTGATTAGGATGTTATTGTGGCTTACATAACTATTTCCAACAACCACTGAGTTCTCTGAAAAGTGGTTCACACTCTCCCTGCCCATTGCCCTTCTGGCTGCCACCAGTACCAAACTGTTGTCCTGTCATTAGCCTAATATTTGTTGATGACAGCAACCATATCATGTTGGATCTATTATCCCTCAAGCAACACAGCTAAAACTTACCTAAGACCTGGAGCCTTTTGATGGTCTTTGGTATGTGACTGCTGTTAGCCATCAATAAAATAGTTTCCCATTTTTTTTGTTTGCTTTTTAGTTTAATTAAAATGAATTTCTGCTCTTATCACAGAAGCCCCAGAGGACTGCAACAAATATACACGTTTCACCAGTTTCATTGGGAGATCACAGGTTTTTGCACACTCCACTAGGTATAGTTAAGTGTACTTCTGATAATCAAGTCTATGCTTGTGAAACTGGGGCTGACTTCTGGCTGCTATTGCTGCTGACGCCTGCCAAAATTCTTTAAAATGTTATCTTCAGCCATTCCATCCACCACTGTGTGACCAACAGTGAGTTTTAAGGAGAAATTCAGAATGTATTGTTAATCTGAGGATGAGTCACTACAATGCATTTAAAAGCAGACTAATTCATTGCATGCTATAATCTCTATAATGTTTGAGATTTTGAATCTAGAAGGATCCTTAAGAATTGTCACCATGCTGGAAGAATAAAATCAAAAGACAAACAACGTGTTACTTAATATTCTTCATGACCATTAATATTGACCATACTCCTACACTCTCATGTCCTCCTACCCATCTGGCTCAGTTAATTTGGTCTTCTGATAAACACCCTCTGCCCCAAAATATAGAAAAACATTAAAATTATAGAATTAAATGTTTGCGGTGTTGTTGTGGTTGTGTTGGTCCCAGAATATGAGAGAGACAAGATGGGTGAGGTGATATCTTTTAATGGACCAATTTCTGTTGCTTTCTCAGACCCATTTGTCTCGGTTGGTCCCAGAATATGAGAGAGACAAGATGGGTGAGGTGATATCTTTTAATGGACCAATTTCTATTGCTTTCTCGGACACATTTGTCTATCTGGAATATCAATTCCGCTAGGCAGGCACTATCTGTTATAATTTGTGTCTACAGTGCATATCACAATAAGGCCTTCATTTCTATGCGCTGTGTAATGGAAATAATAGTAATAACTAGGAAATAGTGAATGTTCATACATTTCAGGTGGAAAAACTTAGAAGTAGTTTACAGAATAAAGCAAAATATATCCCTTTACCATAGATCTTTAAGATTAATGATAATATGCCACAAGTATTCTAATTCTATCCTTCATCTTGTAATGTCACATCATCCAATAGCACATGTGAAAATCTTTCTGTATATAACATATTTCATCTCACAGCCAAACTAGCACTGATTAACTAATATTTTCTGTTTAAGCCCTTACAAATATATAGAATAAACAAATTATTTTTAGATTTAATTTGGATGAAAGATGTTCGGATGTATGAATAGCACTGAGCCTACAAAACAAAGCCCATAGACAATGAATATTTATTAAAGATGTGACCTAATGTGCTATCAGGATTGATTTGCTAAAATAAAATGATGAAGCCATGGGCAAAGCAGCTACTACTAAATCCAGACATACAAATTCAAAGGGCAATTCAGAAATGGAAACACTGATCCTTGACTCCAGTTGAGATGTACATGGTACAGTTTGGGGACTTGAAACGTGTATACAAGGGTGGTTAAGCCATCTTTGTGATCCCTCATCCTGGGTGGTTTGGATGCCAGACTGATTTTCTAGTGCAGTGGTCCCCTAACTTTTCATCCTGCCTCCCCCCTTATCCCTGTCCGTGCCCTCCTCCACCCAGCTGGGGCTGGGAGTGGGGCCATGTTCAGGGCTGGGGGCTGCAGCTGGGAGTGGGGCCACAGTCAGGGGCCTGTGGTCAGGGATGGGGGCCGCCATAGGCCAAGGACTCAGGGGCCAGATGTCGAGACCATGGCTGGACACTGCAAGTAGGGGTTGACCGCCAAGCCCATGCATCACAGCCAAGGGTTGAGGCTGAGATGGGGGCTGGGTGCCGTGGCCACGTACACATGACCATCGGCCAAGGCTGAGCCAAGGGCTGGATGCCAAGGCTGGGTCCAAGCTGGGAGCCAGGGCCAGGCCCAGAGCAGGGCAGGGCTGGGTGGTGCTCCTTCCCCACCCCCTGAGGTGGCTGAGCCTGGCTGTGACTCCAGAACATTCCTCCGAGGTACATCTTACTATTTAAAGACCTCTGCTCTAATGCAAATTAGAGCAACCTGAAGGGTGCTCTTTGGCCTCAACGTGATAGCAAGGGATACTTATGGCCCACTTAATTCCTGGACTCCCCTTCTTTCTCCTGGTCATGCCTCCTACATGTGTTACAGACAGGGGGTGCTGTGGGACACAAAACACGCTGTAGGATCCTCCGATGCTAAGGTAAGCCTCCTCTACTGAGTTAAACTGCTTTTGCCGCTGCAAAGTGGTCCCAGTGAAAATAAGTATCAAAGTCAAATTCTAAAAGCTTGATTCTGATCTCATTTGCAGTGGTGTAAATCATGGAACTCTATCAGCAGGGTTGCCCTCTGCAGAACTGGTGTAAGGGCAGAATCAGGGCCAGTATACTTCTTTGTATGGTATCCCAACCTCTGTTAGTGTAATAAACAGAAATCTTTCTTGGGAATGTCTTACATGTTGAACAAGCAAAATAAGACAGAGCAGTAACGATATGCATCCCACAATCCTGAAATGCAGGTGGCCAGATTCCAAGCCCCAATACAGCTCTTTTGTACCCTGCCACCAATCACCAATCTGAAAGATCCATAAAACCATTTTTAACCATTTTCCTGGGAACCCCCTTTCACGTGGGGAGGTGGTGTTGGTCCAGCATACTGTAGCAGCATGTTGGGCGCATCTATCTAGGGAAACATGTGACTGGAGCACTGTCACACTCCAGCAACCCCTAGCTGCTATCAACAGCCAATTAGGGGCTATCGCAGCAGGGAGTCATTTAGAGCAGCCCAGGATTGATATGTGTGGGTGCGGGGGAAGTAGGGGTGGTTGTGAAAGTGATGTAATGGCAGGTGCAGCTGAGGACTGAACTAAGTCGGCTTACATTCAATGAGGTGATTTAGTCAAATTGTGCAAAACTCATTTTGAAGTGTTCTCAGACTCCGTAATAACCAACGGTCTTCTCCAATATGTGAATAATGGAATACTATGATTCTTTCCTCTGCCCACAAAGTTATGTTGTCCTCGACACTAGAGATGGTTGAAAACGTGGACTTTTCTCTTAAATACAGAAAATGACTTTTCAATGAAAGAACTTTTTTATAAAATATTTCCACTTTTATCAAAACCTTTTGGATTTTTATTGAAAACCAACAATTTTGGGGTGTCCCCATCAAAGTCTTTCAGCTTTCAGGTTTTGTTTGTTTGTTTGTTTTAACAAAAACCTGAGAAATTTCTACCAAATTTGATTTTTTTTTCCTCTAAAGATTTTGCAGTGGGAAAAGAAGTATTTTCTGACCAACTCAACTCAAAACACATGTGATTTGATGCCTTCTATCTTTCTTCTATCAGATCTGTAACTTACAATTTAAAACTACCTTTCTAAATGTTCTCTAACACTTTGGTAGAATAAAATCCATTTAGATAATTGTTAGCAGGGTGTATCAGCTAACTTCATTGAATTAATTAATGACTATGTTAGTGAACTAAAAAAGGGAGCAAAATAGCTCATTAATGAAATTCACAAACAGGAAGGAGTTGCAAATATCAGTCAAAATAGAAGAACAACACAAAGGGTCTTAGAAAGATTAGAAACATAGGTAGGATATAAGATTCCACTTCGATAAGAGCAGACTAATAATACATATAAATAGTATTGCTCCTTTATGACCTGAGTGGCTAGTCAAAGTATGGAGCTCTGTGCGTGTTGCAGCTGGGAGTAGAAATTGGTGGTGGCCAAGTAATTCTTTAGTGAAATCTTGTTTATATACAAGAAACATACAAATTAATAAGTCTCTGAGCGTAAAAGAAGCCAACAACAAAAAGGAGCAGTTTCTTAGCTTATAAACCCCTGAAAGCCTCTTTAGCCAACATTAAACCCAAAAGTTCTCTATTTAGCTTTTTTCCAGGGCCACATTGCTTAGTTTTCTTGCCTTTTTTTCCCCTGTCTCTCTCTCTCTCTCTCTCTCTCTGTTCTAGTCTGCGACCTCAATATCGGTGTGTTTTTTCACACAGACCTACCCAAAAAATATTCAACCCAAAAGCTCCTGGGCAGTTTGACACATACCTTTGGTCTTAGGTGGGACTTACATTCATGGTTATGTTTATAGGTAGATGAGTTCACACCTTTTAACTTTAACCCAACTCATAAGAAGGTTTCACCCAACCAACAACAATATAAAAAAAACATTGAAAGGGAAGGGGAAACCTGAGAAATATTTATTTATTTTGTATGCACATAAGGACACTAACCCCTTTTAATAATGAATTACAAAAATTAGTTTCTATCCATTTCACTTCTGAGCCCTTGAGCTGAATTCAAAAATCTTAATCATACAGAAATTATAAAATTCAAACAACGAAAAAGCTAATACCATCCATGCCATCATAGCAAAAGCAAATGTCTCCTAATCCCACTTGTTTACAAATCCATACTCTGAAGTGTCCCTAATCTCTGTTTGCCAGAAGCTGGCAATGGATGACAGGGGATGGATGGATCACTTGATGATTACCTGTTCTAGTCATTCCTTCTGAAACACCTACCATTAGCCACTGTTGAAAGCTCAGATACGGTGTTCTTATGTAATCCAATTCTTTCATGCTCTGACCCGCCAAGATATCTGGGAAAGCAGATAGGTTTTAGAGAGCCCCCTAAAATAAACACACCCAGGCTGTGACTCGATTGTACAGTTTGAAGACAAGTCATGGTAAATGCTCTCCCACTGAAGCCAAGGAAGTGCTAACATGAATTTCTGGAAGAAACAGCATATTTAACATACATGGAAGATATGATGATGCCTAGCTGAAGATTGTTGCAAGCACTATCCATGAGGGCAGAAAAAAGTGAGACCTAAGGTTTGATTCAAAGTCCACTGAAATCATTGGGAGTCTCTTCTAATGGGCTTTGGATCCAGACCCCAAGAGAGGTCTGGAAAATTATATTCAGCCTACAAAAAAGCCAGTTAATCCATCAGGGAGTTGGGAGGTGAAGGGAAAGGAAAGGATCTGAAAGATATTTAGCAGAAGGAAGATACTTTGAAAGTGTACAGAAAAAGGCCCAAGGCTGACAGTGGACAGCTAATTAGATATGAATTTATAATCTGATATGGCAGCAAAGAATGTTAATGTGATTTTACACTATATTCACAGAGATATCATGTTATGGACCACAGAGCTAATTAAATGTCCTCCATAGAGAACCATGGGGGAGAACCTCATTCAGAATACTGCACAAAGTTTTGGATGCCACACCAGAAAGCTACAGACAAACTGAAATTCAGAGAACAGCAACTCAAATGATTAACGGATGAGAGAGACTGATTTCTGAAGATTAAAGCAACACCTGAATTATTAAAAATGTATTTAAATGACAATGAAGGAAGTGTATTAATTACAGAAGAAGCTATAGTAATGGGATAAACTGAGCAAAGGCGAAATTAGGCTAGAGACTAGAAACCACTTTCTAATAATGAAGCAAACAGGACAAAGTAACAAAGAATGCTACATTGGCAGGGGAATGGACAGTGCCCTATTGTCAGAGAAATAGACACAGAACTTCACATGTATTCCCACTTCCAGTTTCTATGAATATTATCACAGTTCTGTTTTTAGGTCACATAGATTTCACTTGAATATAAATCACTTTACAGTGGAAACATCTATCAAAAGAACTGATCAGGCATATTTTTGTGAATGGACTTATAATAGAGAAAACTTCATATTTACTTTGCCTTCTTTCTATTCCCTCAGACATCTTTATAATATATGACAAAAAGAGAATCTATCCAGGTACTATAGTTTGTAAATCCCTAATAAAGGAGTGGCACTAACAGATTACATGGTATGAAAGAAATCAAATACATTCATCCAAAATATACAATTTTTCTGTATACAATGCTTAAGAAAGGAATTAAGGAAGCTCTTGGACTGTTAGGAAAAAGGGATGGAGCAGTGGCTAGGTTTAATAGCTCTGCTTTTGTATTTGACCTATCAATCAAATATTGACACTTAAGAAATTATATATGTTGAACAGATTGGGAAACAACAGAAAGTATCTCCTCTTCAATTTGCAGAGAAATTCCAATTAATTATACTCTTCCTTTCTGTTGTACATTTCTCGTTAATATCACTATAATAAAAGGAAGTAACTGCATATGTGATCTGTTAGCCTCCGCCATCAACTAGGCTTATAGCTTTGAGTAGGGTGAAAGGATGCCCCGATTTTATAGGGACAGTCTCAAAATTTGGGGCTTTTTCTTATATAGGCACCTATTACCTCCCCTCTTCCCCCCATGCCCTATCCCAATTTTTCACACTTGCTATCTGGTCACCCTAGCTTTGAGAGATCAAAAAGCTCTGAGGTTTAAGAAAACATTTCCAACTTCAATTTTTTCATCTGCTAGTGGAATGTCCTTGTCAAAATGCAGGAAGTTTTCTTAAGCTCTTATGGAGGGCACTCATCCTAAATTAGCTGGGTAAGGATGAGTGAATGAACTAGCTAAGGAAAGGGAGCTTTCTATAGGAAAGGTAGTTGGCAGTTGGACATACCTATGTCTTTCCTAAAAAGACCATCAAAAAAAGTCCTTAACTGTTCAGTGAATATTAAAATGTTTCAAATAGATGTGTTTTGATCTTGACAGATTATTTTGTGGGGTAGAACTATTGTAATCTTTATGAGACTTAAGTTATTGATATGTATATAAATAAGCTGATATCATATGCCAATCTAATTTATAATGATGGATGCAGAATCAAGTCAATATTAAGAAACTAATTTTTCACTCTATTTCCCTTCTGCAGTTTTTTTTTGGGGGGAGAGGAGAGTTTAACTGATCAGTTCCTCAGTTATAATTTTGAGCTCCATTGAACTGTTGGGGATGTTCTATTTTAAAGAAAAGAACATGTGTGAACTGAAGTCTTCCTTCTGCAGTTGAATGGTGCCACAGATTGTGTTCTAACCTCAAAAATGGTCCTCCAGGGGTGAACTAATAACTTTGACTATTTGGGTAAAACTAAGACTCTGATACTAAGCACATTCTTTTAGTTGGAAAGCTGTCGGTCCATAATGCCAGTTTGCTATTTGAGTTAGTTATACAGTTTAAAAATAGAAGTACAGAATCTATATGGATTTAATGTTACAATGCCTATAATATTAAATAATATAACCATAAATATAAGAATACCTAGTTCTTATATAGGGCTTTTCATCAATAGATTTCAAATGGCTTTACAAAGGAGGGCAGTATCATTATTCCCATTTTACGGATGGAGAAAATGAGGCACAAAGACAAAGTTGTCAACATTTCAATATTAAAAAAAAAAAAAAAAACTGGACCAGCTATACTTGAAATAATCTATCAGGCTGTGTTATATTTGCATTGTACTAATGGTAATAGTTTTGATGTATTGCAAAGCCCAAATTTGTAAACACTTACGCATTGAGTAACTTTTTGTACGTGAGTAGTCCCAGTGGAGCCTCTGAGCAGGATTTTTTTATTCCTGTACTCACCAAGCAATCTCCCTGAATTTCCAACCCACTCTAACAGTGAATAGAAGTTGTTGCCAGAGGATGAGAAATGGACTTGTGGTTAAAGAATAGAATTTGGAGACAGGAAATATGAATTATAAACTCTGCTGTGCCATAAACTTCATGTGCAATCTTAGACAGGACATTTAATATCCTTGTGCCCTACTTTCCCAGACTGAGAAAGTAGGATAATATTACATTCTTCACAGGGGTGATATAGAGCCAAAATTCATCGAAGCTTGTAAATTTCTTTGTGATCCTCCAACATAAAGTGTTATAAAAATCCAGAGTATATTATAATCATCTGGTGGTTGTTCACAGCCCATGTGGAATGAACTTAGTAACTGGTGGACAGGTGGCCATTACAATTCAACACAAACCAATTTACTTATTGTTTTAGATAGCTCTTTATGTGTGCATTAAACGTGTAATTAATGAATGAGACTATACAGAGGATGAAAAATGCAAACAGCTTTGCAGTGATGAGTGTCCCATTTAACCTTTCTTTAAGGGCCAGATTCTGATCAACTTATCCTAAGAATAGTATAATTGACATTAATACAAGGCTACTTGAATCTGGCCTTTAAAAGATCCTGCAGTGTTTCTGCAGAGATCTCACAACAGCTTACATTAATCTCAAGCTATATTTTTCCGAAAACATCAATCACCTGTGTCTATCCAAGTTGGTGGCATCAGGTGATCTTGTAATAAAAAGGCTATTCAATGCATGTTACCGTTTTGTTAAAAATGAGCCTGTGATAAAAAAATTACTTCATGATTCAGAAGGGGTGAAACAAAGTGAAAAGCTGGTAAGTGGTTTTGAACAAGTGCTAATACAGGACCAATTTGACAACCCCTTACTTTACATTAGTAAGCAGCTACTCAAAATTCCATGGGCATTCTTATGGGATATGAACAACAAACTACATGGAAAGGCTCTATTTCCTGTTACCGATCTCACTAATGATTCTGTGCTCTTGAAGATCATTATCACAACAGGTACTAGCTGTCCTCACTGGAGAGGACAAGGTATGGATATTGAGTGCCCATCTAATCCTTATTTGGTTTCCTACAATGGTCTGGGGGACATTGGTAGGACAGTGCAGACCTTACACTCCTTTTCCTTATTTTGTACCCTTTCTTTGGATAACTAGGGGGGTTTCAGTTTGCAAAGCTGTCAGTTCAGCAGATTTCCCAAGAATTAAATTCACATGAACAAGGTTTTAAAATCAATAATTGGTTAGGCAAGCGGAGAGCTGAGACTTCTATTTTTCTCCAGTACTCTGTTCACTTTTCACTTTGTCCTCCCACCCCATCATGCTAGTGGTGCTACTATATGGTATGTGTCACCAAGGAGCAATAAATGAGGTAACAAAGTGACATATTTGACTTGCTCAAGTGTAGTTTGGAATTGCCATATAAGGAGGAATGGAATTCAATATTTCTTATTTTATGTTGTAATTTACAGATTTATATGTGGTGAAGTGAAGCCATCAAAAAACTTTTGTCCTTGCGTTTTCTTACCTGAAAGGCCTTAATATAGAAATATTAAGATTTAGTCTACTATTGAATGCACTTGCTTTTTGATTTTCAACCTAAAAAATACCTTAACACAAAAGAAAAGCACTTTTAGTGGGATGCTTAGTGTAATTAATTTGTACATGCTTGCTAAAATTCAAGTGTGAGGAATTTGTACTAATATGAAAGAAAGATTATGCTGGACTATTGCATAAATCATTTTCTTTGCAGAATTGTCATATTTTCCAAAGTTTAAATTTGCATCTGCTTCACAAATAGTGAGTTAAACCTATAAGGTATTTTTCAAAGTAATGTATTTTTGGTTCCTTTAACTATAAAGAAAAATTGTATCTATTGTTTGTAGTTAATTGGTTCTGGGAGGTTAACAACATTTTAAATGTAGATAGCACGTGTTGCAGTTGTTCTCAGCAGGAGGCGTATTCCCTGTTATACTCTTCAACACTGTAATTTAATTGTTGTCAAAATTCCACACACATTCTACAGTCATTAATAAATAAAAATTGAAATGCCTAATGTAAGATATTATATACATGGATATGTAAAACTATCTCCACTTTTCTGTATAGTCCCCACACAAAACAATTTTAGTTTAAACAATAAATCTGTCTGGCATTATTTGTCACATTGTAGATATCAGAAGGATGTATGATCATACATACAGATTTTTTAGATTTTAAATCTACATTAAATGACAAATGCTATCTGAAATAAGGTAGCTTTTAAATATATTTTCTTAAAGAAAGTTTAATCTACCTTTGGCACAAATACATGCACTTGCATATATTGAGGAAATTTATACTTCAGATTCCAGTGATTTTGTCCACATTTTGCACTGAAGTAGATAGCAAATTTCCATAACTGAAACAGTAAAGGGCAAAATAGTTTTTCTTTGCAATTCACCTTTAAAATGTCTTAAAACACAAAACAAATTATTTCCTATGACTGCATTTTAGGATAAATGTACTATAGATTCAGAACTATTAACATACTCTCAGAATTAGCCTATTATTTTGTTACATGCTTTCTGGCCAACAAGCATTATGCTTCATTGAAAGACTTCCAGATCATTGAAAAACTGGCCTTGTCCCTTTTAAAAATGTACTTATTTTGCAAATAGAGAAATCTGGAGACACATTGGCAAGGCAGTATTGGGATGGGAGGAAAGATTGCATTGTGACTTCCCATGTTGTACCTGTTCTGCAAATCATAGACACATGCTTGTTCCAGAGTTGCCAATCGTACATCAGTCACAAGCACTGAAATTGCTTTTACAAGAAATATAATTTCAAACACTGTTTGTCCATGTTTATGTTTGCCATTTGTTGCACACATAACCTGCTGTTTGCTTCAGCTAATTGGGCTGGTGAGGATCAAACAAAGAGAGAATCCGAATCACAACTGCAGAAAGACAAATGCATTAAGGAAAGAAAGAATGTTTCATCTCCTTTATGTTTTTGTTTCACTCTCTTTTCTTTTGGACCAAATCCTTCAGTCTTTTCTCATTGATGTCAATAGAAGTTATAGCTGAAAAGATTAATTGCATGATTTAAGATTAATATAACCTAATTTAAGACTAATTTATGAGTACTGTATTTTAGGTCAGATTATACACAAGAAGCGAGATTACATATCCAGAAGCAGTGATTTTAAACTAATGTTTTGGACCCGTTGTGTCTGTGTCATTAGTGGCTATACTGTGCCCGAATATGTCTATCCAAGATAACAATGGGAGAGAACATTCAGAGTTTTGAAGCCTCACTTGGAGCAATGTTTTTAATACCTCTTACTCATTTCATCCTAGTGTTAAGAAGCACTTGACAAATCTAGTAGTAATGATCAATTTATAAGTGTGCTAACAAGACACACGTATGGAAGAATGCATTTAAATAAAGTTATATGGATAAACATTGGACTAGACAATCTTGTAATCTTGGCACGTGGTTATTAATATAGTACAAAAACACATATAATTGCAAACTAGATTTCAAGTATTCAGCTGGGTTTCCAAGTTATGCATCAAATTCAGGCATGAGAATGTAGCCACTAGAAAACCCACCCTGGGGTACGCTGTAGAAATGTTTTCCCCAATCCTTGTTCTTTTAAAATTCATAGAGGTAATTGTTAAGACCTTCCAAAGAAAACGCTGGCCCCAGATGGAGCCTAGGAATCAGAGGGCATAGTCCATGTGTTTATACACGTATAGTATCCTGCCAATAGATCTGTATGTACACGTTCTGTGAAGATTATTAATGCTAATCAATCAATATAGAGGAGTTGTGTTTGTGTCCTGCTGGTCAGAAGCCAGGGCGTATATGTTCTTGTCATTCTTTAGCACATTAGATCCATTGCTCTGCAAATGAAAGGCTTATTTGGTCATCATAAACATTCCAATGAAAAGTTCCAGAGGGATAGCTGTGTTAGTCTGTATACAGCAAAAACAAGAGTCCTGTAGCACTTTAAAGACTAAAAAGTTTTTGCAGGCATATACTTTTGTGGGCTGCAACCCACTTCGTCAGGTGCATCTGAATCAGGACTCTCGTTATTCCAATGAAAGTTTCCTACATTCATGTTAAGTTCCTAAAACATCTATCTAGACTGTGTACATCTAAAATTAATCCCACTAACTATCTCTCTCAAGGATATTTATATACTGCCAGTGTCTCTAGCATCTAGCCATTGTTGAACACCTATTATTGGGAAAAAACCTATATCACTGTTAGTGCAATCCTGAAGAACAATATTGTTATTACAATTTGTGTTTGAAAGAAAAATTAGAGGTAAATAGGTGTATCTTTAAGACATAAATTTTGTTAGTCTTACTTATTGCACAAGTACCTGAAATTCAGTTTTTGCATTTTGTTGGAAAATAGTATTTGTGATAGAAACACCATTAGTTTGTGTAGTACATTGACATACTGCAAATGCATTTGTATAGACAGTGGCGTAACGTACAATGCTCCAAATATATTTACATTCTCTGTAAATATTTAAAGAGAAAAAAGTTTTATATGAAATAAAAGCCAAATCTATGCTGTTTTAAGGCTAATATATTTTTGCACTTTACATCTGCATTCCATTTAAACCCAAAGCCAAAGAAGAATTTAATAACTTTAATACATTTAGATTAATAATTTTCAGTCTTTGTCATGTTGCTTGAAAAAATATTAGCTTCTCTTTACTTATAGGAAATATGATTGGATTAACAAAGGCACACTTAATCTTAAAGAAAAAGTTAAATCAGCAGTTTTATTTGAGACTGGAAGAACACATTTCTGAGCACATTCCAAAGTGCAGCCACAAGCAAAGGCAAAGACCGCCTTCTGGTAACCAGGTATGGAGTACATGAAATCCATAGAGACTGAAGGCCAGATTTTCAAGGGAATTTAGGTGCCTAAAGATGCAGATAGGCATCTAATGGAAATTGCATAAGCAGGTCTGGCACCTAACTCCTAACAGTAGCCAGTTGTTTCCAATACCCCATTAAAATCAACCAGATTTAGGTGCCTAACCCACTTAGGTACTTTTGAAATTTCCATTAGATGCCTGTCTGAATCTTTAGCTTCCCCCCACCCTCCAAGTAGTATATTTGGATCTTATTTTTACCTCTCTGGATTAACAGAGTCCAGTCCCATTCTTCCCTGTTTCCCAACCACAGCATTATTTGTAGTGCATAGCAGAGGTTGGGTGAATGTTTCAGTACAAATACTTCATCATGAAGCATTTAGACACAATTGTATCCATGGAAGTTAGTATAGCTTCAGTCATTTCTTTTCTTCAGGCTTTTAGAGGGAGAAAGGCAGGGAGGGATGTGGTGATGATTTTTTGCTATTTATTTCAGTGAGAACAGGAGTAGATCCTTAGATAGTGAGTGGCCAGGCCAAAACATCAGCCTCATATTCAGTAAAGAATGTATCTGTTATGTACAGTAGCTGTGATATTCAGCGGAGTCCCAGAAGAGGGCTTCATTTTATTTAATGGAAATCCATTTTAAGTTACAATTTAAAATTACAAGTTTGACAAGTATAGGCCTGATCTTGCAAGCACTGAATTCATCATCAAAGCTCTCATTGTCTTCAGCAGCATTTGACCAAGGCCTAGTGACACAGTTTCCAGAATTGCAGACCGTACATGTGGTTATTACTCTGATATTTCCAAACATGGTGCCACATTTTCTCTGACCCATTCATTGGATATTTACTTGCAGCTGCTAAGCAGGGGTCGGGGGAGAAGGAGGAAAGCTGTGCTGAAAAGAAACAATGCAAAGTTGTTTGCACTGCACACAGTGCAGCTCCAAAGCTTCTCTCTTCCAACAACAGAAGTTGGTCCAATAAGAGATATTACCTCACACCTCGTCTCTCTAACATTCACAGAGTGGTTGTTTCTCAGATAAATCACATCCTTTAACTCCCCTCACCCCGGATGATTGACAACTCTCTGTAAGGTTCAGGAATGTTCATTAACATTCTTTCCAATGGTGGCTCCCCCTAGAAGATGATGTTAACTTGAAGCTAGTTCTTTAAAGAGACAGGATCCATAATTTCTATAATTTCCTTTGAACTATAATTTCTAGCCTATATCAAATTTAAGGTTTTGGCAGATGAACTCTGATCTGTCACAGCTATTTAATGAGCTAATGAATCCAGTCTGTTTGCATCCAGCGACCAAGGTGTTTCTCATTGGGAAGAACGTCCAGATCCACACCGAGCTGTCTGCGTCTGTGGAAGTAGAGTGTTCTCACGCAGCTTGAGTATCACCCACAGCCTGTATCCCTCACTGAGGCTCTGGATGTGGCTAGAGTTACAGCCATGTCCCCCTTAACTGAAGACCACCACCAGCAGGGATAGCCTCCTGAGGCTGTTGTTAGGGTTGACTGCCAATGCCCGGCAGAGGGGCAGCAACATGCCAACTTCTCTTAAAGAAACAAATGTTAAATCCGCCAAAAAAATTACTGCCTGTTTTGAATCTTCCAATTTGAGGGACTGTTTTGAAGCTGCAGCACTAACAGCCCTCTGGTTCCAATAGGCAATTTTGGTCAAAAAGAGACAGCACAACAAGGCACAGTAGTGACCAGAAAAGCCTGTTGACAGGAGGTGGAGAGGAGAGAGAGGAAAATGACAGCGATGGCAACATGAGATTGTGTATATATCTCTGGCTCACCAGCCTTCATGGGTGTGGCTGTGCATGTGAATGAATGTGTGTTTAATAATTACAGCAATGTCTGTGTACAAGAGACATCGTTGCCTCTTGATTCAGCAAAGTAAGTAAGCACATGATTAAAGTACCTTGCTGAATCCATGATCCTACCCTTCCTGTCCTTTGTTTTGCTGTTTGAAAGATGCTTGAAATATTTTAATAAATGGGAGGAAGGGACTAGGGAGTTTAAAATAATGTATCTTAAGAAAAAAATCCACTACCTTCCCACTCTGAGATACTGGTAGCAGACAAAATTTCAACCGCCCCATAATTACCTACGAAAATTGAAATGGGAGTTTTTAAAGTTGCAAGGTCAACTTTTAAAATAAACGTTTTAAACAGCTTAGAGTAAGTATTACTAAAGTTCATCCACAACAACTTTTTAACTTAAAATAGAATTCAAATATCCTAATTCATCCTTGTACTGATGTAACGTGTTTTAAGGAACAATTTAGTCTTACACAGACTAATTTGTGATCAAATTTCCTTAGCTTCCACCGTTGCTACCCACTGATTGATTTGAGTGATTGAACAACTTCAGTGGGAGTTGGATCAGGTTGTAAACAAGGTGGATCTGGCTTGATGGAACATTTTAAAAAAGCAGATTTTTTTTTTAAGAAGGGTTAACTGTTTAAATGTTCAAGGTAAGCAATACAAAAATAGAGCTAAACTGGTCCCATACCATGGGTTCATAAATCCACAAATGAGAGCTATGAACATGGCAGGGTGAAACTAAATCGTCCTTCACTGTATTATATTTAACACGAGCATTCAAATGGCTTCTTTTTTTTTTTTTAAATGTGGCTTACTGTCACCATGGGACTGGATTGTATTTTTTTCTAACTTGGCCTTAAAAAACAAAATTAAAAAAATTGGTTTTGAAAAGATTCTAAGGTTCTGATGCTGATCTGCATGTATTCCCTGTTAGGAAAAGTTCTTTATGGCAAACTTGGTCATGGACTTGGTCATGTCACACATAGTTTTCATGTGTGTCATGAAAAAATATTCTCTCTTATCTGTTTTGAATATACCATCTTATAATTTCGCCAAATGTCTCAGTGGAGTTGTGTTATGAGACAGGGAGAACAGAAGGTCCCTGCTTCTTTTTTGAGCCTGTTAGGGAGCTTCCCTAAAGCAAGCCATCTTACTGAAGGAGTCTAGACACCTATTGGGAACTTCTCTTGCATCTGCTGCTCTCTCACCAATCAACGTTTATCCATTTTTTTTTCAATCTCAGATAAAATCTAGTGCATCCACAAGTGATATGAATGCTGTGCCAACACAGGAATATTTTCTCCATATTAATATTTACACTTACTAGGAAATTAAATGTTTGATTGTGGCTTATTAGAAGAAATACAGTAAAGTCAGAGAATTGGAAGAATGGTTTTAATTTGGTCATTTAGCAATACCTTGAAGGCAGTGTTACAGCTAGCAAAGCAACTGTAGGGTAGTTTAGAAGCCTAAAAGGAAGCTAAACTCAATAAAAAGACTTATAATTCAGGATCATAAGGACTCAGAGTAGAGATTTAAATTAGAGTCCTGCACTTAGGACGGAAGAATCCCAAGCACAGCTACAGACTGGGGACCAACGAGCTAGGCAGCAGTTCTGCAGAAAAGGATCTGGGGGTTACCGTGGATAAGAAGCTGGATATGAGTCAGCAGTGTGCCCTAGTTGCCAAGAAGGCTAATGGCATATTGGACTGCATTAGTAAGAGCATTGCCAGCAGATCGCAGGAAGTGATTATTACCCTCTACTCAGAACTGGTGAGGCTACATTTGGAGTATTGTGTCCAGTTTTGGGCCCCCACTACAAAAAGGATGTGGACAAGATGGAGAGAGTCCAGCAGAGGGCAACAAAAAAAAAGGGGGCTGGAGCACAAGACTTATGAAGAGAGGCTGAAAGAACGAGGCCTGTTTAGTCTGCAGAGGAGAAGAATGAGGGGGGATTTGATAGCAGCCTTTAACTACCTGAAAGGGGGTTCCAGGGAGGATGGAGCTACGCTGTTTTCAGGGGTGGCGGATAACAGAACAAGGAGCAACGGTCTCAAGCTGCAGTGGGAGAGGTCTAGGTTGGACATTAGGAAAAAGTTTTTCACTAGGAGAGTGGTGAAGCATTGGAATGGGTTACCTAGGGAGGTGGTGGCATCTCCATCTTTAGAGGTTTTTAAGCTGCAGCTTGACAAAACCCTCGCCGGGATGATTTAGCTCAGGATAGTCCTGCTTTGGGCAGGGGGTTGGACTAGATGACCTCCTGAGGTCCCTTCCAACTCTAATATTCTATGATTCTATGATTTGACATTAATGAGAAAGTAAGATGACAACTTTTCTGAATATCCACCTAAGACAGTGTTGGAAATGTCACTGTATGTTGATGTTCCCAAGAAAGCACCCACACTGTACATTCACATTTAAACTTTATAATTATTTTAAGATTAATTATTCTAACTTCTTTTCTGAGGCTGCTATGCGTCCAACTGTAAATATATTTTGAGTTAATTTTTGTTAAAGTGCTAATGGCAAAATCCATTTTGGTATATTTTACTCCTTTGTATCTGAGCAAAGTAGTTCATTCAAGAATAATGATTCCTCCGAGAACATAGTATGTAAGTATCACTCTGGCTTAATCAATGATTAGTACAAATCGTGACTAACATCTTATCAAGATATAGAGAAGTTAACATTAAATCTTATTTCCGTGTGATCCTGCCCCCTCATTCTTAAACATTTAGAATAGTTTCCAATAAAATAAGGTGAAACTTTAGGAATAAACAGTTCAATAAAATCATCAAGATGCTGAAGTGATGAATGAACATTATGTGCCTCTTCATCACAATTTGTAAGCAAAATTCTGTAGATAATCATGTCCCAGTACCCCTTACACAGTATTTTCAGTTAGGTCAAGTTCTATAGACTACATAAAATCATTCTGAGACGATGTACAAGCTGAAAATTTAATTGATGAATGGTCCACTCTGTATAATGTACACATTACTGGAATTACATTACCATACGGTGGTCTGAGAGGCAATAAAAAGAACCTACAGCCCTTCCCCAAAAATGGCACCATGCCCTGCCAGACTCAGTAACAAAGCCCCATCAGCAAAAATTACCTCATCGATGGCTAGGGTTTTCAGTGGGCCCTTGGAAATGTAATATAGCAAGACACAATGCACAAAACAATCATACAACTTCAAAAAGGATGGAGGGCTTATACTGTAGGCCATTATTGCTCTTAAAAAGTGATTTATAGCTAACAATTTCCATATCTCTTGCTCTTTCTAAATATATATTTGATAATTAATTGAGTGATATTTGCAGCAGCTACTCAATAACTGCTAGATTTTCAGAAGAGTTCAGCTCCCATTTAGGCAGAAAAATAGGTGACTTAATTTTCAAAAAAGCATATCACATCGGGTATTGAGCACTTGTGAAAAGATAGCCTTAAGTGGTGCTATGGTGTTTCCTCTGGCTCTCCTCAAAGCACTTCCATGTGGGAAATGACAGACTTGAGAGGATACTACAAAAAAAGCCTGGATCAATAAGCAATATTATTTTTTATTAATTCAATAGAATATGAATGCCTATTCCAATCTATTACATTACATTAGCATTGTACTTCTGACCAACCATCCTAGAAACCAAGCCTTATTGAAGTATAATTTGATCTTTAATATTCTAACATTATTCCACTATACCCTCAGAAAAGTAAAGCCATTTTCTTACAGTTATTTACAGTTCCTTCTTCTCTACAGTTCCTTCCTAGTCTTTTAAAGTATATAAAAATTACATTGGTAAAACCTAACTTTGATGATCTTAGCTTTTGTAAATTGCATTTCTCACAAAGACCCTAATAGCAGAGCTTTCAAAAGCACAGAGTGCTGTGGCTGTCTTCAAGAATTTTTGAAAATATATGCTGAAGAACTAATTATATGCTTTTAAATTGAGAATACCTATCATGTACTACAAGCAATAATTCTATTTCATTCTCCTTTTTATTTCATGTAAACGTCCAGAGCACTGTTTACAGCATGAGGAAGGTACATTTTCTATGCTTGCAATTCATTTTCGAACTGATCAAGAGTAGTTACAGTAACAGATTGTAGATTGATTCAAGTTAAAGTATTTATGTTAAAAAATTCTAACAGAATTTTGAGAGAAACTTTGCATATAAAATGATTTTAGTCAATTACAGCATATATATAAGCATAAGAAAAAAAATCTTCTCTGTTTAGCTTGTCTCCTTTTCTTATAAGAGCAAAGAATTTGTGCAAGAGGGCACATTTTGTATCTTGTCACATACTGTCATTGTCTGTATCAATATTAATGTGGTCAACATTGCTCAGGCTCAAGGAGAACTTGAAGAGGGAGGGACCACATGCTGTCAACATAACGAACATTGTACAAGGGAAAAATACTGCATAACAAAATCAAACTCTGAAGTTAAGCAATAAAAAATGACATTTTGGTAGGTTTATAAGCATTTAAAAGGAGAATTGAAACAGGAGATGAGGTTTGTGTGTCAAACCACAATATGATTGAAGAAGTCAAAGCAGTAACAGGAAGAGAGAAGATTTTAAAACCAAAACCAAATTTAACTGGTTTTTCCAATTAAAATTCGGTAGAAGTGAACCCAACTGAGGGCCAGATACTCTAATACAGCAAGCACTGAAATGGGCAGGCAAATAACTATGGGTCACATGACCTATTGGTACATGGAAAAATGGGAGGCGGGAAGGAGCTGTAGACCTGCCCTCAGACTGTAAACAATACCGCTTAAGTCAATCTAACTTACATCACTCAGGTGTAAAAAGGACACCCCCCTGAGCGATGCAAGTGGCAGCAACCTAAGCACTGTCCACACTGGTGGGCCTGGTGAGAGAGCATCTCTCAGCAACATAGCTTCTGGTGGAGGTGAGTAATCATACTAATTGGAGAGAGCTCTCCAGTCAACATACAGCATCTTCACCAGACATGCTACAGTGGCACGGCGGCATCAATGCAGCTGTGCCACTTTTGCATTTCTAGGCTATGTCTACACTGACAGTATACACAGACAGTGGCGAAGTCGCTGCCATCAGATGGACTTGTCTGGATTGACTGAGCGGTCAGTGAAGACCCGCTCAGTTGATCCAGAAGTCAACGCTATTAATCCGCCCCCACAAGTGGCGTAGCGCTGCGTCGACGGGAACACAGTTCCCATTGGCACAGGGCACTGAAGTCGTCAGGCGGAAGAGAAGCACAGCAGTCGACGGGAGTGACGCAAGTTCTTTGTGTACTTTGCGTAACTCCCGTTGACTGCTGTCGAATCGCAGAGGTAAGTGTAGACCAATCCCTAGTCTAGCCCTAACCCTGAGTAATTTGCCTTAATCACACCTCAGTGTCTTTAGTTCCTGGAGGATCTGGGGTAACCCTTCCTCCACAGAGTAGAGCACAATCATTCATTAGCCATTTATCAATGTAGTACAACGATCCCCAAAGACACAGCACAGGATTACAATATGTCACACTCAGCACGTGTAGCCACTACATATCCCAAAATAGGGGTCAACACTGGTCTTTTGACACAAATCCTAGTTCGGGTAATTATAGTCTTTCTACCTAAATTTCCCTTTTGGTTTTAATTGGCTAAGATACTATCTTTCTGTGCTCAATTGTTCTATAGTACTTTGTAGTATAGTGACAGTCTGGGGAACATGTCTGTGTCCAAATCTGGATCCCATTAGGTTTTATGAACACGATTTGTAACTGTTAGTCTTTGCGAATTATATCATCCATTTTGTACAGGAGTTTGACATGTTGGAGGAAGTTGCATCTGGAAAGCGGTGACAAAGAAATCAAGGGGTCATCAGTATTGGATGGCTCTCTTGAGCAACGGGGTTCTGCCAGCAGGGTCTGTCCATGCACCATCTCTCCACAGAAACCTCTTTGAGGCAAAGGAGATGGGGATGGGAAGTAAGAAATTCCTTTGCTAAGCGTTTCATTGGTTTTACTGCCACATAGTCCCTGAAGAAAGTAACTAGAAACCAGAACTCTCACAGGCAGATGGACTCTGAAGGGAACTAAGCAACTGGGAGGCTTGGAAGGGCTGAGTCACTGGTTCCAGAGTGTAGGCATCTGGACTGCAGGGCCCCACTGCTAAGAGGGGTGTCAGACACGGGGTGTGCATCTGAGAGTGTGCTTGAGACACCCAGAGTGACAAACAGTGATCAGTCGCTAACCGAGACCCACAGGGCTTAGCACCACATCTGATTCAGCATTTGGCTCCTACCACAACAGTCGTCCAGAGAGCAGGACAGGTTGTAAGATAGGAGACATATATTTAGCCCCCCAGGTGGCTTTATTTCAGTGGGATATGACGCGAACCTGTTTACATTAATTTAATAAAGCTCTTGCCAGGAGGACATCATGTAAGTCTTTTTTTTAATATTCTGATTCCTACACTTATTTCGCAACTCTGATCTAGTACATTATATACATATTAATAAGTTACTTTAAACCCACTTGGAAGCGCACTTCACAAATTCATAGTAATTTATATTCCACCCAAGGAAAAAGAAATTAATTAATTAAACCTAATACTGTGTTACAGAGTTGCAGCACAGCCACCAAATTACTCCTGCTGAGTACTAGGAGTAAAGCCAAAGTGAGCATCTAAGCACTTCATTTGTATGCCAAGGACCACACTTCAACTGACGTTTCCTCAGACATGCCTGTTATCTGCCGATAACTTACTGCCATCAGAAGAAGAAAGTAGGTACATAAGGGACATACAACTTTTGCTTTACGTGTTCCTACAAGTGGCCTTATCTTACACTTTGCACTAAAACAATTTCATGTTCCCTTACTACACAGAATCAATATCTGGGTCTGAAAGTGGTCCTCTTTCATGAATTCATAGTTTCATGACTATAGCTCTATGCTGCAGCAAAACAGGGCCTGAGTAAAAATCCAAGGACGGAATACCTCTTAATTCTGAGAGCATTCAGAATCCAAGCTCAAATCCAGATTTTCAGTTCCCAGCTGCTTTCTGTCCCTAAACTTTGGGCCTGAATCCAACCCCCAATCTGCACACTTCCAGATGGACAGTTTGGAAAAAAGACCTACATAGTGCAGTCTCAGCACACCTCTGTCTGCAAATCAAAAGGATTAGAACATGTTCTACTGTATGACCCAAACGGTTATGTACAATTAGTGCTCAGTTTGTGCCAGGGCTGAGCCCCGGCACATGTAGGCTTGCTGCATCAGTTACAAATGTAAAAAATTGCTTGAGACCCAGTACCGAATTGCTTATGCCCCAGCACCTCTTCCATTACAATCTAAGCACTGAGCATAATGCCATCATAAATTAGTGATACAGACAATGTTGACTGAGGCAATTGGGTACAATGATACGAGCCTGCTTTGTTGTCAGGTAGATGGAACAACAGTGTTCAATGGAAACACTGAAATCTAAACTTTGTGTAAAGTATAATTTTAACAATATTGATTGAAGTAGGGAAAGCAGATTGCAATCTTTATTCCAGCCACTTCGTGTCTGGGAAATAAATTTACTTTTAACTGGGCAGCAACTGTAATCATATTAAAAAGTATTATAGTGAAAATCCCAACATTCAGTATTGTTTATAAGACTAGAATTGGAACAGTATTCTTCCATACACCATGGATGGATCTCTCTAATTGTATGTGTTAGCAATGGGTCAATAATAAATCATTAGTTTAACATCCTTAGTTAATTTAATTGATTTTAAAAGTTAACAGTGAAGTTATACAGGTCAGATACGCAGAGACCTTAGAAGTTCATATTCCAAAATTAATTAGAAAAAATTGAAACACTCTTTCTGCTTCTTAAACTAAGCCTATTTTAAGCTTTCAAAGGTTGAGTTCAATGAAATTTGATTACGTTAAAAATTAGTTATTTTCTGTTTCTAAAGGCTTTATAAAATAACGAGAGTTTCCTGTATTCTTATTTCACCTGGATTCCTCCCATGGGGAGTAAAGATCCAATAAAAAATTCTGAGTGAGTGAGTGAGAGAGAGAGAGAGAGAGAGAGAAAAAGAGTTAAGTAGATATAGTACATAATAGGGAAAAATAGTTCAGAAATCTGTTGGATAGTTTTGAAAATGTGTACCTGCTAGAATCTTTTGCAATCCTTTGCATGTGAAACCTGATATCTTGACGAGCAGTTGTGAAATTGGCATATCCCACCATCAGTGAAATTTTCCTACATGTGATTTGCAACCAATGATTTGCCCAAGGCAAAATTTCACTGTATTTGCAACTGTAACACCTGGTTCCCAAGCCCTGGGCCTGATTCTTCTCACATTGGTGTAAATGATGGGAATATCTCCACTAAAGCAGTGAAATGACACCAGTTAAAAGCTGGTGTAAACTAGAAGAGAATCAGGCCCCCAGGGTTTTTCAGTTATGCTTTTCAAGTGCCTGAAGCAAGGTACCCAATCACTATGGATGGAAATGCTTCCTTCTTTTAATATTTAATTTAAATCACTCCTGACCTGCTTCATTCCACATCAAACAATTTCAAACTGAGCTGCAGGTTGTCAGCTAGATGGAGAAAAACTGCAAAAGTTCAGCTCAATACTTCAAACTGAAGAGACAAGAGGGTGGGGTAATATATTTTATTTGACCAACTTCTCCTGGTGAAAAATCCAAGCTTTCAAGCTACACAGAGCTCTTCTTCAGGCCTGGCAAAAGTATTCAGAATATCACAGCTAAATAGAAACGGGAGCAGGTTGTTTAGCACAAACAGTTAACATATGCTCTCAGGGACCATTCCTGGGTGAAGTGGTAAAGAAGTTAACAGGCCCTGGTGAAGTGGCCCGTTAATTAAATTTGCAATTTAGTTCTCTGAAAGGAAATGGCACAGCTATTCCCTCATCCCAGAACTTGCAGAGAACACTTCAGAAGGCTGAGGATCGGCAGGGGAAAGCACATTGTCGCGGAGAGGCTGAGAACCCCTGGCTCATCACTAGCCCAACAAACTTCTTACTGACATTACCCCATGCACAAGCCTCCCTGCTGGCCATCATCAGGAGTTTCTAGTGCGCTCTGTCCCTGTCCCCACCCCTGACCACAAGCATCCTGAAATATGGTGTCAGAGAGCCATGACTGAGAGACAAAAAGACTAGTTTTAATTTCAGTTTTGCCTTGAGCTTTGAGTTGGGGAGCTGAGAGAGAAGCAGAACAGCTCAGGGACTCTCTAATTAACTCCCCTCTCCACAAAGGGAATCCTTGAACTGCTGTAGGATCTAGTGCATTAGACAGGCAATTTCAGCCCTGAGGATACCAGTGTCCAGAGTAGCAGAAATCTGACACGGGATGCGCTACTGAGAGCCAGCTGAGGCCTCCACAGGACTCCAGACTAGGGAGCTAGGTTATGACCCTGCCCACCCAGGAACGAAGACATCGTAAGAAGGCTGCTTTTGTTTAAGAAGGCCAGTGTTCACAGTTGGGCAGCACTTGTCTCTAGACTCATGTTTAGTGTACCCTCTTCCTGAAGAGGTGCCAGGAAGGGAGCTGGGATCAATTGTGAATGGTGGGAGATGGGGAAGTGGCTGATTTGGTAATGGCAAAGCAGAAATAGGTAACTGGCAATAGGGAACCATGGTAGCGTTAGGCCAATCAGCTGCTCCTGAATCCTGCAAAGAGGCTGTTGAGGCAAGGAAATTGGAAAAGATTATATGATGGGGCTTTGTGACTGAGCCATGGCATGTTTCTTTCTCCTCATTTTCTTTATTTGTCTCAAGCTGTACTTTCTCAGCACACAACCCGCAAACAGAATCATACATCTCCAGATGTACTCTCCTACCTTCCTCCCTCTGTCATTTGATAGCTTCCTGCCCAGCCCTTGCCACAAAACCCCTTAGCAACTGCTTGCTTAGTGATTTCTGAATATTAGAATCACACACACACTGATACTGTCATGAATATATTCACAGCTCAAACCTTCCTCTATAATAGGAAGAACAGTCTGAACTTTGGGTAAGATCAGGTTCATTTTCAAATCTCCATGTTCATCAGCATTCAGATCCAGGGCACTGGTTCTGACCATCACCAATTTCCTCCAATAGGAAACTGATTTACAAGTCACTCAGCTAAAAGAACATATGAATATAGTTTAATTTTTTATATTGCATAGATCTAGCTTTTTCTGTCTTCAAAAACCCCCCAATCTTGACCTGCTTGCCTCCGCAACCGATGCCTCATTCCTCTTCTCCCTTTCATCTTTAAGTTTATTGAATATGCGATTTACAACTGATGTCAGGAATTCCTCTTCTTCAATTACACTCTAGACCTCCTCCAATCTGGTTCCCCCACTTGCATTCTATTAAATCTGCTCCTGCCAAAGTCTCTAATGACCTCTTCCTAGCAAATCTCAGAATCAATACTCAATTCTAATTCTTCTTGACCAGTTAGCACCTTCTATACTATTGAAATAGAAGGCTCTTTTTTTAAATCTGGTCCTCCCCTAGCTTCTGTGACTCTGTCTTCTCCTCCTAACCTGTCTAATCATGCCTTCAATATGTCCTGAAGAGGAGCCTCCTCATCTGCTCTCCAGCTTTCTGTGAGGGCAACACATGGCTCTGTCCTTGGGCTCCTTCTCTTCCCCCTTTATACCTAATCTCTGGGTAGTCTCTTCAGCAAACACAAATTCATCTCTATGCTGATGACTCACAGATCTCGTTCTCTACCTCCAGAGCTGTCTCCTTCTCACCTAACTAAAGTCTTGGACTGCCTTCATGGATGCCAACTATCAGCTCAAGATCAACATGGCGAAAACAGAGCTCCTTGCCACACTCCCAAAGGTCTACCCCCATCTTCTCTCTTGATTACTGTGGACAACACCAGCATTCTACCTATCTCTCAGGCCTGTAACCTGGGTGTCATATTCAAGTCAGACATCTTTCTAGGTTCTCATGTCCAACCTATGTCTAGATCTTACTGATTCTTTCTGTTGAACCTAGTAAAAATATAGCCTTTCTTGTCCATCTACACAGCTAAAACTCTCATCCACACTCTCATCATCTCGCATCTTTATTACTGCAACATCTTTTTCTCTGGCCTTGACAAATGGAAACTTGCCCTGCTCACATCCATTCAGAATGCTGCGTCAAAAATCGTTTTTGTAGCTCATTGCTCTGACCACATCAGCCTTCTTTTCTATAGCATCAAATATATGTTTGTCTTTATTTTTAAGGCCCTTCAAAAACTATCCTCACCCTACCTACCATCCCTCATTCACTATTGACATGTCAACCCCACTTCTAATCAGCTCAGAATATTAGCCTCCATCGCCCATTTGTTAAATTTGCAGACAAACGTCTTCATGCTTCCACTCATGCTGCCCCTCATACCTGGGAGCAGCTCCCTGTAAAACCTCTGCCAAGCTTCCTCATTGTTCTCCTTCACATCCTTCCTTAAAACTCTCCTTTGCTATGCTGCTTACAAAACCTAGTTAACGACTAGTGCAGAGACCACTGTCTGTCATGCTGACCAATATTTTTGCATTGTTTCCTGTACCCCCCTTGCCAACCTGTCTGTAACCATCTATTGTCTCTTTTCTTAGACTGTAAGCTCTTCAAGGCAGGGACCATCTTTGTTCTGTGCCTGTACAGTGCCTAGCACTATGGGGTGCTGATCCATAAGTAGGCCACATAGGTACTACAGTAATTCAAATAATATCAACAGAGAAGCTTTGCTATCCATCTACGTAAAACCAAACCAAAAGCTATGTGAGGAGGGAACATTAATGTCATAATTATTAATAGAATTTGAGATATCCAATTACTGCAACCTTAGATATTTGCAAAAGCAGCTTTTTAGGGGGGAGGGGGCCTTTATATATATTGTCAGATAGATTAATGCTATTGGAAGGCTGTGTGTATTCAGAAATCTAGCTGAATCAGCCCCAGGGACTGTATAAACCAATAGCTTAGCTTGCTCTTTGGCTTGTAAGAATTATTACAGGAGTTTATCACTTCCAGGAATCACATCCTACTAGCTGTCTCTGAGTAAATAAAAGTATTGAAACGTCAAGGTTTTCTAATCTGTGTTATATTAATTAAAAAGCAACATGTAATTGCTCTGCAAAACCATAAGTGGAATCATATTCTGGAAAATCATCAAGTAGCAGAATAACATTTGTTCATACATACTGTCCTAGATCAGGGTCAAAACGCCCCATTGTAAATTCTTGGTAACTCCACTGATATCAGTATTGTTACATAGGGTTTACAATTGTGTAAGTCAAAGCAGAATTTGGCCTGTGTATTTAGATCTCATAATGGCTGAATACTCAGTCAAATACTGTGTGATGGATTTCATTTAAGGGAAAGAAAAACAATCCTATCTAGCCTGTGAGGATGACATGCTTCTCCCTGGGAAACCAATTATTTATTGCATTTTGCATATGACCTTGCACCTTTAGGGGGGAAAAAGTTTGTAGAAAACTCTGAATGGAGTAAACTAAAATATTTATGCTAAGAAGCTATAAAAGATTCAAATTCAGATGATACAGCTAAAATCCATCAGTTCATTACTAACAGTATACAATGATTTAATGTAAAAAACAGAGCAGATCATTTCACAAACAACTATTGGAGGTATGTATAGACCTGGGAGTAGGTCAAGTATTTTGCTATCTCTGATTAAATGTTAGGTAGTTTGATTTTGTCCCATCAGAAACCCATTTACATGAAACGGGCTAGTCATTTGAACAGAACAGGTGTTCTGTATGTTTCCGAGAGACAGACCGACCTTGTGACAAAGAAGGGACTGGAGAAATAGCCTCAGACTATTTGGACAGCGGCCACCAAACATGAAGTTGACAATAACACAACTATATCATGGACTTGTACACCATGGATGAATTTGGCCCAATTGGCACAATCCTGCAGGTCTTTTGGAGGCAAAACTCAAGGTGACTTCAAGACAGACGCATGGTATCTCTCAAAAAAAACCCAGTGAGTAGACAT
This sequence comes from Mesoclemmys tuberculata, assembly GCA_007922155.1. Taxonomy (NCBI): domain Eukaryota; kingdom Metazoa; phylum Chordata; order Testudines; family Chelidae; genus Mesoclemmys; species Mesoclemmys tuberculata. The sequence continues at coordinate 29,859,638 of ML675620.1, read as the reverse complement.
TTTTCATAGGGGATGAGGGAATTCAGATTAGCAACTCAGCAGCTACCCTGCTTTTTGTGATCCCAAGTTTGAGAAATCATGACACAGATGAAGTGGACATAGCCATAACTAACAACAAAAACACTGACTGAGGGGAACATTTCCAAAAGGGGCCTAAACTCAGTAGTATTCAGACTCCTAAAAGCTAGATTTTTAAATGTATTTAAGCATCTAAAGATGCAGATAGGCATCTAGTGAGGTAAAGCATCTTGGCATGTAACTCCCATTGAAATTAATGGAACTTAGGCATGTAAGTGCTTTTGAAAACCCTACTAGGCACCTATCTGTAATCTTTAGGTGCCAAAATACCTTTTTTAAAAAGTCACTTTTGAAAATGGGATTTAGACTCCTAGACTCTAGACTTTTGCTAATTTTATCCTAGTGCACCATCAGTCTCCTGCCCTAGTGGTTGCACTGATGGCAATCTTTAGTGAGGTAATTAGCCTATGAGAGTTGGAAGACAGAGAGCAAAAGTTTTAGGGCCAGAAACTCAGTTGGTATAAATGGGCAGAGCTCCATTGAAGTGAAAGGAGCTGCATACATTTATATCAGGTGAGCTTCTGGCCTATTGATTTATTTATTCTGTTTTCCTATTACATTGACACAGAAAATATTTTCATTTAGAAATCACCTTCAGCTAGGAACTGCCCTTGTTTAATAGCCGATATTGACTAGGCAAGAGCTGTCCTTTTTTAAAGAGCTGTCCTTGCTACACCCCCAACTAATAGATTACCTTTTCCATGCTAGCTGCAGAGAGATGCAATTAAATATCATAGAAGTCACACTTTCTTAATTAAGATAAAAGTATAGTTTATTCAAAATCAGTGTAGAGGAATAAAATGAAATATTACAACATGCTGAGTGTCAGCACATATTAAAGTGACACCTGCATTCTATATCAATGAGGCCGGAGCATTGGTGTGTGGTATGCCTGTGGTTTCCCCCTTCTCAATATTCAGAGGAAAATTCCAATTAAAGTTAAGCATTTGTAGTATTTAAAGGAAAAATATCTCTACATACCATTGGTCAAGCTACTTTTCTTTGGATTACTGTAAATCTTTTCAAGTAATTTATTTGTTTTCCCCATTCTGAGAATGAGCAGCTAGCTTTTTTCTCTCATGGTCATTTTTACCAAGCCTCATTTGTCTTGGCCAACCCACTGAGAACTCATTTTTGACTCACATCAAGCTTGAGATGAATTCCCAGAGTGATTTATCACTGAACTCACTGGCATTCGGTTGGAAAGCATGACTTGCTAAATTTGAGCTACGTAGGCTGGGGCTAATAGGAAATAGAAGAAGAATATTTCTGTGAGTATCACTGCTCTAAGCCACATGTACTTTCTTTTGTCATAATACAAAGGGATCAGAAATCAGTCGGACACATACAGTGATTCTGTTAAAAGAATACAATTAATAAATACATGATGGGATGGAGTGTTTGGTGCATTCTGCTCCCTTTGAATTTCTCTGGCAGCACAAATATGCCAAAAAGCAACAACATTTGACTAGCTCAGCTGAGGTCCCCACTTGAAGGGAGTTCTTAACTGGTCGAATACCCAGCTCCTCCTTCCCTGCCCTTTGGTCAGCCCAGGAGTAAGCACAGAGAAGGGGCAAGGCCAGAGGGACCTGTGTTCTGGCTATCTGTCCGCTGATGCATGGGCTCCAGGGGAACACTGTCCTATGGCATACTTTACAATAGGCTCCAGAATTTTGTGACCTATTCCTGGTAGAGAGCACTGAAAATGAGTGAGCTAGAACAGGTTTCCTGATGGCCCTCTCTCTGATGTGCATTCCCTATGTTCTGCTGCCTGTCTTTTTGTATCTCACTCAGCTTGGGCAACGAAACCACAATGGGCACTTTTACTTTTATGTTTAGTTTCTTTCACTTTTTTTCCTCACGCCAGCTACAAAAGCTTGTATTGTGCCATCAGCAGCAGACTACTCGGACACAGAACCACATGGGAACTGCTCCATCTTGCCCTGCAAAGCCAAATGCTTTTTGTGCCAGACAGTGCATGCACAAACATGCTCCAGGTGCCTCAGATAGTAGCGGAATGTTGCTCTTAAAGTTTAAAAAGCTCTTGGCCCTTGTGCTGCAAATTACAGCAAGAAATTGTAAAACATCTGATCCAATGCAATCCCTCTGTTTCTCTAGTTATCTGATAATATTAGTCCCTGAATATCCACAGATGGATGGCAGAAGATCTCTTGGTTTTCTCTCCCTTCTAACAGAAGTTCAGCCGCTATACTTAGAGGGGTAGGTTGGAACAGGGAGATGAAGATCTTATATGAATACATTGGATCCATATTAAAACAAATGGTTTGGTTCACTCTGTGTTTCAAATTTTAATTGTTTCTAGTACTTTTAATGGCACAAAAAGAAATTTTCCTTGGGGGTATGTCAATCTTTCCATCTAGGCAATTACTTGGCTGTAATCATAATGTGATATATTTATACAACTCACTGAGGGAGGTTGAGCAAGTCATTTACTGCAACCTTTCTGTGTCCAGTTTTCCCAATGTATAAAATGTGGGTTAAAAACTACTGCACAAGGGTGTTGAGATACTTAATGAAAGTTTGGTCAGAAAGTGTTTTGAAGGATGCTATAGAAGTATAAAGTGGTAGTATGGCCTGTCTGCTTGTCAGTAAGCTGATTTGCAAAGTGCAGCATTTATATAGTAGATATTGTTAAAGTTTTGTATAACTCTGTTAAATTTACTCTCAGTAAATCTGCAGCCTGTTCCCACAGACCCACCCACTATATCATCATTTCATTGTATGTATAGATTAAAACAATTAAAAACACTGTACACTATTTAAATTTGATACATGTATTTTTACAAATATGCTGCATGTGAAACGTCTTTGTCTTTTTTTAATGATTATTCAATCAGGAGTGGAGATCCCATTATAAAGCCTTATTTTAAAAAGTCTCCAGAAATATAATTAAATTGTCAACTGCTTTTTTAAAAGAAGAATCTTCGCTTTACTTCACCCCATCCCTAACATTTACATAATTAGTACATATAACAGGTATTGATCAGAAATGATATTTGAGGTGAGGAAAAATTGACTATGAAGCACTGTGACAGGGGGTACCAGATCCTGAGGCCTCTGCTGGAGACCTTAGGTTCTTATCACACTCAGCCCCAGTTGAGGTGAGTCCTCCAGCCTGATTAAAGTGGCTGGAGGGAAAACAGCCAATCAGAGAGAGGCTGCAGCCAATCAGAAGATGGCAGGCCCAGCTAAAAGAAGCTGCAGGGCATGAGAAGAGGTAGCTGCTGCCTGGAGCTAGAGGAGTAGGTACAGTATTTCTGGCTGGCTGAGGGAGCTACGGTACAGGGACAGAGCAGTTGCTGACTGGGAGTACTAGCTGATTTATGGGGGGCTCAAGCCAGAAGAGCCCTGAGGTAACGGTGAAGCTGAAGCTGAAGCGGCTGTGTGGGAAGTGACCCAGGGAACAGTAGTCTCCGCAAATAGTTAAAAGAATGCAGTACATGGCTGCTATTTATAAGGTCGCTGGGGCAGAAACCAGAGAAGGGAGGGAGCCCAGATCCTCCACACTAGCTGCAGATGAAGTGTCTCAGCTAAGGTTACCGCCTGATTAGTATTTGACCAGCCTGGCCATTTTTTTTTTTTAAATGGATTTGTCAGTTGCCAGAAAAATAATTTACTGGTAATCTGCTGGACTTTCTTTATGTGGACCTAAAGGTTTACATTATCATCACAATACACTGGGCTAGCTAATGTTAAAGGTTTCTGTGTCCAGTAATAATAGATCAAAACTGTTGAAAATACAGCATTTGTCTGCCCACCAACATGCAAACGTACCGCATGTGTGACAGAGAGGGTTTGAGTCATGCGAAAGTGAGGAGACATGCAATGTTATTAATCTTATCTAATGTGTTCTCTCCCTAGATACCGTAAATGGCTGTTGAAGGGGGAAATTACATAATTGCCTTATGGTTGGGGATATAAGGGGGGCTTGCCTTATGAGGGGGAGGGGTGCCAGGTTTTTTGGCATTTCAAAGGTGGTAGCCCTGGGCTGAGTGCCCCAAGAAAGGATTTTATATAGGCCCAAGGAAGGAGCTGAAGATCCCAAAGGGGTCAGTATATACTGAATGCTAATATCCCAAAGAGGGCATGAACTGAGCTGAAACAGCAACTCAGCTGGAGAGCTGGGGTCAGTTGAGACTTGCTACAGAGTGAAGAGATTCCAGGAAGGAAGGCCTCGGGGCACTGCTCCACTTCCGAACAGAGAGACTATTTGAAAATTAGCCCAGGGAGGGCTGCAGAAGATGAACCGGTGAACTGGGATAGGGCCTGCGAGACTGTTTACCCCTGAAGGGGTCTATTTTGTTTCACACGTGGACTGTGTGTGACTTGGCCGGAGGGCTGAGTCACTGAAAACCCATCTGAAAAAGAGAAGCTGCTAGGCAGAGAGCACCAGAATAGCGGAGTGCAGATGCAGATACCCCTCCACTGGACAGTGCTCACGTGAGGTGAGTGGAATGCATCACAAGCACATTTTGACAAAATGCGATTGGTAATTTAGCAGAGTGTTATGTTGCATCACATTCTGCAAAGAACCCAGGATTCATTCGCTTGTGCACTTGTTTTGTCTTTCGAGTAATACAGCTGATCAATAAAAATAAAATTAGGTTGTTTTTTAAAATGCAAACAAAAAGCTCCAATAGCTATGTTCATTAAAAGTGGACTGATAAAGGAACAGGGCAACTTTCACTCAGATATCGTTAAGCTAAACACAGAACCATTGGTACTGGAGATGCATGCGCAGCTTCCCTAATGAAAGTCATCAAGTTTAATTACAGACCTGATAATCATCCCAAGCCAAACCAAGTAAACATGGGACTAGTGCACAGGTAATCCCCATTCTTCACATAGATTTGTAATTTTGAGTTAAAAAACAATAGCTTTCCTTGACTTTTGCTTTTCAAGCCACAGAAGGTGTGAACTCATGCAAAATAAAACAATTTATTTTGGCAACTGAAACTGACAAGTGTTGCATTGCTCCAGCTATCATCTGACTGCTCCACAGTGACCTATTTGAAATGAGTTAGTTGTCTCAATCCAGCTCTTCTGGGATGTGTAGCCACGTCTGATCCAAATGCTAAAGACGAAAACTGGCCTCGTATCTCAATTGCCTTGTAAACTCCACCAAATCATAAAAGAAATGACTAAATTTCTCACTAACTGTGCTCAGTTCCTCCTTTAGCACCCCTCAGGCTGATCAGTTAATGAACCCAGAATTTGCAAGTGCTGATCAGATCAGAAGTTTGTGCTCAAGAAAAGGCCATACAACATACTGATTTAAAAAAAAAAAAAAAAAAAAGCAGCAAGTTGTCAAAAAAAAAAATCCTGAGAGTCATTTCCGTCTGAGTCATATCAAATATGAGATGCAGGCTCTCTTATGGAACAGTTCTGTAGAATTTAATAAAGGATGATGACCTTTCTAAAAGATTTTTAACCCAGCATACTGAACGTAAGGCAAAGATACAAGTTGGTTTAAAAACCCTGCATCATCACAGGGTTGCTTGCCCCTTTAAAGGGAATCTGATCCCGACTACCTACGACCATGACAAACTAATTTAATGGATTGATCCTATTTAGCAGATAATTGAATAATGAGCATCTAGGATTGATAAAAGGCCATTAAAGTCCAATCATATACAAAGAAGCAATCCTAAGGAAGAGGAACTCCCAGAGACCCAGACACCAAGGAGGAGGAATGTGCAACCCACTTAGCCCAAGGGGAGAGCCTTTTATTTCAAGTTTATTTGGATTTAATGAAGTAGAATCCCATCAAGAGAATTTTGTCTTACCCCTTTTGGACTGTGTGTGAAGGTCTTAAGGGGACCTGAAAGAAGGCAAATTGAGGCAGGTTTGCCTGCAGCATCCCAGTAGGTCAGTGAGATGAGGGGTGGTGTAGAGGGCAGACACACCTTGTGACATACATTATATAAAGCATGCCATTTTATTACATTCTATAGGTTTTTAGAATAATTTCTATAGAGCCCTATTCGTTTTATCTTTATTACATTTTCCATTAAGATTGTCCTAGACAAATTAACTTAAGATACTCCAAGCGTGGGTGCAACAGCAGTATTTGCTGCTTGCAAAGTTTTAGACTCTGCTCTGGCAAATAGGGGCTGGGAAAGGGAAGCTGAAAGGGATAATACAGCTGGGATGGCTGCCAGGTTTATCACTCCCTGATCACTCTGTGGAAGAGAAACCACGCTATTATTTTTAATAGTCGGTGCTGCTATTTCATATCCAATCACTGTTCTAATTGATAGCAGAAATGAAGCAGTGAACTGCAGAGTATTGAAGGCCATGGTTTTTGGTTTGCTGGTGTACTCGGAAGGCTGGGAAGGGAATTCTTGAACCGGGTTCACTAAAAGACCAGATGAATAAGAGGCAACATTAGCAAGGCCTTTGCTTGCTATGATTTCTATCTTGAGGGCTAGCCTAGTCTGAAGTGCTATCAAGCCCACAGCACCCACTGCTGTGTCACCTGGGGAGAGCCACAAACACAGGAACCATTTGTTAACCATCATCCTGAATGGCAAACATTGAGACCCTGAAAAGGAAGAAGCATCATTTCTTTTCTAGCTAATTTTATAAAAATACAGTAGAAAATGGAGGAAAAATACATTTGACCATAGGAAAGGATAAACCTGACAAGGGAAGAGAAAGTGGTTTTATGCAACTGTAGAAATTTGTCTATCATACCTAACCTTTTGATTTCTAAATTCTACCAAATGTCTTTTAGTGCTGCCTTGTATCGTATTATTTGTGGGTCACTGAGATGAGGAAAACCGAGAAGAAACCATACACACTCACAAGTAGACAGAACCTGGTTAAATCCATTGTCTCTCCACAGCCCTTCTCAGTGTAACAGGACAAACTGTTAGAACTGCATTTGGCTCTATTGGGAACTCAGGTGAATGAGCCCATCAAGTTCATGAGCTTTCTGCCATGCATTTGATAAGCCTGCTTTTCATTACAGGCCAGCACATGCCTTTTCATCTCATGATACAAAGTGAACCTGGAGGAAATGTTTAAAGTCTTGCCACTGAGCAAATGGCACAGTCTAATCAATATAGATTTAAACACCAACTCAAACCAGCAGCACCAAGCCTCTAGGGAATTCACTTATGAACATGGCATTTCTGGCTAGGTTTTCATTGTGCCTTACTAGATAAAGACAGCAGGTGCTGTGACAGGTGAAAAGCATCTTCTGTCTTGCTGTGGTTTTCTGAGTGGCTACTGAATCGTGGCCCTACAAGTCAAAAACTGGAATGACAGTACTCTTCCCTGCAGTCACCACGTCCTAATTATGAGGAACCTAGCACAAATGAGTCTCCAATGGCTGAATTTCCCTCCCAGCTGCTGGGTCCCCAGTGCCTGCCCATTACGCATACCATGTTCCCACCCTGCTCCCAAACGATCTCTCCCTTTGCGAGTCATCGAATATAAATTGTGGGTGACTATGTTGCTGGCTCAGGGTGACATTCACTGTTCTGAGGTGCAAGTGGATAAGGACACTTTTGCCTGTGTCCAGGATACATTCCTGAAACGTTTCTTCTGCATTTAACGTGAGTAGTCATGTCACAACTCTGGCACCCTTCTGAACACTTCTTTGATATTCTTTGATATTTCCAGCGTTCTGCCTCAAACACAGTGATCATCTTGTAGGCTCAGCATGGCTTCCTTCTGTGTGCTGGGGTCTCAAAGCAGTGTAGGCAAGCACTGGTCTTTGGCAACAAACAGGCAGAATGGCGGCAGGGTGCCATATCCTCAAGTGACAGGAGCTCTGTTTCTGGGTGAATAGACAGATTTTCTTTTAAGCTCTATCTGCGCCCACCCTTAGCTTTGAAAATTCCACAGATTTTAAGAGCAGCCAGTAACGAGCGCTCACCTTTCACACCATGTGCTGCCCTCACCCTTTTGAAAATCCCACTGTAAATGTGTTTGCCAGCCCCCAGCCTAAATGTTTGCAGGAATGTTTTACCAAGAAATCACAAAGAAAAATTTACTCTGTAGTCTGTCTTCCACCTGTTTTGCTAAATCACTGTAAGAAAGCTAAGTAACAATATCTACCGGTCCCCCATACGGCATGGCATCATGATCTTGGGAAATTTCAATACCATTGTTTTATTCGATTTTTATATCCATTCTGTCAGGCTTCCACAACACTGAATGCAACCATGAATTAGCATTAAGTTCAGAGTTGTTCTAACGCCTAGAGTGCTTTTTTCATAGCATGCGACATGAACTAATAATTTATAGCCCTGAGACTCCCCAGCTCCTGGGTGTGCATCTACCTGGAGACCCCACTAGAGGTGGTCTGACAGATAGACTGCTCTGTATGCTGACTGTGCTCAATGAACCCATCAGCCGTCACGGCTGAGGTGTTATAATTCAACTTGGCTGCCAAGCATCATTATTAGAACAATACCAAGAGTAAAGCTGTTTTGCTCAACTCATAGGAGACCAGAGATTCCCAAATTCATCTCAAAGCAGATGCTAAAACACCTGTAATCATTGCCTAGCTTACTAATAGCAGACAAGTAGTGCTTGTCAATGAGGCCAAACAAGTGCTTACTTTGGTAAAAATATATAAACACATATGGCAGCGTGCATTTCCTGCATATAAAAGCTCCCAGCTCAGCCCAATATGAGTACTATTATGTTGATTAATATGTGGGAACAATACCTTAAAGGGTAATTGCCCTTCAGTGGATAGGAGTCACTGAGGGTGATGGCACTCCACTACTAAATCTCAAGTTAACAAAAGAAAATGGATTTGTCAAGATAGTTAATATTTTACTTACAAGACTACCCTTACAGTATTTTGGTTGTCCTCTGCTAAGCTAAAGCTTTGTCTATACTACAAGCTAAGGGTGTGATTCCGCTGCTCATGTACACATACTCACACTAGTTCTTTTTGAGCTAACATCAGAATAAATATCAGGGTAGCCACAGTAGCACTATAGCAACAGTGGAGACTGTTAGAAATATCCAAACAGGTTGTCCCTGGGGCAGCTGGAGGAGATGGAACCCTTTACTGCCTGCTCGTTCCACCATGACGCTGTGAGTGAGCAACTGGGGGGGAGAGGGGGAGCGTTTACTTTACAGTCCTTTTATTCTTAACAGTATGTAAATGTATACATTTTCAGCAACTCCCCATAGACCCTTATTTGGTCTTATTGACACCTATAAAATGAATATTAACAACTACATGATGAATACAATTATACCCACCCTGATTGTTGTTTACAGGATTACCATACAGAGGGCAGGCACATCACCTTAAAATCTATTAATTTTACACTAACATTCTTTGAAGTAAAGGTATGTTGGGGGGAAGAAGATAATGCTTTCCTCCCACCAAAGACCTTGAGCAGGAGGGGAATAGTTATTTTGTTAGCCTCATCCCCTGCACAGATGGCCAGAAAGGGAGGAAAAGAAGGGAGATAACAGACTCTGACTAGAATTCACACCAATTAACAGAAACAAGGTTTGCCCCTGCCATGACCCCATTCCCTGTAACTTAGGCCTGACCATTTGTCCAGCTTTTAATTCTTTACTCTCCTACAGAGACATGACTAAGCTATACAGAACACAAACCTGCCTGAAACCCATGGCTATGTACTTAGCCCAGCTCAACCATGCCTCCACTGCCACCATCTGGGCTACTGCAATACTCATGCTATTTATACTCATGCAAGCTCACTGAGAGCTAGCTTGAGTATGTATACATGAGCAGGGAAATCACACTTCTATCTTGTAGTGCAGACACATTCATACAGGCTGAAGATAACATGTCTTATAAGTTTTTTAAATATGGTGGTGGTTTCATTCCTCACAACGAGACAGCTAGATTTTTAATCTATTCATATGGCCCGCGTAGCCATACCCAAGATAGAAATAACCAAGAAGATGATATCCATATGGAGCACTTGCACATGACTATGATTTATAGAAAGAAGGGGGAAAATAAGCCCTGCAACCTCATTTTAGAGAAAGAGAAAACTTTCTGGGGGGGACATATTCCACCATCCTTACTCTGGTTGATGAATATTGTACTCTATCCACTTCAGTGGGATTGCTTGCCAAGAAACTATGAGTTATCACAAGTAAGGGTCGGAAAATGTGGCCCTGAATCATCAAGAATCAAATTATGATCACTTCTTTCACAAAAAGTTGCATATTTCTCTACAAGCAGATGAATCTAAGACCATAGGACTGGTGGCGAAGTAAGATATTATTCAATGTATGGGGATCAGAATCTGGCTGTATGTTTTATACATAAGCTAGCTGATGATAAAGTAGAAAATAAATCATTTGATTTGTAAAGCAAACCCAAGCCAAGGCATTTGGGGCACTGTATAACACAATACAAACAAATTACTAAATGATGTGAGCATAGTATAAACACACCCTCTTAATAGTCACACACAAAGCCAACTAAGGCTGGGGGCAGGATCTTATAAATAAAGGTGGGGAAGAAAATGTAAATAATATGTGAGCCAATGGTGGAGGAGGGGGAAGGAGAGATAGTTTTAGATGTTTTTTAAAAGTGGAGAAAGATGAACTAAGACAGAGGTCAGAAGGGAGATGAGTTTCAAACCCCGGTGCCCATCACAACAAATATGAAATCAAGGGCAAAACTTCCATCAACTTCAACAAGGGCCAGCATTTCACTGGAGATCTGCTGATTTTGAGACATGCAAGTTAGAGATGTGCAGGCACAGATAGCCAGAGGTACAAGGAATTCTTTAATACAGACATGACACATAACAAGCTTTAAAACCTGTAGTGCCAACTTACAATTATAGTGGTGTTCAAATTTACTCCGCTTTATAGGCAGCTGATTACATGAAGGCAGGGAGTACATAATATGCTCAGAATTGTTCAAACCAGAGAATATTTGGCTACGTTCTTGAACATATAACCAATGGAGCAGCCAGAAGCCTCACTAACAGGAAAGTACAATAAGGAAGTTTGTGATCTCCAAAGCTTGTCTTGCTGTTATTAAATAGTGGATAGCCTGAAAAGATTTTGCAACTAGAAAAGTAGTAGATAAATAAGTGGATAGCCTGAAAAGATTTTGCAACTAGAAAAGTCACCCATGCACCATGTCCAAAATATGGGAGTTTTCCCATGAAAAGAGTATATTCAAAATGCTTTCCTCTTATTAAAAACATTCAGAAAACGTATTTTAAAATTGCCAGCATTTGACAAATTTGGACGATACCATTCCTGCCCATGCCAAAACTTTTCACTGATTTCTGATCACTGGTATTTTTCCGATGAATGTCAGTAACTAGTGATGGGAAAAAACAGCATGCAGCTCTGGCCAAGCCGAGGAAAGATATTTCTATCACATTTGATTAAATAGATGCTTTTTCCCACCTGCAATCAGGAAGTTCTGGAAATCTCATAGAGCTTCTTTCAGCTATTTTTCCAGCCCAGTTGTGCATATCAAAGAGGTTGGGTAAAATGGGTTATGGATCACCTACATGCTTTCTTCACCGTATGGCCAGGGTCCTGCAAGGAGATTCTTGGTCTCATATGAGTTGACTTCAATGGGGCACCATGCCAGCACAGAGGACTCCCTTTGCAGAGCCTTTTGCAGGACGGGTGCCTTGAACTTCCAGTCCTCTTGAAGTTTGCCACTTGTGGCTGTAGCATTAGCCACATGCCCCATAAACAATGGTAGGGTATGTTGGACTTGCACTTCACACTGCTTACGTGTGCTTTATACATTCAAATTGTACCCCTTGTAACAGAAGAGTCTATTACATTTCTGAAGACAGAGAGAGCACTTTCTAAACCACTTAGGGCCAAACTTTCCTGTCCTTATTTTATCTTTCCTCTGGTAAAACTCCCGTCAATTTCAGGAGGAATTTTACTTGAGTGAGGTTTATAGAAATTAGATATGGTTTACATTGGAATTTAAATCCAACAAAGCAATGGCATTCAGAACTGTATACAAAGTATTACATATTTTGGCCCAAATTTACCTTGGATTTATGTGGCTTCCACCAGCATGCACCATGGTGAAAACACCACAGTTGTGTGCTTTTTGTGACATCTCTTTTGCTGGAGGTATTGAGGGGAAGTAATGTAGCTGCCAAAATAGTGGCACTTCTCAGGAACGGGGTGAGACAACGGCAGCCAGAAATCAGCTGGCTCAGCACATCCCCGCAGGAAGAATTTTTATTTGGTTTCCTTTGCAGCTCAGGCCTTCATCTAAATGTGCTTCCCCCCAGCAGATAACCTGAAGAGGGGGGGAGGTGAGCAGCAATACTGCCTGCTCTCCCTGTGGATAACTGATCTCTGTGGCACAAGGGAAGAGCCCAGCGTAGGGAACTGTCAAGTACACAGAGAAACACACAAAGAAAAAAGGAAAATCAGAAGTTCTGTTAGGTGCACAGTGACTAAGTAACACATTAGGTGTTTCACTGGCAATTAATGAGCAGCTGGGTTAAGAGCCTTGAGCCCTCATGTGCTCCAACCAGTCATTAACTGCCAGGAAAAGCTTTTCCCTTTCCCCACATTGGTTGTTATTTTAAATATAAAACGACCACAACAATTATTATTTTTAAATTACCTAACGATTAGATATATATTAATCATGAAGTCTCTGCTATTACTGCCTCTACTGTTGTTAGTGGTACATCTAGAGTGGGTGAGGGAACAGCAAGACAAAGAAGCAGGATTAAATGTTGAAACCCAAAGATCCTCAGAAGGGTTTTCAGTAGACTAAGCATTCAGAGTAAAATATATGACACTGCCTGACACAATGAAATAAGGAAAGGAAATTTCACTTTAAACGTGTGTATCGCTAACACCTGTGATGAGTTGGAGAGTGAACCGGAAAGCATGCACACAGGCTGTTACCTCAAGCCCTCTTTTTCATGCAAACCTGGTCAAGTCAGTATTTTTGTAATTCTACTACATAGAAACTGCAGTTCACTAAACACTTAGTTGTCCTCTTATGCTTATATTTTTCTTCTATAATTGGTTCCCTTCCTGTGACTTGAGAAGTTAGTGCTATGATGTTCTGTTAAAAGAATATCCTTTTCTCTAAGGAATTAAAGGTACTGCTATATAGAAAAATGTCACTGTTGAGCCAACTCAGCTGCTCTTTTAACTGAACAACAGAATACTCATCTGGGAATAGCAGAGGACTTTTAAATCAGGAAAGTTAACATCTGTCCATTAGTGCCACCTTCCCTCCAGCTGTGAGGTGCTCATCCCCTACGATCGAATTCATTTCAAATGAGTCCCAGCTGTCATGGAATCTGTCCTCTCATTTGATGTGCTGCAAAGCTACTGTAGCCCATCTTCAAAGGGACTCATTTCATTCACAGCAGATACTAGCAGGGTGTTTTTGCAGGGCAATGAGGAGTCATCAATTTCTTTCTGCCCCCTCCTGCAAGGCTGATTCCTCTCCTCCATTAACATGGTAGAATAGGATGACAGACTGGCATCAAAGTCACAGTGAATCAAAACTGAGACGTCATCATCATTTTACAGTTCCTGTCAGAGTCGCCATTGCCTTCTATACTTGTCTTCAACGTTCTAGAGATGGTTAAGTAAGTTGTAAGAGAAACACTTAATGTAGATTTACCCACGCAAAGAATCATTTCCAGTATTCTGCTGAAGCCACTCACTGTAAATAAATGCCCATGAAAAAGCTTATGATATTTTAGATAAGGAAATGACTGCATGGGTAGGGTTACATTAGCGAAGGAACTAGAGAAGTATACAGAGAATTGTGTGAATATTTTATAAAAGCTGCAATAGCAATTGTTTTACTAAAGGTTAAATGACAAATTCAATTATAATTCTCCTCCGTCAGTGGCTCACATCCTTCTCAATTTCATATTTTTAGACTGAATCTTTCTATGTCCCAATTTATCTCCTTCCTTATAAAAACCAACAGGAGAGGACATCTCAGAATTTCCTCTCATGAATTTCCTTCCTATTGTTTCTTCAAGGGGAACAGGAGGCAGGATTTTCCTTACAGTAGGCCCCATCCCTAAGCCTGGTGGATTTCCAGGGCACCTTTGGAAGTTCAGAACATCTGTATAGAGACCTCATGCCTCTGCACCAGCTTGGGCTCCTGGCTGCTTCCCTGGTTCCTGCCATCACAACACCAAAGGACTGGAAGATGTAAATGTCCATTCTAGTAGGTCTATTCACTTCTCCCTCCAGGATTCTCAGTCTCCATTCCCTCCCATTGTGAATATGTCACTGTATGGATCTGGACAATGGGGGTGATGCCACAGAGATGGCAGATCACCTTTTCCATCAGATGTGAGAGAGAGTGCACACAGAGATGAACGCCGTGCTTGGAGTCTGCTCAAAGACTTTTATTTTTTATTTTTTTAAGTTTCATCAAATCCATTCACATATTTTTGAATTCTGCATGTGTAAAATAAAATGTACACTTGTCCCAATTGTTCCAGTCAGAAATGTTGTGCATGTATAACTCAACAATGGCTGAACGTTGTTTTTTATACGTGGCTTGTTTTGCAGTTCATTGAAATCTGAGAAATTGTTTCAAGACTAATGAAGTTCTGAGTACTGAGTTTTGATTTGTTTTTTCAAATATGTGAAAGAATTTTCTGCTAGGTTTTTTTGTTCAATCTACAGTTTGCAATAGTACGGACACATGCAGAGCAGTCTTTGTGCTTTGCATCTTTTGATCAATCTAAAAGAGGCTTTAAAAGTTGCCGGTGCAGCCAAACACTTCAATTTAATTAAAAAGCAAGAGTTTTACTGTTCCACAAATCTTCCGGAAGTCTGGGACACTGTGAAATCCCAGGAAAAGAATGCAGTGTCCCCTAAATACATGAGAAAAGGCCTGACAGGCCAGCACTGCATAGTTCTAATCCCTAGTTTTAACAATATTCAACACTTGACCATCATTATTTAATTAGAGCTAATACCACTTTTCCCAAATAGAGAACTACAATTGCCCTCAGTATGCCAAAGGAGAAAGTGAAGCTTAGAGAGGTTAGGTGATTTATCCAAGGTCACACAGCAAATCTCTGTCAGCACCCTAACTTAAAAAAAGAAAAAAAAGAAAAAGAAAGGACTGACTTACTAACTCTGAGCCTGACCCACTTATTTGTAGTATCACATGAAATAAACTCAGGCATGCACACGCATTTAATATCCTCACAACAAAGTGAGGTTAACACTCTTTTCATAGTCAAGTTCCAGTAGTCTCTTCCACATTCTAATACCTCATGCAGTAGACTAATCAGCAGAAGTACTAGGATTCTCAAATTTCAGCACGGTGACATTGAAAACAAGGTCTAATTTTAGATGTCCCCTACCTGTCTAATTTTAGATGTCCCCTACATGTCTAATTTTAGATGTCCCCTACATGTCTCAGAATGGACTCCCAGAAAGGCAGACACCTAAAATTAGTGAACATTTTTGAAAATTCTGTTTTTAATATTCTTCTGTCTGCTTTGACATCTGTAAAGTGGAGCTAATAATCCCATTTTGCCAACCTCTAAAATGTCTTTACAGAGCACCTTATCCTGGGACATCTCAAAATGCTTTCCATGAAGCTGGTATTGTTATCCTCACCTTCAGGAAAACTATTCTTATTTGATAGAAAAGAAAATAATACATTGCACTTAATTATAGCATAGCCATTTTCAACAGGAAATCTCAAAGTGCTCTCCAAATCTTAATGAATTAAAGCTAACAATGGGCTCAATCCTGCAAAGTGATGAATGCTGTAGCCCAATCCTGTGAAACAGTTTAGCACATGTTTAGCATTAAACACGTCAATATTCTCATTGACTTTAATGGGACTACTCATGTGATTAACTTTTAAACACATGCTTAAATGTTTCAAAGTATTTGGCCAGAATGCTCATCATTTTCCAGGATTAAGCTGAGTACCCTCTGAGGTACTTAAGTATTATTACTGCCCTTCTTCAGATAGGCAAACAGAGAGACTTGCTCAAAAACACATTCTAATTCTGTGGCACAGCTGGGAATAGAATTGCTAGGACTTCCAACTCCATGCCTTACTACCACCGCACCCAGCTTTCCAACTACTACTGAGTCCTGTACTCTGAAAAATGCAACACCTACCACTTAGATTGACCCAGAGCTCAAGTACTTCACAGACTCTCTACCTGCATAAATATGGAGCTGATCTTAAAAAAAACCCCAAACAACAAGTGGCACCTTACTGACTTTACTTTGAATTCAAGTTTTTTAAAATCTGGCTGCTTTCTAGATTTCTTTGAGACTTAAAATCAGGCAAAGACTGTATATATTCCTCCATAATTTATTTTGAACCTAACTCTGCCAAGATAGGTGTCTGAGGCCTGGTCTACACTCATCACAAAATTCGGCGGCAGTCAATGGGAGATACACACTATGTGGAGTAGCTTGCGTATCTCCTGTTGACTCCCTATATTCCAATTACCGCGGTGTCCCCACAATGCTGTACCAACGGGAAATGCCTTCCCCGTTGTGCAGCATTAAGATTTTTGCGGGGGAGGGATTTATTCAGTTGACTTCCTAATTGATTGAGTGGCAGTGGAGAAAGGCTAAACTGATCCGGTGGCGCAGTGTGCACATACCCTAAGACACCACACCTTCTGGGTTATTCCTGTGATGATGTTCTTATGCATGAGCCTTCCCTGGAACTGTGCTAAAAAGGCGTTATTTATTCTTAAATAACAACAACTTTTTGTTTTCAAATGCATTTTCTAATGCACATTTTAGATCTCTTTAGATTTTCATTGTAGTCACCAAATGCCACAAGTCCACAGGAAGGAAGAGGGAAGGAAGATCAAGCCACTTTCCAGTCCAAAATGTAGGCCAAATTTACTTTTCAGCACTTCAAAGTTTGCCCTACTCATCAAAAACACAACATGGACTGTGAAATCTGGTTTTCCCCATGAAATCTGGTCTTCTGTGTGCTTTTACCCGATATTATACATATTGAACAGGGAAGACCAGCATTTTTCAAACTGGGGGTCCTGACTCAAAAGGAAGTTACTGGAAGGTACAAAGCAATTGTGGCAGAGGGGGAGAGGTCACAGTATTGCCACCCTTACCTCTACACTGTCTTCAGAGCTAGGTAGCCAGCTCTGAAGGTAGCAACTGACCAGCAGCACAGAAGTAAGGGACCCCCCAACAATAGCCTTGCAACCCACCCATGACCCTCTTTTGAGTCAAGACCCCCACAGTTACAACACAGTGAAATTTCAGATGTAAATACCTGAAACCATGAAATTCACGTTTTTTAAAATCTTATGACGATGAATTTGGTAGGGCCCAGGTCCTGATAAATATAAACTGAGTTATTTTCTTGCTTTTTTCTCTGAGTATCACTCAGTCAACAGAATGAATCCTGCTGTGATTACAATTAAACATTAACAGCTCTCTGCTATCTATTTTACAAATTAACATACATTAAAAGATAAAAAAGTACACCAAGACTGTCACTAATTATGAAAGACAACGATAATTTTTAATCCATATTCCTTTGTCCAACAAGTCTAGTGATATCTAGCCATGATTATTGTAAGTTATCTACAGCACAGCTGCTGAATCAGCAAGCTAAGCTCATAGGAAATGCTGTTGGTACAGAAAATAACTCTATTATGTATTGCTCCCTCCCTACTTGTTTCATACTTATTTCATATTTCAAGTATAAAGATTTCCAAAGTGGATAATGTTGTCCACTGCTGTGGGATTTAATAATTTAAGGCAAAGCGTGTGGCAGTTTTGAATCAGACATGCAGTAGTGTCTGTAATCTACATTGGCATTTTCATATGACATTTTCCTCAGAAAAACATGATTAAAGGCCCATTTTTGTCTGTATAATTTCCCTTGTTTTTAATGACTGATTCACATTGGCATCATAGTGTTTCTTCATCAATTTGTCTAGTGCTAGTTTTCTTCTTGTCAACAATAATATCGTTTTCTTTTTGTAAACAATGTGTGCTTAAGTTTTCTAATTATAAATACATAAAATATTAAATGGGAGGCTTTCCAGTTTCCTTAACTGGCTTCGGATATGACACAATGTGCATATATATGAAAACTTACGTGCTTGTAGTTTAAAAGCAGAAAATTAGACAGGATCATAGAACCATAGAATATTAGAGTTGGAAGGGACCTCAGGAGGTCATCTAGTCCAACCTCTAAAGATGGAGATGCCACCACCTCCCTAGGTAACCCATTCCAATGCTTCACCACTCTCCTAGTGAAAAACTTTTTCCTAATGTCCAACATAGACCTCCCCCACTGCAACTTGAGACCGTTGCTCCTTGTTCTGTCATCTGCCACCACTGAAAACAGCCTAGCTCCAGCCTCCCTGGAACCCCCTTTCAGGTAGTTAAAGGCTGCTATCGAATCCTCCCTCATTCTTCTCTTCTGCAGACTAAACAGGCCTTGTTCTTTTAGCCTTTCCTCATAAGTCTTGTGCTCCAGCCCCCTAATCATTTTTGTTGCCCTCCGCTGGACTCTCTCCAACTTGTCCACATCCTTTTTGTAGTGGGGGGCCCAAAACTGGACACAATACTCCAAATGAAGCCTCACCAATGCCGAATAGAGGGTAATAATCACTTCCCGCGATCTGCTGGCAATGCTCTTACTAATGCAGCCCAATATGCCATTAGCTTTCTTGGCAACCAGGGCACACTGCTGACTCATATCCAGCTTCTTATCCACTGTAACCCCCAGATCCTTTTCTGCAGAATTGCTGCCTAGCTCGTCGGTCCCCAATCTGTAGCTGTGCATGGGATTCTTCCGTTCTAAGTGCAGGACTCTGCATTTGTCCTTGTTGAACCTCATCAGATTTCTTTTGGCCCAATCCTCCAATTTGTTTAGGTCCTTCTGTATCCTATACCTCCCTTCCAGGGTATCTACCACTCCCCCTAGCTTAGTGTCATCTGAAAACTTGCTGAGGGTGCAACCTACCCCCTCTTCTAGATCATTAATGAAGATGTTGAACAAAATCGGCACCAGGACCAACCCCTGGGGCACTCCACTTGTGACCGGCTGCCAGCTAGACATGGAGCCATTGAGCCCTCATTGAGCCCTTTGCTCTAGCCAATTCTCTATCCATTTTATAGTCCATTCATCCAACCCATACTTTTTTAACTTGCTGTTAAGAATACTGTGGAAGACCGTATCAAAAGCTTTGCTAAAGTCAAGGTATATCACTTCCACCGCTTTCCCCTCATCCACAGAACCAGTCACCTCTTCATAGAAAGCAATCAGGTTGGTCAGGATAGTGAAGAGGGGACAAATCTGGGAGTGACATTGGTCTGGGGGTACCTGTTTGTGGACAAAGGGTCTATAGGAAGGCCAGGAAAGTATCACCTCATCACCTTAAGATGATGTATTGGACAGGAGTTCTCCCAAAGGTCTTACAAAGTTTACAGAAGAGCAACTCCCCTTCTGCAGATTAAGGAAGTCCAGAAGACAAACACTGGGAATGAGTCCCTTGTGACAGCTCAACCACTGAATTATTTAATCAAGAGATTAGCTGAGTTGTAGGGCAGTCCTTTTCATGAGGTATGTTTTCACTGTCAATTTATCCTGCAAAACTCCACGTAAAACCCATTCTCCAACAAAAGTAATTGATTCAAAAGTGTTTGCAAAGACTAAAAGTTTTGAAAATTTTTGCATGATTGATTATTCATCCAAAAATTCATATCAGAAATCATTCTCTGGTATGTTCCTGGGAGTACTAAGAGTCACTATTCAAGATGATAACAGCAGGACAGAGCAATACCCAGCAGAGGAATTTTTGGGGTTACTGGTAAAGAAGGATAAGAGAACTGACTTGCTTGCTCTTAGTAGGATTGGGGTGAGTTAGCTTAACAGTTGGACCTTAAGGACACTAGAATCAGATAGCAGCCATCCTGTCATCCCCTAAAATCCATACTCCATGTCCTGCTCCCATCTCAAACCCCAGCCCCAGCCTCGTGTCGGGACCCTTCACAGTAGGCATGCAGCAGTTCTGTCTGCACAGCTTCAGTGCAGGAGATTACTGGTGTGGAGGGCTTTACACAGGTTAATTACAACCTAGTTTTGGAAATAGTCTCTGCCTGTTTCACATACTGTAGTCCTGTAATGTCAAACAACTAGTCTGGTCATGCTGACCCAATAGGGGGCCCTGGAGGCGTATTCAGGAGCTCTGATTACTCCCTTCTACACCAGTCTCGCGTTGAGGGTGTCATGCTGACTGGATGGGGGTGGGGGGCATATGTGTTATTTGACATCAGTATGTCAAAATCATAGTGATTCATGTGAGACATGCCATGTCAGGTACTGTTAGAAAGGTTATAATGTGCTGAGTAAGAAGATAATATTTGTGTTCGTGTGTGATATGTGTGAGGGAAATTATGGAGATCTTTGATATACCTGTATTTCAAACTGTGCTGTATAAGACAAACCCCAGACAGAGAGAACGCAGGACAATAGCCCGCTTAATGGCCCATCAAGACCTTTACAGAAGCTTTCCATTTCTCTTTTCCCTTCAGACAGAAGGAGGAAGTATCTTCCCCCAGTTCAAGCAAACTCATTGACCCAAGGAACTTTATCTTGGATAGATGGTCATTGAGTTCTAATGACTCACTAGTACTCTCTTCTCTGGCAGAGATGTGACAACCTGCCAATTCATGGTGGATACATATAGACAGAGGGGCATTCATGACACAACACTTTTCATAGTAACAACATCATAAAAATAATCAGGATTCAGAAGTTGTACAGACATTCACAAAATCACCATGTCCACCATATTTGCACAGGAGGCCTATGTGTCAGTTAATTATGTTCTTTTTTTCCTACAAAGCAATTGGTCAGATTTGTAGGGTCAACTTTGTATGTATAGGTGCATATAGGTTATATCAAGGATTCCATAGCTGGAACTACTCATTTTCTTTTTACTTTTACTTCTGCATATATCTGCAACCTCAATATTATGCACAGTAATTGCCAGGAAAATGTTAACATTTGAAAGTAATAAACTACAGCTAAATAAGCAAACCAATATTATCATCGTATTATTTAGTACAAGGAATGTGTGTATTGAGGTGATAATAATAATTGCTCTCACATGTTAAATGTCAATGTTATCATGGCAACCATTCTGTGTAATTCTGAACTTGGACAATGTAATGTTAAAATGCTATAGTTTAGGCCTGATCCAGCTTTCAGTGACAATACTGGAAGTCTTCCACCGCCTATATCAGGAACTGAACTGAGCACTTTAAGAGGAGATACTGTAATGGAACTCAATGTACAACATGGAGGAACCTGCAGAAGCGACCCCTCCCTTTCATTTTTTCTTTTTTCCATTTTCTCCTACATTTTAATTGCCCTTGTTAGTTAAGTCAAGATTTCACTATGACAAGACTGAAACAGAAAGCATCTGTCATTTCTACATAGACCATAACATTGTTCCAGTGCCAAACTATGCAGACCAGATTTTTACTAACCTTAGTCCAGTCCCAGTGAACTTCTGTATCTCTAGTTGCTATTCATGAATCTATTATTCACTCTGGGTCACAAGGCAACAATAACTCTACAGAATCCAAATACGTTCTGCCTGTTATAAAGAAAGAGAAAAAGATGCTTTTGTTAGGACATCAAAATGTACCATTTATCTCATAGGATACAGCTTGGTGCTCAATAGGCAACACGAACGATATAAATAAAGACAAAAGAATAAATGGGATGTACCTTTTTGCATATCCTATATATTGCATAAATCAACTCTCTGCCAGTCCTTTGAATTCTAATAGTAGGGTGAAACCGGAAAAATATACCTTTTTTTTTTGACTTGACAAAGGTAACTACAAATGTTAATATTCACTGACCTAGAGAAAAAAAAATGGGTATCTCATGGAGATGGGCAAACCTGGGGTCAGTTCTGATTTTTCAGAGTCTGATTAGTGGGCTGTTGAAAGAAAGTGGTTCAGATCTGAACCCTCAAAGTTCAAGGCTATCTCCCAATACATCATTGTTGTTTTGGTTCATCTCCAGTATTTCTGCTAGGGATGGAAAATCATTTTGTACATGACACAATTAATTAAATTGCTGTCTCTCTTTTGGAAAGAATATTTTATACAGTAAAAAACCACAACTAAGTAGCCAATTTTCATTTTCTCTTCCACTTTCTGGTTCACACCAGCAGTCAAATTGCTCAAAAAAAAAAAGATGCATGAACAAAAGAAAAAGAGAGTTCACTAATGACTTTTTAGAAGTCCTGTAGAATTTAATAGCTATGAAAACATCAGAGACTTATAGAAATTGCTCTAGAATCCTAGGGCCACCTTTGTACTTCCCCATATCTGAGGGCAGTCGGAGGTCAATTTGCACCTCTGCCCATGTAATTTAATGTTCTGATCTTCCTAGGGGAATTCCATCAGCACAGGCATGCCAGAGTGCATTACACTCCATGCTTATCTCCTCACAACCCAGACACAACATGAGCACCATCCGGGGACTTCTTCAAGCAAGGTGAATCCCTAGCTGCTTTCAGCCCCCTAGTTTTTAATAGAGAATTATAGAAGTGTCAAACCATTCTATAAATTTTGAGAGAAAAATATCCCTGCCATGAAATTCTATAGTTTGTTTTAAAGAAACTCTAGAAAGGTCATCATCATTCTCTATTGAATTCCACAGCACTTGACTGTTAGGGGACTTTGTGGAAGTTCGCTTTTGTGCGCTATGCCCCCATCCACCCAATTTGCCACAGTCATGGGATTTAAACACTTTGGATAATTCTGGTTAAGCATGCAGACCAAACAGAACCTCTGAACGTTTTGCCATTCATCCATCACTAATGACAACCAACTGTAGCTAGTAGCTATCCTTAAACAGAGAGGGTGAGTTCCACTTTACATTTGAAAAGCAGTTAATCAATACACAAAATACTGTACCAAGAAGTGATGCTTCTTTTTAGAAGCATGCAAAGTGGATAATTGTCCATATGTGGAGCGAGAAAGCAGGCTGATGTCCTAATGAAAATATGAAGACAGCAGATCCCTATATATACACCTTAATACAAGAATTTAGTTACTTGTATAAGTGAAAGTCACAGTAAAACAGTTCTTTATAAGAAACACCCTCATATCTGAGTTTTAATGAGACTGTTTCCTGTTAGAAGTCAATTTAACTTAAATTCCTTTTCCCAACTTTATCCTTTGCTAATTGGAAACACCCAAGAGCCTCTAGATCTAATTCAACATTCTGAAATAATTAACTAAAACCTTTCTGAGCAAACATATTACTACTACATATTTTCTCAAGAAGACTGAAGGATTATTAAATGCTGTAAGGTTTTCTCCCTAGAGGAGCAGGATACACTGAGACATGTCCCTTCCTACATTAGTGGGATTTTTCAACATTTACTTCATCAGATGGATTATCAGAATGAGTACGATCATTTCAAGAGTCAGATCAGTTTAAGAGCTTGCAAAAATCACCAGAGCAAAAAGCAACTAAAAAATTTCTCGTCTTATGGAACATTGATAATATTCAGTGGCCTGTAATTTCTTTCCTCACTGAAACAATTCGATAATTGTTTTTGAAGTCCTGATCTACATTACACAGTTAGGTTGACATAAGGCAGTTTATGTCGACCTATGTCAGTGTACACACTACAGCCTTGCTCCTGCCGATATACGTGCCCTACTACACCGACATAATAACTCCACACTGCATTGCTTACATTGGCTGTTGGCTGTCTTGTCAATTTCGTGGCTCCAAATGACAAGAAAACTGGCTCCTAGCTCAGGTGCTGCCGGGTCACCACTTCAAGCTGGGCTGCCCTTCAGGTTTCCAGCTTGGGCTGCTACCTGGGTTCCTCACAGAGAACCCAGCTGCCACCCCCCAGGCGTCTTGAATCCCTGCTCTCAGCACGGAGTCTGACTGCACCGAGGCACCTGGCTGCCCCCCAGGCTCTTGGTTCCTCACCTGGAGCATGGCAGCTGAACTCTGGGTGCAATTCTCCCCATGGCAAGGCGCCTCAGGTGGTTTATCCCCACCCCTCTCTCAGCTGGGAGAGGGAAGGTGAGGAGCCCGTGGACAGCTGGGCTCCTCAGAGGAGCTGTTTGGGGCTGAGAGCCCTAGCTCTCCATCCCACGCCCCCGCTTCCGCCCCCTTCAGTTGGTGAAAAGCACCTGATGAGCGTGCATGCTACTGCCAGAAGGAGAGTAGGGTGGACATCAGCCACCGCAGCAATTATGCAGTGGCTGTAAGTTGACCTAACGCAGGTCAATTTAAGATTGTAACGCAGGCATGCCCTCAGTGTAAGAGAAGAAACAGGAGAAAAATATTCCAGCCAAAAGTTCTTTGACAAAAGTGTAGTATAGGTATTACTCATTCACCAGTGTTCCTGTGGTGTTAGTATAATGAGCTGTGCCAATATTTAATTTTTAAAAATAGTGAAGTAGCTCAGTTATTATTTAATATGAGTGCTGTATGCGAATAATTAAATCACCCCTCTTAAACTTGCAGTGTCCATATGTTCACATGTATTATAGTACATCCTGCCTCTTGTGCTGAAATAAAATCTCATTTCCTGAAGGGAGCACCAATTTGCCAGGTATTTAAAGAAATGCCATTCTTGTTATAACAAACCTGCTAATTTTCTGTGAAATTCTGAGTTATGGCCTATAAACCAAAAATGCAAAACTATTACTTGGAAAGTGTTATTCCATTTGTTTAAAAGGGATTCTTCCTACAACAATAAATAAATTGTTATTTTATTAACCATTTAGCATTTGCTGAAAAGATTTGCTAATGGAGTAAGGAGCTGGTTCTCTCTATAGGCTTTTACTATTCTGGGCAGAAGTAAAAGAAAAGCCACATCATAACAGTCAGACAGCATAAAAGGCCACTCAAGTCATGCTTGAGTGGTTTCTGATCATCATATTGTCAGAGGCTTAAAAAAAACAACAACGTTAATGGGAGCCTGGAATCATAGTAGCACAGGTGGAGAGAGTTCGGTGCTGCCTCACTGCAGGCGAGAGGACTAGCGATTGGTATTGGAAATGAAGGTGGAGAAGAGCCACGTGTCTCAGAAGCAATGTGGACGCTACTTAGTGGAAAAATAATTGTCGTGGAAGAACTGTCTGGGTTAACTGGAGCAGCCCTGTAGCTCTGGCCTTGCTCCCTGATAACACCCCAGAACCCCATCTTAAAGGAGGATTCTCATCACCGGCAGCCATGGAGAGGCAGTGGAAGCATAATATAGAACAGGATATTAACCAGTGGATTTTTCAGTGGATGTGGGGATCCCTACGCAGCCTGTTCACTCCTTTCCTAGCTAATCCACTGCCCATGCCATCCCCAGATTCCCAGAATCACAATGCGCCATGTGTGGCAGGGGATAGTATTGCAAGAGAGGCAGCTGACTATGGGGAAGAGAGATTCACATGCAGAGAATCTCTGTTCTGATTCTCTGTTTGAAATGATAGGATGTCCTGGCGTATATTATAGGTTTACCTCCCAATGTGTGTCTATGACTACTTCATAAACATGATACGGATTAGCTTGTGTGCTAATATCCTGTCTGTTTATTCAATGCTTTCCTCAACTCTCTCAGGTCTAGTTTTAAGGTATATATTATATTGAAAAGTAACTCCTTCACAAGGGCAACGGCATCTCTTAGTTCTTATTAGGGTTAGTTGAAAAGCAATTCCATTTTCACTAAAAATACTGAAAGGAACAAGAAAATTTTGTTTCCATTCAAAATGTATCTTTTTTTAAAATCTAAAACATTTAAGGCAAAATGAATGGAAATAAAATTTTTGTTTTGGTTGAAAGGTTCATTGGACAATTTTCAGCTGGCTCTAGTTCCTATATTAACCACTGAAGACAGTGTATAAACCAGCTAAGACAGTGTATTTGCCAAGTAATCCAAAGTTATTTCTGTTGTTGTCAATATCTTTTCCAGTGGTAACTGCTCCCAGTATAGCTTCTGATGAAGATTTCTACCTAATCCTGTATCAATTCTGCCATAGCATGGACTGGTTCTATAGAAAAGAACAGTGACCCATAGAAATGAACTGAGTATATTCTATAAATATTTACATTATTTTATTCTGCTGGACAGAATTTAATCTTTGCCCTATTGCAAAATTTGTTTTGGGGGTTTTGTTTTGCTTTTTGCAGATGCAAAGAAAAAAAGGTAACTGCATACCTACATTCCTATGTTTCCGTTGTATGCTTATTCTGAGCTCTTTTTTAATATATCTAAAATGTATGACTTCAAGGTAACCCTCTGCTGATATGAAGGCAATTTTTGGTGACCCATAAAATTTTGAATTTAATTCATTTATTTTTGTTAACTTTAATTCCTACTGTGACCATCACTGCTCACTGCAATTTAACACATACTGCACACTTTAATATAGCTGAAGCAATGGGCTCTAGATCCTTTGAACAAATGACCATATTGAACGGTCTGTTCAAGTGACTGACTTTTCCTATTTTTTTTTCCGTCACAGAGGGCACTGTATGTGAAAAGCTGTTTGAAGATTGTCCTTGGAGTCATGAAACTAAGAAGATGCAGCTTTAAAAGCGATGATACTTAGAATTTCTGTTTTCCTTCCAAAAAGATTACAGAGCTACAAGAAGGTAAAGTTTAACCATCTGGTTTATATTTGTCAGTTTAAAAAAAAAAACACAGGTATTGATATATGCACATTTTCTAAATTAAATAAGAGAACCATTATATTAATATAGAAGAGGGATGTCTTTTTGGATGAAAGTCCAGCTCTATTGAAGTAATTGGGAGTTTTATCCTTGACCTCCGTTATACATTCAGAAAATTTGCAAAACAAGCATTTGATTAGTCATAATTGTCTGCTTATTTTATTTAGAATATCTATACAAACATATAGCTAAAATTTAAAATTCTTTGTCTCGATCTAAAAATCTGTGGATAGAATTGGAAAAAGTACAGCGAAGGGCAACAAAAATTATTAAGAGTATGGAACAGCTTCCATATGAAGAGAAATTAAAAACACCGGGACTGTTCATCTTAGAAAAGCAACAACTAAGGGGGGCGGGTATGATAGAGGTCTGAAAATCATAAATAAAGTGTTATTCACCCCTTCACATAACACAAAAACCAGGGGCTACCCAATGAAATTAATAGGCATTAAAATAAACAAAAAGAAGTACTTCACACAATTCACAGTCAACCTGTGGAACTCATTGCCAGGGGATGTTGTGAATGGCAAAAGTATAAGCAGGTTAAAAAAAATTAGATAAGTTCATGGAGGATAGGTCCATAAATGGCTATTAGCCAATATGGTTAGGGCCGCAATCCCATCATCTGGCTGCCCCTAAACCTCCAGTTGCCAGAAGCCGGAACTGGATGACAGGCAATGGATCAGTTGATAAATTGCCCAGTTCTGTTCATCCGCTCTGAAGCATCTAGCACTGACCACTGTCAGAAGACAGGATACTGGACTAGATGGATCATTGGTCTGATCCAATATGGCCAATCTTATGTTCTTGCACACATACAGACAACTCATATCACGTAATAAAAGGAATGATAGTTTTATTTAAAAGAGAAAAATGAATAATATGCACTAATCCAGTATCTTTATGGAAGAAAAATAATTAATTATTTATGAATAAATACTAAAAAAGGTATCAGTTAGCCCGATGCAAGATTTTTTTTTAATTCTTCCTTTGCAAACTTTTAAATAATGTTTGCATTAAAAAGATCTGAATATTTAGTTGTTTAAGTTTACAGGTGCATCAAGCATTTCATATTAAATTTTAGCACTGGGGAGCAAAACATGTTCTGTCTATATAAAAATTGCCAGCAAAACCTAGACAGAGTGATAATGAAATAAAGTTAGTATGATTCTCACTGCTGGATTGCTTTAGCTTCCAGCACATCTGAAAGCCAAACATGTATTGGTGACCTTCTTGGAAACAACCCTTTTCTGAGTGTTAGGTTATTTCTGTAGCATTGAGCATGCCGGGTAAAGTACAGTACTCCCCCAATAATGTCTGGTCTTCCAGTGCAGATGGAACCAATAGCCTTTTAAAATCCAAGGGTGCATCTTATTTTTATTTCTGTAAAGAACCAAGTGGGATGAGCAAGAGAGAGAGAGAGAGATGAAATATACCACTAAACCTACTGAAGCACTAGCATTGCTTGTCTTGTTTTCTTGTGCAAACAACGAACCAGACATAACTCTGTGTGGCTTATGAAATGTCAAAAGATCACTGCCCGAGATGGCATATACCATACAGTATACAATGAAGCTAGTTGCAGTATCTAAAAGATTAGCAGTCAAAATGTTATTACATCTAAATGTACTTTCATATTACTTTGTTAATTTTCAGATAATGCTTATGTATTTACATGGTATTTAACAAGGTAGCAGGAAATGTATTACTTCTGCCATTTGCAAATGGCAGTGACTTTTGAGGAAAAGGGCTTCTTTAACTTATACTGTGATGCCAAAGCCTCAAAATCAGTCAAGAATAGCTGGAGAGTATCACAGCTTGGCTACATCCATTTCTCTCCAGCACAAGCCCCAGTGCACACTGTACACTGAGGATTTCTGAGAGAGGGTGAAGAATTTTGCTTCTCTGGAATTATTCCCTGGTGGCCAGAATTGCTAATATTATATTCCCCCTATACTGCTGGGGCAGCATAACGGCCTAGAACACAATGGAGAATTTGACCCTCAGTGTTTGCTTTGTATACATTATTCACTGTTAGAAAAAGCAAATCATATCTCATGGAAAGCATCCCATGTAGGAACAAATTCTGTTGGTATATCATGCATACATTTTTTTTTTGCCTTTGTTCTGTATCATTACAAATATTTGCATAAATACAGGATACTTTCTGTTGTTGGATTCAAAGCCCAGCTCTTTATTCTGCATCCATGAATAAGCACAGTTTGTGATATTCTCACATTTCCAAAGAAACTACCTGACTGACATCACAAATAGAAGATAATAAGATAGGCCAAATTTAACCCTGGTGTAAGCAAGCAAGCAAAATTTTCAAGTTCAATCATGTTGTGCCTACACATGTCACAAGTAAATTGGTGCTTTGATTTGAAATGAAGAATGAATAGCAGAAGCAAATAAGATTTGTTGGGAAACATTTTTATACAATATGAAAAAAAAACAGCAAATTTTTAACTATGGAGTTATGTGGACATAAGACAGGAGTTTCAGTGGGAGTTTCCAGGGGGAGCTTCCAGAGGAGACCTCAAGCCAGAGGAGGGAAGGGGCAGGGGCCTGCCAGCAGCCTAGGCCT
>ML675620.1:29786298-29825245 GCA_007922155.1 Mesoclemmys tuberculata | reverse complement strand
ATGTTGGATGGAATGGGAACTGAGTTACTGCAGAGAATTCTTTTTTGCGTGTTGGCTGGTGAGTCTTGCCCACATGCTCGGGGTTTAGCTGAGGTCTTCAAATCTCACTTTTGAGGATTTCAATAACTCAGTCATGGGTTCGGAGTTGTTATAAATGTGTATGGGTAGGGTTTTGTGGCCTGCCTTGTGCAGGAGGTCAGACTAGATGATCATATTGGTCCCTTCTGACCTATGAGTCTATGAGCTTACGTGTCAATACTACCAGGTCCCACTGCTGACATACCTCAATCTGCTAAGTCGACTTAATTACTCCACCTCCTCAAGAGGTATAGCACTTAATTTGACATCGTTAAGTCAACATAGTGGCAATGTAGGCACTGCATTGCTTATGTCAACTTAACTGGCCTCCAGGAGGTGCCCCACAATTCTTCACGGTGACTGCTCTGGTCTCTGTTTTCAACTCCACTGCCCTGCAGCTAGATACACAGGAAACAGCCCCTCTGTTAAAGGCCTGGGAATTTTTGAATTTCCATTTCCTGTGTGTTCAGCATGGAGTGCTTGCCTGCCCAGCTGATCATGCCAGCTCCACAACCCAAATATGTTCCTGTTTGGAGTACACAAGAGGTAATGAAGCTCCTTGATCTGTAGAGATAAGAGGCTGTGCTGTCACAGCTCCAGTCCAACTGTAGGAACATGGACATATGAGCAGATCGCTCAGAGTCGGGGGGGTGTGGGTGTGTGTGTGACAGAGAGAGAGAAAAAGAGAGAGAGAGAGAGGGCTACTCTAAGGACACAGAGCAGTTCAACAGGAAAATCAAGGGGCGTCGGCGGGCATATCAAAGGCTAGAGAGGCAAACAGTCGCTCTGATGCAGCACCGCAGACATGCTGCTTTTACAAGGAGCCACATGCTATTCTCTGTGGCAACCCCACCATGAGCCCCAAGAGCTGCGTGGACACCTATGAGAAGTTGGAGTCCCAGGCCACCACAGCCAACACTGAGGAGGTGGTCTTGGATGAGAAAGACAGAGGAGGAAGAGAATGAGAGAGAGGCAAGTGTGGGATCCATTGTACCGGAGTGCCGGGACCTGTTTGTAAACTCAGAGCAGACCAGCCAGTCACAGCATGGCAGTATGGCTGAGTGTGATGCCAGGGAGGGAGGCCCCTGATGAGTATACAATTCCAATTAATATTGTGGGGTCACTTGTAATTATATGCTGTTTTATATTTAAAAACCCAGTTGAGGTCAAGTTGAGGTTTATATTTAAAAACCCAGTTGAGGTTATCTGCTTCCCAGTTGCCAGACCATCTAGGCAAAGGGCAACCCGTGAAAAAGGTTGTTTATATACACAGGGATGTTGCGGGAATGCTTCACTGATATCTCTAGGAAACTCTGCAATCCATTGTACAAGGTTTCTTGGGAGATCTGCTTTAGTTCTTGCACTGTGGGATGATACTTTCCCATGCCACTCTAGTATTAATTCAGCAGACGTCATTGCATCACACAGCATAAGGACCCAGTCTGTACCAGACAGTTGCAGCAGCTGTTCTCTTGCCACTTCTGTGACCCATAGGACAGTGACATCAGCTATGGTCACCTCTGAGATTCGGTAGTGGTAGTTTTAATTTCAAATGCTCGAACCGCAAGCGCTACTGCCTGTGAGCCTTGCTGCCAGCTTGTGATTTTTCTGCCCATTCCCCCAAGCTTTACAGTACATGGCCACGTGTTGGGTGGCAAGGGTCGACATTGACCACAGAAACTGCAAAGCTCGGTTTTGCAGGAACACGTGCCAGAAAGCAGCAGTGATAACCAGAGGGTGGGTGAGGAGGGGGAAGAGAAATGTTGTGACTGCAACAGGCCACCACAAGTACCCCCCCCCCAAGCCCGTGCCAGGGCCTGCTCTGACTGGCAGTCAACATTCATGTTACAAAGGGGAGGAGATATGACCCCATTGCCCCCTCCAGTTCCACTGCCACAGCTCCTGGCCCATACTCACCATGGCTGGAACAGCAAATCAGCTCGACCAATACCTTGTAGAAATGAAAATGTTCTGCTTTACACTTGCATGGATTCAGAGAAATGATTTTTATACAGCACCTGGGCATTAGACTATGGGTCTGCCTTGAAATGGTTCCTTTGTGCTTTGCATGTTTAACAGATGAAAGCATGGCCGTAAGTTCTTCCTTCACACCAATGGAGAGACTGTCCCAGATAAGATAAAGGTGAAAGAGAATGCGTGATGACAAGTTTAATGAGATAATGAACGCTTCTGGGACAGCAGACACCGAGCAGAGGGCATGGAGGATTGCTCTCTGGAAAAAAAAAATGGGCATGGACATTATGAGCAGGCAAGCAGTCCAGGAGAAGAAGCGTGGCACGCAGCAGGAGATGTCTGTTCCTTCAGAATCCCCCACATGTTGAAGTGGCTGGTTGACCTTCAGGAGCAACACTTCATGGCTCGACTCCCCCCACAGCTTGACATTCTGACATCACGCCACACACACGCATTCAATAGGCGTGGGGCTCCAAGGCAATATCCCTTACACTCAACCCTGTGGGAAGGTGCCAAAAACAGCAGCCAAATATGCAGTGATGTATGACAGGCAAAGTCACTGTTTTTTTAACGAGAGGAATTTTCTCTTTTCCCCCTTCCAGGTTTATTGCCCCGTCTTTCCAAGATTTGTCAAGGATTATTTGTCAAATCTTTGTGTCTATACCTGTGTGCAATAAAAGTCCATGTCTTGAAAATGAAATTATCTTTATTAATTCAAATTGCAGTGGGGGTTAGAGGAGGAAGGTGAGGGAGAGGGAAACTGAGGCTCGGGGGGATGAGCTTGACTTCAAACACAGCTGGAGCTGTAGATAGAACCCAGAAGTCCAGTAGCTCCCATCCTTTCCATTGTCTAGCCCACACTCCTCTCACTCATGGCAGCCAGTGTTTTGGCCCATGCATAAAGTATACCCCCAAAGAAGTGCATAATGAGGGGCAAGGGGCTGAATGGCACATGGGGTGGTCTCTTCATCAGTCATTTGGGAGGCAGCTCTTGTGGTGGTAGATGGTGGGGGCTGGGAGTCATCTTCAGAGAAAAACAAGAGGTGTGTTTCCAAAATAACAGTAATAGACCCATAGTAGTCACAGCAGGGTTTAGACTATGGGCAAGCACAATACAGTTATGCAGCGCACATTACTGTGGGCAAGGCCCCCACGGTGGGGATGGGGGCGGGGAGTACACTTTACCACGGCCCGGAGGCTCTAGGGGAGCCACCCCAGGCTGCAACCCCCATTATGGGAGGGGGTCTTTGTTAAAAATTTTTACTGAAAAAATTATGCTTGGGCACTGACTGTGTGTCATTAATAAAACAGGTTTTCAAAACCTCCCTGAGCTCTACCCTGAGCTCTTCTTACAGCCTGATATCTGGCTGCTCAAAATTAGCAGACAGCCTATCCACCTCCACGTCCCTCTCCTGTGGGAACTTCTTTCCCTTTGCTTCACAGATATAATGAAGCACACAGCAGGGAGCTATAGCCATGGGTTTTTTGTTTTTTTTTTTTCATTGAGGTCTAACCTAGTGAGCAAACTGTGCCAGCAACCCATCAAATAGTCAAAGGCTCATTCAACTGCCATTTTGCACTTGCTGACCCTATTGTTGAATCACTCCTTGGTACTGTCCAGGTATCCTGTGTACGGCATCATGAGCCATGGGAGTAAGGGATAGGCTGGGTCTCCCAGGATAGTTATTGGCATTTCTGAATCACCAATGATGATTTTGCAATCTGGAAAGAAAGTCCCTACTTGAAGCTTTCTGAACAGGCCTGTGTTCTTAAAGATGCACATGTCATGCACCTTCTCAGACCCCACACTTCTGTTGTAAAATACCCCTGATGATTCACCAGTGCTTGCAACACCATAGAAAAGTGTCCCTTTTCATCTATGTCCACTGTGGCAGGGTGGTCTGGTGCCAAAATAGGGATGTGTGTGCCATCTATCATCCCACCGCCATTAGGGAACCCCCTTGTGACAAAACCATCCAGTAGGTCCTTTACGTTGCCCAGAGTCACTACCCTTGTTAGAAGAAGGCAATGAATGGCCCTGCAGACCTGGATCACAGAAAGCTGAGCGGTGGACTTCCCAACTCCAAATTGATTCCCCTCTCACTGGTAGTCTAGTGTTGCAAGCAGTCTAGTGTTGCAAGCTTCCACACAGCGATTGCCACTTTCTCCTCCTCTCTCAGAACAGGTCTCATTTCAGCGTTGCCGCACTGGAGAGTGCTCTGTCCACAGTTCCTGGAACGTAGTCATGAACATATGAAAGTCCTGCAGCCACTGCTTATCATCCCATATCTGCATAACGATGCGATCTCACCAGCTGGTGCTTGTTCCTCTGGACCAGAAATGGCACTCCACCGTATTTAGCTGCTGCGCAACTGCCAGCCAACAACCACCAGGAATTGTTTCATTCCATGGCTTCCAGCAAGGCCACTTGAACGTTGTTGCCATGTTCTGCACAGTGGGTCCTCTCGATACACTCAAAATACTGCAGGATAAGTCGCGTGGTGTTTGCAATGCTTGCTACAATAGTGCACAGCTGAACGGGGTCCATATGTCTCTGGAGATGGTGTACGCAGAGCTATGCCAGTGTTTTGAAAAAAAAAAGACCTGAAACGTTATGGATTGCGGATGAAATTAGGGGAGGGAGCCAACTGCATCATGGGATATGAAAGTCATGTTCCCAGTCACCACTGAGAGACTGTTTTCATCCCATGAGACATTGCAACCCTTCCCAAAACCCCCTGTGGCAAGTTGCACTGCGAGGCAGCTACCCACGGTGCACTGTTCTCAGCATCGATGCAAGTGCTGCTAGCGAGGACATGCTCCACGGCCATAAGGCGTGTTATGTGGACATGCACAGCCAACTTAATTACTGCTGTGGCTGAATGTCAACTTTATGGAAGTTGACTTACATTTGTAGTGTAGACATGCCCTGAGTACCTCAGTGTCAAATGGCTAGGGTTTAATCAGATACTAAGGGCCAAATTCTCTGCTATGTCATCTTCACTCAGTGCAAAAATATAAAGGAGCTGACTGTGGCTCCCTTATAATCAGGCCAGGACTACATCTTGGCCTGTGCTGCACTCTTCATTGGAACAGCGTCAAAGCTGCACTCAACTACACGAGCCAGTAACGATCCCTAAAGAATGGCCTGTCAGCTGAAAATGACCAGAGTTCAACAGCACTCCATTCATGCTCCTTACTGCCCTAGCATGTCCCCAATTCCACAGCCAAGAGGGAGGGGCTGTAGTAGTGAGATATGATGGCTGTACTCTGACTGAGGATTCCTCTGTGCTGTGGAGAACTGGCCATCAGTTTCTTGCCCCTTTGCCAGAGGGGTGCAAACTACATGAGTACTGAATGCTTTCAAATCCCTCAGTGCCATCAACATATTGACTTCCCTAGTGGTTGAGAGTAGTTAGAATTGGATCCTAAGTGCCTGGTTCTAATCCAGGCCAAGTCAAGAGTGATCATAAGTCTATGGCAACTGGCAGGTATCTGGTGAACTATGTGAGGTGAATTTATAATATAAGTTACGTCCACATCGTAAAAATTACCACAAAATGCCAACTTCATTGACAGATCTGACCAAAAAACACTGGGAGTCTTTCAATTGACTTGAGTGAGCACTGGATCAGGTCCAGATTCAGCAGGGAAGCCAATTATGGAACGAATTTTCCTCCCATCCCTTAATATTGTCCCTAAAGAATAAGATTTAATATAACAATAGTTGGGCAGCTTGGGGAATTTTGCATCATGGCCTAAATTGCTTCTGCTTTCATAGAGGATTTTATTCTCTAGCACTTTCAGTCCAACAACTTTTTAGTCCTAAATTCACTTTTCTGAAAAAACAAAACAAATAGTATTGATTTAAAATGAAAGCCAGCATTCTGCTAAAATATTTAAAATTTACAGTAACTGAATTTTAACAAGACTGATCTTAGATCAAGATTAAAACCAAAACACCTTACAAATATATCACAGCTTTTGATCAGTTCTCGACATAACGTAAAATCAATGAAACATTGACATGAACACATCCACAGGTATATTTTACTAAGCTCCTAATTAGTCAGTCAGGCTTTAAAGTCACACTTTTTGATGTATTGTAAACTTTCATGCTCCTATTAGGACAATATGTTTATTGGGCTAATAACTATGAATTCTGGTAGCCTGTAAAGACAGCCTTGATCTGTTATGGTTTAATTTCCTTTTGCTAAAATTTTTAAGCAATCCTTAGGTACAGCCTACATTTCATACCAGTGTAATACTACTGTAAAGCACCTAAATACTACAACGTTCTCATCAGCCTTGACATTTTAAAGTGAATTATAACAGCTGTTCTATGTTAAAGGGACATTTTAATCAAATCCATCTTTGAAAAGCAAGAAAGGTAAACATGACCAGGCTGCTAATGCACATGCTGTCCCATTAAATTTAACGCAGTGGGTTATGATGGCAATTTATTTCTGGCCATCAGATACCTTGTGTGTACTCTGCTTTCAAAATAGCATCCCCAGCAGTCAGCCTTTCTCTGTCATCCTACTAAAGCATAACTTCAATTAGTCTTAGATTTGTTAGGGAAAATGTCGGGCTGATCAATCTCATGTATATGGAAAAGAATGTGAGGGGGAAATCTCAGAAAAGAAATAAAAGGGGTTCAATTGTACTTTGCTGAATTCAGTGAAATCTTTGCCTTGACTTCAAGGGGAGCAGAATCAAGCTGTTGGAGAGGAGAACAACTGACATAAAACAAGATAATTGTGGCCAGAGTAATTTAGATCATCAGGAAACCACTAACTGGTTAGTGATGAAGAGACATTCCCGCCATCCTATTTTAGGCAAATCTCCTGTCTTTCCATTGTAGGCAGTCCTCCTTTAAGGAAAGCTGCAAAATACCAGGATGTATTTCAATAACTGCATCTGATTACAACGAAGAGTAATTTGCTCAATATTTTTATATTTAAACCTTAAATATAAATGAAATTAAGAGCAAGACAGCAAGTCACCATTTTGACAGTCTGGGGATGTAACATAGAATCCAGAGAACATAAACCCATTGGAATGCAGAACAAAGTTGTTGAAGTTGTATTTTGTTGCACTGAAAGGTAAATTTCAAAAAAGGTAAAAAAAAAAAATAATAACCATTGCATCAAAATACCACTACTGCTGGGAAACAATATTTCAAAGGCAGCTTCTAGAGATACACTGATACAATTATGAAGCTGGTCTTTACCTATTTGTAAAAGACTTTGGAAACCTCATTTTATATTATAGAAATAAATACAATTATTATTTAAAGCATCCACAAGCCTGATCCTGCAAATTTATATGTGTGGGCAGCCACATTTACTTCCATTAAAGTTTTCAATGAGATTCCACATGAGCTTCAGTTGTCATAACTGGGGTCTGATTTTGCATTCCTTGTGCATCCAAACTCCTACTGAGTTCAGTGATTTGTAAAGAATTCAAGGTCGGAACTTTCATCAGTGCAATTTCCCCTTTATCATTGAATTTCTAGGATCTGGTGCCACACATCTGCTTAGCACTAATGGGCAGTGCTCATGGAGTCTAAGAAGAAAAGCCACTATAGGAAAAAGAGAACAGATTACAAATTTGTTAAGATGAAGCAGTCATTTAACTGTTTAACATTGTTTCATCAGGATATCTTTGCAAGTTGTGCAAAAGCAGGTCTCTAGATTACTGCTTCAATCGGGGTCATAGAAACATGTTGCTGTCTCCTCCCTTCCAGCTGGTTTAAGAAGAATATTTCAGGGATCAGAAGGAAGGCCTCCAAGGGACTTCTAAGTGATTCAATTTGTATAGTTGGCTTTGCAAAACTAGCTGGGAGTCATACAAAGCAAGCACTGTTTACTGTTTGTAAACTCAGGCACAAAATCTGTTTACCCATCCTTTTTCACAATAATGGTAATAATGAAACAACTAACAATATCTTATTTGCTCCTCAAAAAAAGTTGCTTGCCTTATGGGAGTGGATGAATAGTTTCTCAATGGTCGTATGTTCTAAATTGTTCTATAGTTTAAAGGGATACCATTAATTTTAAATAATTAAAAACAAAAAACACCAGAATTAGTTTCAGCAGCCGCTACCAATTCTGCTGCCAAATTTTGAAGTTTCACAATCACATTTTCTTATTTCCAAACATGCTTCTCCCTCTTTCCTGTCGCTGTGTGAAAGACTCAGACAAACAGAGGAAACTGCCTAAAGCTCTGATCATGCAAGCAAGTCTGCCTGGGTTTGAAATGGGCATAGGAGTGTGCCTACATCAAGCTCATTGCCATATTAGGGCTTAAATGACTATGCAAAGTAAACTTGTTTGGCTGTACACACAATGTAGGATTTCCAAAAACCGTGTGTTAGCCTAACTCTACTGCAAATGAAATCAATAATAAAAGCTTTTTAAAACTACATATGAAAATCTCACCCAAGTACTATCGGAGACATAAAATAACGGGGGTGGGGTGGGAGAATAGAGAAAACTATATTTTCTCTAATCTTTCACTTACAATATTTTATGTCTGGGTATGTTATTTTATACCATAATACGTTAAAATAAAAGAGACAATAGTGGAATATTTAAGTTGCAAATATCTCCAGCTGAATATGTATTGTTTACTGTCTTCTTCTCCATGTTTGAAGCAGAGTGAATTTCCATGGATATTAATGACATATTCCACATTATGATAGATTTGAAGAGTTGATGGTACCAAAGGAGGGAGTGAAGTCTATCTTGGCACTGCATTCTTTTTAAATTACTCAGATTTCACCCTGACATTTATGTTTCAGATTGCTGTTCACTCTGCTGGCCAGCACATACCAAACCTAACCTTGACCTACCTTTGAAAGAATTGTTGGGCTGTCACTCAGGTGTAAAGAACTCATTAAAACTTGACAGAGACACCATCTCTCTGTTTTGTCCAAGTCCCTGCTGTACAAATTTGCCCTTGAAATTTTCAGAAATGACATCTTAACTAATTAAAAGTAGCCTGTTGAATCAGAGGCATAACACCTACCAGCCCAAACCCCAGCTCTCTAAGGCTTTTAATATTGACAGTCATGTTTGTTTCCTACAGATGAAGCCTGAGAAAGAAACAGGGATGCAAGAAGCTGTTCATCAGAGATCTAGCAAATGAGAACCCACCAAGCTTTGAAGCTTGTTGCTGATCCCCCAGTAAGCTCACAATGGCAAATAATGTGCTATATGCTCCACTAGAACAAAGGGACACCTAAAACTTTCTACATAATCTGGCCATGGATGTCAGAAATGTTGAAACCATATGCAGAAGTTCACATGCAGAGCAAGGTCACTGCCTCACATTTGCATCTTGAATATAATTATATGTTTGTCGGTTTGAATAAAACATGAAGCAACACAAAATGAAGGGGAAAAGTGAAGAGCGGTATGGATTTGAACATCAAAGAATAATTTAAACTGATTTTTGTCAGTTAATAAAAAATAAAGAAGAACACAGAAGTGGATGGGGCTGAAGAATTGGCCATTGCTAACCTATTTTATTTTGAAACATTAAAGTAACACAGAGGAAGGAAAGGGGTATAACTGAGGTCTCCAAGTAACACTGTTGGGGAAATTTTTGTGTTTTATTTTCTTTTACTTATGATCAATCAAGAGAACAAAAACCCAAATCAACATAATGGTTGAGATTATCTCCTCCACTCCAGTCTCTTTAGCTGAATAAATGGATTGCAGTGGTGTAAAGGTACCAAAAAAAGCCATGTTTCCAACCAGGGGAGGATTCCCCCCAGTCTAAAGACAGCCATGATACTCCCTCCCATGGACGCCCCCTCCCCCTCAAGTCCCATCAGCATAATGAACATGCCCGGGCAGGACTAGACAGGTATAACAGAGTAGGGCTGCAGCATGCAGCACTGTCAAGATTCCTGGTCAGACGGCAACCCATCGGATTGTCTGGGGCAGCTGCCATAACTCATACAGGCTCTGAGAGCTGCCCAAGTTATGAGAGGTCCTCTCCAACCCCCTGAAATAGCCAAGGATTGAGAGAGCTCCAAGGTGGCTTAAAGCTACCATTCCACCCCTGCCTCCTAAGTGCAGCATACAATCTCACCCAGTGTTTCCATGCATTTTATAGACCTATTTTATGTGGAAAATGGAAGGTGTGTGAACGTGTGTGTGCGCTGCAAAATAAAAGCCCTCATTCAATAATCTATCCCTGTTCAGCAAACACTTAAACACAGAGTTAATTTTTTTATTTCAAAAGGAGCTTAAATGTTGGTCATGCTAAGACCCAAAACCCTGATTCCACACACATTCTCACGTGGAAGTTGAGGCCAAAGTCATCAAGACACCTTAGTTTTCCATTTCCATTTCTTTTTAAATTTTTCCCCCCAAAAGTCATTTTCTTCTAGAAACTTCAAAAGACTGCACCAGAGCATGTATTACCTGCTCTGACTCAGAGAGCCACTTGCATGTATTGGGAGCGTCAGAGGTTTGGGAACCATTGTTCTAGACCGCTTAGAAAGAATTTTAGAAAATTAGGTACAAAATAAATCATTCCCCATAGACATATTTTACATTTATAACAAGAACTTGCTAAAAGCAGCAACCAGCCACATAGCTTTACACAAAAGTAGAGAATAAGCTATAGTAAAAATTAAGGACCAAGAGCAGAATGTATATAGCTATAAATAGAAAACCCTGAGGTAAATATTATAGATGAGAATGGTCTCTCTAAATGAACGTGCTTGCTGTGAGAACTGGTGACAAGGAGGCAGAGTAATAAGTGTTCTATATATGTTTTCTTAGAAAGCAATAGTAATCCCAAGAGA
The DNA here is from genome assembly GCA_007922155.1 of Mesoclemmys tuberculata. NCBI lineage: Eukaryota > Metazoa > Chordata > Testudines > Chelidae > Mesoclemmys > Mesoclemmys tuberculata. The sequence goes on along the minus strand of ML675620.1, from coordinate 29,814,369 downwards.
TTCTCAGCTACCAATACTATCGGGATATCAGACGATGAAGAAAAATTCTGTGACACCTGAAATCACCTTCTCAGACAAGATAACAATGGTCCCGTCTGCTTTTAAAATCTGTGAAAAATGTAAATCTTCAATACCTCATTTATAATTAGACAAATGAGTATAACACATAATTCATCCTGTTAAACCGACTCCCCATTTCCTAAATGTACATGCTCTTTCCAACATTTCCAAATTCTCCTTTCCAGCTAATTTTATTTTGATGCATTTGTCATCTGAAGTATCTGATCAAAGAAAGCACCTAAAGAAATGTATTAGTAAACTTAAAAATCTTGAGAGAAGTGTTAAAATATTCAAATAGGACAATTTTTATTTCAGTGTTGTAAAAATGTTGCCTTTTTAAAAATTCCTTCTTACACTTGGAGCTAAAACACACTCTTTGTAATACGACTGCTTATAGAGATAGTTATATATTTGAATTTGAAGTTTTAGAACAAAATAATTGAACTAAAAAAAAGTGACAAAGAAATGCTAAAAGTTAAACTTACTGGTCCAAACATACTGGAATAGGGGCACAAACAAGTGGATAGAGCACCAGATGGAGAAAAAAAAAGAGACCTGAGTTCTATACCTGGCACTGTAACTTATTTCTCAAATAGCTTTACTGATTTCAATAATACTGCTCAAGGTAAATAAAGGCATCAGAATCTGGCCCTTTGTAAAGCACGCTGAGATCTAGTCCCTGACACAGCAAAGCACATGAGCATGACCGCTGAGGTCAATAGGACCACTCTTGTGCTGAAAGTTGAACATGTGCCTAAGTACTTTGCTGGATTGAGGCATATATCGAGCACAAACACTTTCAAAAACGTGCCATTTCATTTTGGTGCCTAAATGGGAGTTGAACTCTCTTTAAAACTGATCTTTAATGTAGTTGATACCTGAAAAGTTGTTTTTATCATCTAACTAAGCAGAATGCTAGAGATGGCAGAAGCTTGATTCAAATCAGAAAACAGTGACTACACGAACATGATATTAGGGAAAGGAAAATCTGAACATGTTGGCACATAAAGTTTGGATGTGATTCTATATAATTTTAACCTGTTACCAGAGGTATTTAAATGGAGACAGTGATCCAGGCCCCCTCTGATATCTGTTCTGTTTACCTGGAGATATGATATATGGAATCACAGTCTGCTTTAAACAGGAGGCTTTTTTAAAAAAAGAAAACATTAGGGTTCCTAGGTGCTACGGTAATGCAAATAATCATCATCATAAATTACAGACACAAAAACAGGCTTCCACACAGCTTGAATTACAGCTATGTCTGCCTTGTTTATGAGGAACCACACCTTGTCTGGAAAACTTCACAGCATACAGGGAAAGCTAGCAGCCAAACAACTTTTAATTACACCTCAAAAAAAGAAAAAAAGCCTTGGCTCTAGCACTTGCCTTCAGGCAGATTGGTGAATTCCTATTTCTGCCAGCAATAACCCACTGTAAAATACATCCCATAAGATGTTGTGCCCACTGAAAGATCTAAGCTTTTGCTGCAGGCTCAGCTTCAGAAACTCTGAATCAGTTGGATCACATCATCAGTTAGGTGCAGGAAGGCAGAAGAATTGAGTTTGTATTTTAGGATGAGCAGTAGGTGCCTTGATAGGGGTAAACAGAAGATAGATCAGACTGGGTCTCAGATGCTCCAGTGGAATATCATGGAAATACCAATAGCAAGGGATTTTGGGAGGAGGAAACCTCTATACGGATTCTCTTGCAGTTTTCTTGGGATCATTCAGAAAGAATTATGTACAAGTGGTAATTGTGCCCCCAGAACCAGTGGACTAAAGGGAACTGAAGGAGGCTAGAAATAGCCACGCAGAGGACCCTTGCTTCTACACTTAGCCTTGCTTCCTATCCAAGATCTTCAACTCACAGACCAGTCCTATGTCTCCATCCAGCAAAGCATTAGAGAGGGACATCTGAAGATTCTGCAGAGGTTTGCGGAAATGGTGCATGCAGCTGTATAGATGGTAAATTATTTGCATGGACCTAAGAGTAGATTGTTAGTTAACTAGTATACCATCATCTGGATGGCTAGCTACATTGCAGCAGCAAAACAAGACAGAGCAGATCCCTACACTAATAGACAATAAAATAAGATGTGCCATGATCTGTTATTTTGCAACATTGTATCTGTATCTAATGTGAAGAAGAAAATGCGTATTTAGTAGCTGGATCAGAGCAGTTTTAGGGAACGTCTTTTTATTTTTATTTTTTTTTGGACTAACTGAACTATAAATAAACAAAGTAGTTCCCCATACAACTGATAATTTCATTCCATTAGAATGAATTATAATAGACTGGTTTGAGATTATTTCAGACTGAAAAGGAGCAGGGAAAAATGTTAAGGTATCTCTCTCTCTAAAAGAGAAGTACAACTTTTATTTCTGCTTGGTTTACAACCCCTCATTTTATAGGTGTACTTACAAGTTTCTTTTTTGTCTCAAACAAACACCACAACAAAACAAAAAAGAACTCAGAACTTGAACTGTCAAATAACAGTAAATTTATTGCTATGTCTTAAATAGGTTTTAGACCCTGAACAAAGTTGGGAAGCTGAATGTTCTTTCTACGAGGACTGTGAAGTGTGATGAGATGGCAATAGAGGATCTGTTCAATTTTATTGTTGGGAACTAGTAACAGATTAGATGCTGTTCCCTCCTACCCCTCTGAACATAAACCTCCATTTTCTGTTTGGAATGCAACCAGAAAGCCCCTAGGTTTCATAAATAACCAGGTGAGTTTTCTAAACATGCTTTAGAATATAGAAAGTGTGGGGTTTTTTAATATTAGAGTGTACTCAGGAAATTAACTGCCCTTGAGCTAACAGGAATCTGTTATTACTTTACTTGCTAAGAAATCTTTTTCATTTCAAGAACTGAAGACCAGTGGCTTTAGCCTGCCTGAGTTATCAAAATCTGCCTGGCACTCTCACAAATCACTTAAACATGCACAGATTTATTAGTATAGTTTAATTAATCTGGTTGTACTGTCTAAGGGCCAAATTTTGCTCCCTCCTGCTGTAGTGCAAATGGTGTAAGAGGCAGTGGAACCAGGAGGCTCAGCTGTGTATGGGGGGGAAGGGGGATTAGCAGGTGGGACACCAGGATGTGAAAAATCTTCCCTGGAGCATCTAAACCCCTGTGCTCTGTAGAGCAATGCTCTGTAGAGGTGCCATCTCCTACAGCCCGGGAAACGATGCAGTTGCGGCATAGGGAGGAAAACCTATATCGGGTCTATTAACTGGTATTAAAATTTGAATCAAGAGAAAGGATTTGGCCCTATAGATATTGGCTGGGATTTTGGGATCCTAAAAGTGTTAGGTGCCCAACTCCTTTTGAAATTCCCAACCATAATTCCGGTTATTAAAGTAATTCTGTTTCCAAACATTTTTAATGCATGTTACTAGAGCCATTCAGACAATGGAATTTCCATCCTGCCAGAAATTCCAATATCTTGAGGCATGTTGTCACCTTGAAATGGGATGAAACAGTGAAATAGTAAAAATGTTTCAAAATGAGACTTTCCAAAAATGTTTTCTTTGGAAATGTCAAAATGAAAAATTTCCAAGTTTTCAATCAAAACATACTTCATTTCTAGAGGTCAGTTCAAACAAACATTTTATTTTGAATTTTCCTATTATTAAATCCTAACATTTAGTTGAAATAGGCATTTTCCCAAGAAAAGTTTTGAGTTTGATGATATTGCATAATTTATCAGGAAAAACAATTGGTGAAAATTTTGACCAGCTCTACACGTTACTTTCTGTTGGTTTTAGTTCTTTTGATCAAATGATATTATTTGGAATAAGGCTAATTGTGACACCTTGAGGGCTAAATCTGTGACTCAGCATCTAGATCAGGTAGCTGGGCCCGGCACTGCATAGATATAGAGAAGTATGGTAGGGAGAAATTCTCCCTCCTTAGGCAACGGCAAAGAAATGACTTCACCCAACATCTATAATAACTTCCACGTGCTTACTCAGCAGGTCAAAAAAGGACTGGAGTATCCATAGAGGTGGTGATCCCCTAGCCCTGGCCAAGCTCAACCCAGTCAACATACCCCCTTTCCCCTTCTGAACCACTACCCTTTGTGCTGTGGAAAAAAATCTCACCAGTGTTCTGTTTCCTAGGGAGTCTTGGGAGCAATTGAGGAGGGAGCTGGAGCTGATTAACTGAAGTCATTTTATAATTACTTTCATAACATGTTTTAAAAAAAAATCACCCCACATTAAGATTGCAAAAGTTAGGAAAAGCACAAGTTAAAGTTGCCTCTGCAAGATTAATTCACCCCTCTTGCACATATGCATTATGATATAGTATTTAGTTACATGATCACATGCTATTTTTTCCACAGGACTCCTGCCTTATTCAGTGAACAGAGTGGGCAGTGCTATTAACAAGTAGCTATTCCAAATTTCATTTTATCCTCATCTGTCCTTGTGTGACACACACATTATTTCACTTCCCAACATCCAAAATCTGCACCTAATACAGAATTAATAATTTCCTCATGGGTTATTCTACGACAATCTCATTGTAATATCTTGGTTCTTTACAAATACCTGTGCCCACTATCTTACCACGTCATTCCCCTACTCTGAGAAGTACTATTTTCAATGGGATGTATGAATAGTATATGAGACATAGCTAACTCTTATGTTTGGTAACAAGAGTATACCAACTTGCTGCATCTTTAATGGCTTCCATGTGCTATAGAAATGGTCATCCTGCTTATTGGGCAACATCCGGCCAGTCTCACTGCTGAGATACTGCATTTGACTGTATGGAAATTACTTCTGACAAAAGCCCATATTTTGAATATCCTTTAGTTTTCTGATGTACTACATGACTAGTCCTAAAATAGGACCCATACTGCTGCATCGCTAGAATAGAGCATTTTCTGCATCCCAACAGGAGGTCTGCCACAGTAGTGTTATTTAGAGGGCAGAAGTCAGAAATGGCTCCAAGAAACAACAGTGTAACTCTTATATTATGGCACAGGGAGAACTTGACATTAAGGGGAAAGTAGGCAGGGCACCAAAGTCAGATTGGGATAACTTTTCACCCACTTTGCATGGGTGTAAATGGCTATACCATAGCAAGGGATCAATGTAGGTGTGAGGCAGTGGGGAATTAGGCCTTTTTCTTAGCACGGGAAATTGTGGCTTTTTTTTTTAAGCTGTTCTGCATAGTGTCCGAAATAAATCTCTCTTTTTAAAAAAAGGCTGCAATGTTGTCACATGCACAAAGGTAAAATAAACTAATAGACAGGCCAAATAAATGGCAGTGTATTAAATTACATAAAATTAGTAAAACGTGTTCCCCCACATATGGGGAGAAATGAACATATGATTAAACTAACAGAATTATGCAAAAGAAGCATCTAATGATAGACCTGTAATTAATCTTTTTTAGTCTTGGGGCTTGCTTATAATCATTCTCCATGTGCATAATTTAATTCAAGCAAAAACTAATTCTATTCAAAGGACATGCCTTACAACCACCCTCCAATTTGTGGAGACTACTGTTCCTAATCTAGTTATGTTTAGGCAGATGCTAGAGTCCTCACTCCTGTAACATGTTCATTTATGTTGCTAATGATGATCTTACTGAAGGAGTAAGAAAAACCAAACAAGCTTTACTGGGACAGTATAAATATAGCTCTCTTTTATGCTAAACTGCAGTAGCCCATATATAACTGAGGACACATCCCTCAGAACACTTAGGCATGTGAATGGCTTTATATTTACTTGTACATGTTTTTTCAGAATCAGTCTATAAACGCGCATAGAACGCTGGTTATATCAACAGTGCGCTATAATCAGTGACATTCTCCCCTTATCTGAGATTCCTGCTGTCCTTAAGGAGTGATTTATATAGACCAAAAATATATTGTATCCTGTTATATGCAAGGCTAAGAATAGCATGAAATGGACTGTGTAATATTTGAGTTATATTTTAAATAAAATCTAAAATGTGTGATTAAATATGGAAAAAGATATTTTATTCCTATTGATCTAACTTGAGATAGCCATATGTTTTAATTGAAATATATCATAGGTTTAATAAAAATGTAATTAAATGATGAAATAGAGTCAATAAATGGAAAAATATGAAAAAAGCCAAACATTTTTGCTTCACAGCCTTCCAAACAATTTTTTTTATTTGAAAATTTTCATAAAAATGTTATTGATTCCCCCCCCCACTTTCCCTCCCTTTCATCCTCCCTCTTCTTTTACTGTTTTGCCCCTGAAAACAAAGGGAGAGAGGCTGGAAAAAGGAGAGAAACAGGAAAAAAGAAAAACAATAAAACCAAACCTGACAGAATTTTTCATCATGATTGAAAAATACTAGCTCTAATTATTAATTCAATGCAATTTACCAAACTCTGGTTAAGCAAAAGCCCGTGTCCCTGGAAATTGGTTATGTCCCTGGGGATAGCACTGAATGAAGCTCAGCTCCTCTGCATCTCCTAAGCTTGGCAGCAGCCAAGCTCCTCAATGCCACTCCTGTGGAACTTAGGAGCTCCTCAAAAGATCACCTTCAGAGCTACAGAGCTTCACAACAACTGAGCCTCAACCACATGGGGCTAGGGAGCTCCCAAGTGACCCCTTCCATTCCTCTTCTGCAGAGTTAGTGGGCTGTACATAAACCAGACATATCTTAAACCTGTAACTGGAGAAACCTAATTATCTGGGAGTGTAGGACTGATATGGTCACTCTTGTTTCTGCACTCAAGAACACAGGCATTTTGCATGAGGTGCAGAACTGAGACTGGTGGAGGCCATAAAGAAAGAAGTTAGTTGTAATAATCAAGAGAAGAGACCAATTAGATTATCTAGTTCCCATCACAGCCACATGAAGATGGAGGGCAAAGGTGTGGCATATCCCACACTGGGGCAGATGCAAAGAGGCCTTCTGAAGGAGGATCTCCCTAGAGGAATACTAGATAAATCAGTTTCTACTGGGATGTTCAAGGAAGCACATTCTTCCACCCTGAGATTAGTGCAAAATGGACTCCTGTTCATAACCATACTGCCAGATGGGGAGGCTTACACCAAAGACAGGCCAGAGTATGCACAATGCCTGTGCACCCTGGCCAAATTGTGGCTGTATCCTGTTCCGGGGCACAGGGCTATCTGTGCTCTTTCCATCTCAGTTACGTAGGGGCAGACAATCGACCAATCCAGGTATTTGTACCAATCACCTTCATAAGTTGAGCCACAAGTGACACAGGGATATGGGTCACAAAACATGGCTCTGTGTTGCTAAATTATTCCAGTACTTACTAAAGCTATTCACTTTTCATTTTAGACAGTCATCACTACTGCCCATCCCTGAAATTTTATCTTCCACTTTGCGCCACTGCCGATTCAGAGACAGAAGTTTGTTTCTGATGATTTAATAAGAAGGCCCGTAATGTTTTACAAACTTCAGCAACTCTGGGGATTAGATGTATTTATTTAGAAATGCCATGTAATCTTCTATGTTCTGCAAGTAACACGGTTTGGGATTAAAATGTATAAAAACTTGTTTTAGCTCTGATATTTCTAAGATTTAACACCTGCTTAGTGACATCTCATTTAGAAAAGGGATTCATTAGCATCAAAATGCAATTGTTTATTTTAGTAGCAGTACTGGCGTTAAGGTTGAGTTGGTGTTTCCATTAGAAAGCGAGATTTTCAGGGTTTACTATCTCAGTGGTTTCAAATATCAACAGTCTGAAATTTGATATTATGAGATATCAGCAGGGATGCATTTTTTTTTAAACAAAAAAAAAATAGTTTGAAATCCACGAAGCCATTTTGAGTACTAGAGTTTCACAAAGCATGACTGGGACCTGATTTCAGATGGGTCCTTGACATGCTTTAGTTTAGAATAAAAATGGCCTAGTTAAAAATAAATAAATAAGTTTTGTAGGTTGATTGTCCTTAAAATGGGGCAAACCTTTAGGTGTTTTAGGGAAAATTTTTTGAAATTAGCTAGATATTTCTATGCAAAAGTGAATATTAACTACTGAGCAGGTGCAGTACTTAATTTTCATAATGTTCTTGGTTATGCAGCAAATATGGCATTGCAAATCTCATTACAAGGTAAAAGAGTGTCAAACAAATTTTGTTTTGACATTAACTGCCATTCAAATGAATGGAAAAGTACCACCATTTATTCTAATGAAAGCTGGCTTTAAAAACAACAATATTATATTAAAAATAAAAATACTTTAAAGTTATGATAAGGATGAGAAACTATCACACAGCCTCAAAGACACTGAATTAACACTGCCAAGATCACCATGGTGTCCGCATATTGTAAAGCATATTTACGTGTCTGGAATATGAATGTGTTTGGAAATATGGGGTATATGTGCATTTCCACTGTGCAAGGAAGAGGGGCGTGTGCGGGCCAAGGCTGAAGAAGGGAGGCAGTGATGGTGCCACGGAATCCAACAAGCAGATCCATCCCCCTACATTTCAAAAGAAGCTGTATAAAAGAGACCCACATCGGTTACTTCAGCTACCAAGTACTACTGAATATAAATTCTTTCAAACTGTATGGTCCAGTGATCAACAGACAAAGAAAGGATTTTGGGATAAATAGCCTGATTTTAAACTCAATAAGGGCCGCCTTCTTGATCCAGCAAGCCGACAGAGCCTCTGGTCCACGTAGTGCTCCAACCCTTAAAGACGGGTTGGAAGGACTTGGCCTACTGATACCCATAAGACTGGGTGCTAGTTCTAACCTGAGGTTTTTATGATCTTGGGACGAAAGAAGAGAACAGCTTTGTGGGGTTCTGAAGGAGTGCTCCTGCTACAGCCATGTTAGAGTTGGCGTAATAAGCTCATTAGCATTTGTGTAGGTTCTTTTATTGTTTTTAATATGTTTTCTCTGAGGAGCTTTTACCTTAAGAATAAAATAGGCTTGCATCAAAGATCTGTGTGGTATCTATACCCCTGGGCAGTCACACTGTTAACCTCACTGAAGAGAAAGTAAGCCAATGTGCTTGGGCAGCCTGGCTATGCTAGGAACAACACAGTGAAGACGGGAAACTGTGCATCACTGGAATACCCAAGTCACATGGGCGTGAGACACTGATCTCCACACTAAAAGACAATGTCTGGGGAGCTGGAAGCCTAAAAGTGAGTGCCCTTGCTAAACCACAGAGAGGGAATACAGGTGCAGTTGTCCTGAACTGGGGCACCTGTCATTACCACGTTTTCCTATAACTAGAGAGGAAAACACAACTGAATTATCATCATTCAAGAAGTCCAACCCAATTTCATGTTTAACACATTTCACAAAAACAGCTAACTATAAAAAGAACATCCTATCAGTTACAAGGTTAACTAAATGGGTTACACTTTAAAATTACATTTTAGTTAGAGATGCTCAACAAACAAACAAAAACACAGAAAAAAGGGCTGAATTGTTTTGCCATTTTTCACTGACATTTCAGATTTCCAACCAGTTCTGACTATAAACTACTCTGCACCTATGCTTGCTGCACTAAAAAGAAATAATTTATAAATCTCTCTTCCTTTGCTGTGCTGTTTAAACTGACATGGATCCATGCTCACAGCAAAGCAGAATTTTAATACATCTAAAGATTTAGGCACAATTCTGTAAATTCATACACTCAGGCCAAACCCATTGACATGAGTATGGCTATGGATGACCAGAGGGCGTATAAACTATTTAGAATGGTGCTGTTGTGCTCTAAAATGCCTCATCACAATTACATCAGTCTAACTGGGAGAATTTTGACCTAAGTTACATCAGTCTAAATCCTAGCTATCCAGAGATGACCCATACTTCTTGATGGTGGGGGGAGGAGGCACAATTTAAAGGTTTTGGGGGCATGTAATAGCCCCATACATTATTTCTGGGCCCTTTCCCACTCCCCTCACACCCGTTCCAAGCTGGCACCATCTTGCCCCCACTCCCCTCAGAGCTCCTTCCCTGCTTACTTCTCCCATTGCCTCCTACTGCACGCATGGAGCAGGCTCCAGAAACCTACTGCTGAGCACTAGTAACTGCGGCCGCAGGCGAGGAAGGGACAGGACTCAGTGGGTTTCCTTGTGCCCCCTCTGGCGGAGCCGTGCTGCCAGCCCCATCTCTCTTCCCTCCTCCAGGTGCCTCCTAGTGTGTCTCAGCAGGAGTGCTAGGTGCTGATGCCTTTCCCAGGCATGTCCCTCTCAGCCACAATCAGCATGACTCTCCGCGCCCCCCCAGGGAAGAAATTTGGAAGGGGCACATGACCCCGTGCGTCACCTTTGCAGGTATCACTACTGACTTTAGGGGAGTTACTCCAGATTCAAACTGTTGTAATCGAGATAAAAATCTGACCCTTCTTTTTTAAAAAATGGTGATTTTTATCTTCAGCACTGCCACTGCAGGACTGCATCAACATCAGTGAGTCTTGCCTAGCCTTACCACCACTAGCAGACACACAGACACACATCAACTATTGGCATCTCAGGGCAGGACAAAAGCATTTCATTTCTGATTTCCCAATATGAACATTAGGGGGCTAGATAGGATACTCAGGGCTATTGGTAGTCAAGACCAGAGGCCTGTAGAAATGCAGAGTTAGACGTCTAAACTATAAGTAATCCTGGGCACCAACAAAATAGTCCCACTCCCTTATTCCACTTCTTTCGTGGGGTACCACTGGCAGCATCAATAGCTCCGCACAGTGATGGACAGACAGTGATTTTTAAATACTAATCAATGATTTCAACAAACTAAATATATTTTAAGTGAGCACTAAAATACAACCTGGCCTTTCAAAGCAATCTAATTTGTGAAGTAATGTAATGCTACTTTGGACTTTACGGATCTGGCTCATGCATCTAATGGGGTCCTAATGACAGATTCAGAATGCTCTTTTTCAACCCCTTTCATAAATATAGTCTAATATTACCCTGTAAATAGAGGTATCAATGTACAGTACCTATTCTGAGTATGGAAACACAACTTCAATCTGATCAAACTGGCTGCAGAACAGTAGAGTATATATCTATATATATAGAGAGAGTATATATCTATAACACTATATATCATTTAGCATATGCGCTTAAAGTTGATCTAAATTGCTCAGTTTAGTTATTCATGTAAAACTTTACTATGCTATGTTGATAAATGTTTGTATTGGCATAGTTAGGGGCCAGGCTGTAAATCTCAGTAAGCTTCACTTATCACTCTGAACAGCCACAGTGGTCCAGACTGCACTAATATATTTGTCAGGCATGTCAGCAAACATTATAATTTTGCCCCTTCTGTTCACAATGAGCAGAACAAAGAATTAAAACCAAGGTATGGACCCATCTGGAAATTCAGGCCAGATCCTCAGCTAGTGTAAATCACCATAGCTACATTAACTTTGCCAGCTGAGGATATGAGCCTCACGGTGCTCCAAACACAGGACCCAACTGTTCTACTGAAACCTAAGGGAATTTTCAGAATGAGATTAAAACATTGTGATCTTGTTCAGAACGTCAGTGTGCATGTTTGTATTCCTGAACCTAGATTTCAGAATCATGGACATCAGAAAAGGAAAACAAGAGTGATGTTCTGCAAAATAACCAAACAGGACAAGAATAAATACAATTTCATACAAAAAAACTAACTTTAAAGAATGTTAAGGATGCAGAGACAAGCACTCAAAAAATACAAAAATGCTAGTTCGAAGGTTGTACAGGCAATCTTTAATTCAGCCCCTATGCATTATGCTTATGCATTATGATAGTCTTGTTCCAGAGCAGATCCAGGAATAGAAATCCATCTTTTCTGTGTTCTCATTCAGTGCCTTAACCACAGGAGAACATCTCTTCCATTCTTAGAACTCTTTGTTGCATTAACTGTCTATCCTGTGCACCCAGTGAAGCAGGCATTTGTTTGTTTTTTTGAACGGGAATGTGATCATATAATTTAAAACTATATAATAATGTATAGGCACCAGCTGCAATAGAGTGCATTAACATTTGCTGGAATAAATGACACAAATGGTCCTGTATTCTGTTTATATAATGTATGTACCATTTTATGAATGTCATTATTATAGCATGTATGTTGGGAGAGTGAAGGGAGAACAGAATTACTTTGTGAACCTTAACTTTTTTGTTGCAGTGTTGTTATAGCCATGTTGGTCCCAGAATATGACACACACAAGGTGGGTGAGGTAATATCTTTTATTGGACCAACTTCTGTACAAGCTCTTGAGCTACAGAGCTCTTCTTCAGGTTTGGGGAGTGTCTGAATTAAAATCAAATTGGGACAGATTGTTAAGTATAAGGGGCAATGCAACTTGTAAGGAGGCCACTTGAAGTGAAATGAAATGAAATGAAAATTGTCATGGAAAAGCGGTTTGAAAGGGGCTATTAAGAGTTAGCAGGCAGGAGTTTGTTACAAATTGTTTTAATGAGCCATAAAACTAGTGTCCCTGTTGAGTTTATGGTTCAATGTCTAGAAATATTATGAATTGAAGTTCCCAGGCTCTCCTTTTGAAGTTGTTCAGATTTCCTTTGAGGACGAGGACTGAGGTCAGATATGAAGTAATAGTTTTGTGACAAATGTTCAGTCATGAGTAATATGGTGTTTTTGCCCTTTATCATTTTTCTGAGTTCATTCAAGAGCATAGTGTTTCTCTAATTTCACCACATAGTGATTACTGGGACATCTGATGCAGTTGATGAGGTACATCACGTGTTGTGATAAACATGTGAAGGACCCAGGCATCTTGAAAGGTGTTTTGTGGAGGGCATTCATCATCACAGCAGGATGTATTGCCCACTGAGTATGGGGTATAACTGTTTGTTTGATGATTGCCCATATGGGTTCCTGTGTGGAATGATAGGTGATATCTAGGGATGTGTGGTCAATGGGTTTTTTTCTTTTCTGCACTGAAGCAGTCCTCCCAGGGTATTTGGTACCCCCTTTCCATGATGTGATCTTCAATGGTGGAGTAGCTGTTCTTTAGTGAGGACAGTTTTAAAGTGTGCTTTGCTGTGCATGCCAGATTTCCTCTTAAGAGCAAATTACATAGTATCTGAGTGCCTGCTTGTAGAGAACACATTTGTTGGTGTGTCTGGAGTGGTTGCTGAATCTGTGGAGTTAAGTGTGGTGATCTGTAAAATTTTTGTATCTAATCGCTTGCAGGGTCCTATTGTGGTATCGAGGCAGTTGATGCTGGTATGGAAATGTTCTAGAGAGAGTTTAATGCATGTGTGGTGGTTGTTGAAGTTGTGTTTGAAATCCATGAGGGAATTTACGTCTTCTGTCCAGAAGATGAATATATCATCAATTTTTCTCAGGAATGTCATTGGTTTCATGGAGCATTTTTCAATAAATTCTTGCTTAAGGCAGCCCAAGAATAGGCTGGCATTTTGAGCGAGCCCTCTCATATCCATGACTGTTCCTATGAGTTGGACAAACTGTTTGTTGTTAAATGTGAAGTTGTTGTGGAGGATAATGAAAAGGATGAGTTTGGCCACAATGTTTTGGGAGGATTTCCAGGTGTTGTATGTTAGCCTGTAGGCATTTAAGGCAGGCATTGTGAGGGATGTTGGTGTATAGGGAAGTGACATCTACGGTATTAGTATTAGGATAGTATTCTGAGGGAGGTTGTCAATGTCACAGATTTCTGGAGGAATTCAGTAGTGTCTTGAAGAAAGCTGGTTGTTTGTGTAGTGAGTAGTTTGAGGATGGTTTCTATGGGTCCTGATATTCCTTCAGTGAGAATGCTATGGGGAGATATGACGGGTTTGTCTGCATTCCCCTGTTTGTATATCTTGGAAAGCATTCCTCAGATCTCAGGACGTCCATCAAGAACTGAGTCATTTGAACGAAGGGCCAATTCTTCAACAATATTACATTAGCCCACTCAGGCCCTATTGCAATATGTCTCCATTTAGATCCAAATCCCCGCACTCTGGATTAAGGACTTCCATTCCAGTAGGAATAATTGGTCTTTGAGAATAGGGTCAGGAAAGAACTGACCCCACTCAATGCATCTGTAGCCTGTGAAGTTACAACATTAATTGCACTTTTATAATTACACAAGCCACCCAAACTATGTTAAAATAGAAAGAACCCATTAAAAACTTCACATGAAGGAACAATGATAAATGGCAGAACCTGGGTACATTCCAGAGTCAACTAAATGCACTACCACAAGAGTGAGAAGTTAATTACCATTTGCTTTAGCACTTTGATGGCCTATGCTGTAATGAACATTTCTGTTATCTTCCTATTGTGTTACTGTATAATTATAGGTACTTGTTTCTTCAGGAATGCTCATTTAAAAGAGACGTTTTATCTCACGAGTAATTTGCAGGTTGACAAAATTTAAATAATACAAATGATGTGATTATTGCTGATGTCAATTAGATCAAACACAGTGAGCAGAAACTTGAGGATTTTGAATGCTATCAGAATCATCTTCTCATAGAACTCAGCTTTCTGGGAACTCTCAGTTGCCCTAGCTGCCTATTTTTAATCTCCTATCCTCTGCTTTAAGCCAACAATAGCAAGCACAGAAGAGGTGAGCAAATTCCACCGATGTCACCTGTGGGCTATAGCTGTTGTGGGTACAATACCCATTACAAAAGGAGACATTTCAGTTACATGCATTGTGCATCAATGTACTATTAAACTAAATAAACCCTCTACAGGACTTTCACTAGAAAAGATGAGATCAAAAAGCTGGCTTCCATTTTAAAATGAAAATGCTAACAGGGATCTAGCAAGATTTTTCCCTGTCTCATTCATTGGGTACCTTCATTGCATTTTTCATTGTGCAGTGTGTGGTGTTTTCAGCAGTGCAATGAGCAAGTTCAATGAGAAAATTCCATGAAAACGGTACTGTGCATTGACAGAGTGCAATTTTCAATGGACCACAAGACAGTCAAAGCAAAATCAGTCTGCACCAGAATTCTCAATGCCAAATTTCAACTGTGTCCTCTAACTGTTTAAGTACTTGAGCTGTTCAGGAAAGGTATAATGAAAAAAGTATTTTCCCCCATGCCTCATACTACTTAGTGGCTGAACTGATTTTTCTCAGACTTTATCCAGTTTTGGGTGGCAGAAATCAAGAGTGGAAAATTTCACTTCAAAAAGTGAAAATCCTGGAAAATTGCAAGTGACTGATCATGGGGAGCCTGAAATTGTTATGCAAGCTTAATTATGCAGCAGCTGCTATTTTTACGATAATACAGCAACAATATATGGGCTCCAATTCCCTCATTTATATCACTTGAAAGGTGATTTTTCCCCATCTTGCTAAGTAGTAAATCAGCTAAATGTAAAGAAATCATGAGCAGACCCTGACATTTTATAACGTCTAAAATTTGAGGCACATTTAACCAATCAATAAGATATTTGGGCACTTACAAATTTTTTTTTATTATTATTTTTTGGCATTAAAGAACATTTTTCTGTTTGTGAAATGTTTCATTTCAAGCAGTTATTTTATTTTTCATTTGAACTGTGGTTGTGCCCAAAGATCCCAACCATGATCAAGGATCTTATGGTGTTAAGTACTGCAGAAATAGAACAACATATGGTTCCTTCCCCAAGGAACTTACAATTTAATTTAAGGCAAGAAGAAACAAAGAGAAGTATGATGAAGGCGAACAGTAGTAAGTTAATGTGAGTACATTGCTTAGTTAAGCATCTATTTTTGCAATTCTGAAGCATTAAAAAGATTAGTTTGTTCTTTCTCTCTGGCATCTATTGTTAGTTGGGTATTTCTTGCAGGTGTCAAACCAGGCATTAGTCTTCAGAAGTGATAGAAGAGAATATTGGAGTCTTAGCAACTAATTAAGGAAGGTATTCCATGTGGAAGCATGGCACAGAAAAAGTGCAGAGAGAACTGTTAGAGAAATGGACAAATGGGAAATCGAGACTGGTGTTGACACAGCAAGGGGGATGAGTTTTATATAATATGAATCCATATGAGATAAACAGGGTGGGGGAGATCTAAAAGGTTTGGAAAGGAAGAACAAAAACCTTGAACTTGATATGGTAAAAATGCTGGGAGCCACTTCAGAAGTTCAGTGAAGTGAGTAAGAGTGGTGGCAAAGGGGACACAACTGAGTTTCATATTGAGAGGGGACTACACATGGGTGTCTTATAAAGCCAAGAATGAGGAGGTTATAGTTATCAAGAGGTAAGATGACGAAGGGCTGAATGAGAGTTTACATGTGTGGGCACAAAATAGAGGTCAACATTTAGAAGCATTATGGAAAAGAAAGGGACAGAATTTGGCCATAACCATGATATGATGCAAAGAATGGGAGGAATTGTGTTTAGAATATGCCAATTTTTTAAACTTTGGCTTATTTTGCAATTGTAAAATAAGTTCCCAATTATGTAAACACTTAGGCATGCTGTACTATAAGCACATTAATCCTACTGACTACAATGGGACAACATATGCTTAAAGTTCAGCATGTAGCCAAGTGTGTGCAGGATCAGGGCACGAGGAAACTAACTCAGCGTGCATTTCCAAACTGAACATTCAAATGTAGTATTGTCAGGTTAGTTACAGAGGATATCAAGAAATGACAGCCCGCTTGACTGACACAAGCTAGTGGCTTCAGTCAAACTAAAAACAATGGAAGATGGTGTCCATCATTAATAAGACCCAAAAAATTATGAAACAGTCTTTTCCTTCATCATGAGCAACTCTAAAAACAATGCTTAAAATCACAAGATTCACAAATAATATTACAAGATACAATTCACAGGCACAGGAGCCATAGCACATTTAAATTAGTCTGGAATTCCAGAACAGTGACTTTTCCCTTTTGGTTTCTCATTGGCAATCTAATCTTACTAGAACACTGGACAACAAATTTTTTTGAAAGTGTTCCTTCCTCAGAAATTTTTTTTGATTATGCTAGACCGCTTGAAGCTGAACAAAAATATGATGGATGCATTGCAAGCCACCAAACAAACCAATTAGATGGCTCAATGTCAACCGATTACAAGATGAAGCTACATGAGCACAGCTCTGATGTCACAGCAGCTCTATCGGACCCTGCTTGACTACTAGTGCTAACGAAATAGACAGTGGGTGACTCTTTGAGATACTGTACATCAAGCCACTCTTACTACCTTGGGTGCAGTGAAATGATGTCACCAAAACTGGTTTGATGAGAATGACCCAGAAATCCAACAGCTACTCACTAAAAAACATGAGACGTACCATCAAAATCTTGCAAACTATGTCCTGGTAAGCATGGAAACAACATACAGGGAATCTGTCTCATGACATTCAGTCTAAGCTTAGAGACATGCATGACCAATGGTGGAATGCCAAGACAGATGAAATCCAGGGCTGTGCTTATCATCATGAGACCAAAGGCTTCTGTGGTGTTTTGAAAGACATATATGGTCCTACACACATCACTTCAGTGCCTTTTGAACAGTGTGTACAATCTAACACTGATCACTGACAAAGGAGAAATCCTTCAGAGATGTCAGCATTGTTTCAGTTGTCTTCTGAACAAACCATCCAACATCAGAAATGAGGCGCTAGTAAGAGTTGTGAATCAGCCAACATGTAATGACAGTATGGATGCTGCCTTGTCACTTGACAAAGTGAGCACTGCAATCAATGTCATGAAAAAACTGCAGGGCTTTTGGATCAGATGGCATTCTTGCAGAAATATTCAAGTATCTGAGACCCTGCTGAAAGAAATCCATCCCTGCATGGATTCCGTCTCACTGTATGACATATTGAAACCGTACCAGAAGGCTTCAAAGGTACCACCCATTGTCATTATATGAAAGAGGAAGGGTGAAAAGTCTAACTGCAGCAATTATCACAGTATCTCCTTACTTACCATGGCTGGAAAGGTTCTGGCCAGAGTACCCTTTGATTGTCTGCTACACAACATCGCTAATCACATGCTATCAGTCACAGTGCAGTTTCAGGCTAACATGAGGAATGGCAAACATGGTATTTGTAGCTCTTCAACTGCAGAAGAAATGCAGATAACAGCAACAGGACCATTACACTCTCTTCACTGATCTGGCTGATCTGAGACCCTTAGAAGACCTGGACTTCGGCAACTACTACATACGTTTGGTTGTCCAGAAAAATTCACCAACATTCTGAGGCTATTTCATAATGAAATGTTTGGGTGGGTCTTATGTCTGTTCCATTTCCTATCACTAATAGTATTAAGCAGGGCTGCATAACTGTTCCAATCCTGTTCAATCCCTTCTCTGCATCAATGCCCAATGACATTAAGAGACCTAAATTCCAGCATCAGGATAGGTTTCTAATCACTTAAAAAATTATTCAACCTGAACAGGCTGTGATGTTCCACAAATATCTTTGAGACAATTTTTCATGAGCTGCTATATGCTGATGACTGTGTTCTAGAGGCACACACTCAAGAAGAAATACAACTGATCAGATACATTTTTTTTTTTTTGCAAATTCTGCAAATCTATAAGCAGACAATCAACCTGAAAGGGACAGAAGACATATCAATTTGAATTAGGGAAACCCCCAAAAAAACAAAAGTCACCATCAGCAATACACAGCAGAAGTCTGTAACACTATTCACTTATCTTGGCAGCACGTTGTCAAATGATGCGACTAAAAACAAGGTGCTGACAAACTGCATCAACAAAGCCAGTTCATCATTTGGCAGACTATTAGGCAGAATCTAGAAGCAACATAGTATTAAGCTTCAAAACAAGTTAAAAGTCTATAAAGCAATTGTGCTGTCCAATTTGTTGTATGGGTGCAAGACGTAGACTTGCTACAGGTCAAGCTTTTAGATATGTTCAATTTACCTCATCTGAGTGCCATACTCCACATGAAATGGCAGGATGAAGTTACCAACAACGAAATTCAGGAATACAGCCACTCCACAGGGATTGCAGCCACACTCTTCACATTACAATTACGCTAGGTTGGTCACGTGTTGAGGATGGATGACACCAGAATGCCAAAGCAGGTGCTGTACAGCAAACTGAAGGTGGGTAACTGCACACTAGGCAGCCAAATAAATGCTTCAAGGACACACTGAAGCATAACTTGAAGCAATGCAATATTGACGTTGACAGCTAGGAGTCATCAGCAACAGATAGTTCATGCTGGAGAACAGCAGTGAATGATGGGTTTACTCAGTTCAAGATTAATCACCATATGGATCTTGAGGCAAAGAGGCTGAGTCGTAAACAGTACGAGATTAAGCAGGCACAAACTGTAATCCCTTCCTCAATATCAAGCTATATATACATTCAATGAGGAAAAGATTGCGCATTCACGCATCATCCTTTTTAGCCACGATTCAATTCACAAGATATAATACTGTCATCAGTGTTAACTTTGGTCATGAAGGTCAACAACGACGCACCCTCTACCGTACACCTCACAAGGCAAACTCACAAGACAAACTACTCCAAATTGCAGGAGACACATCTCTTCTGTAGTAAAAACTGTAGGAGTGTGAGACACCCTGTACCCCATGTTCATGACTTTTCTATGGTTATGATATATCTTATACAGAGCATGCCTTCTAAGGTATCATTTGAAAACTAAATCTGCTGAGCATTATTGTCCTGTTAAAATGTGTATCAACACTGCATATGGCGTTATTAATTTTGCTATGTAATAAAATTTACAATTCAGATGAAAGATCATTTGAAAAGCATGTACGCCATGGATCTGCATATCCCCATCACTCAGCAAAACCTCTTCCAGTGAAAAGGGTCAGGCTATATGAAGGGGGAGAAAAGGACTCTAACCACCTGTACTCCTCCATTTCTACTTACTGGAGCAAGATTGTGTGAAAGACAAAGAACTATCTTTGAACTGGGGGGAATGGTCCTAAGTCAAAGGCTTTCCAGTTAGCATGGACTGCTGAAAGTTTTTATGAGAGAGGCACATTTTTGCTTTCAAAACTTATTTAGATTGGTAAAGTTTAGGAGTAAGATTCTGGCTTTGTCTTTTATTTCTTTGGAAATCAAATCTTACTTTTATGCCTTAAAACTTATCACTTAAAATCTAGTTTTTTTAGTTAATAAATTTGTTTTATTCTTTTTCTAATTTATTTTGATTAAAGTGTTTGGGGAGTCTCTACTTAGGTTGACAAAGGCTGGGACATATTCATTTTCTTTGACAAAATGATGAACTATTAATGAGCTTACTCTGTACAGTAGTGTTTTGGACAGTGCAAACGGCACATTTCTGGGGATGCAAAGCTGGGGCCAAGAATTTATGGGTGTCATCCATCGACTCGTGTGTAAAGCGGGCTTTCATTGTTTTGTCTTACAGTGCTTTACCTACACTTGAAATACACATCTTTTCTACTGTCTGTAAGAAACCTGTTTACCAGCCTGGCCTGGGACACAGTTTCTAAAACAGATTTTCAGTAAATACACACAACTCCTTAAATATCATCCGTACATACATCTTCCAAAGTTTATCTATATCTGATACACAAAAGAGTGTAGTCTTCATCAAAATGGACACAACTGCAAACAGTGTAGAGAGAACAGCTCCCACTGTGAATTAGTAGATTAAATACCTACTTTACAGATATTACCTATAATTTCTGATTTCTATAATTTCTAATTTCTATAATCCCAATTGCTGAAAATAAAATGCGGGTGCTCCAAGGAGTTAAATTCGGGCCACCAGCTACACTACTTTACACTGTGTAATGGTGTTAGGCAGCAGACATTAAAATATAAAATAAGTTTTTCCTAAGAAATAGGCTTTCAAAAATAAACTTATAAAAACCTCTCCTATCCATTAAGGAACTCAAGTTATATGATCAAAACCTAAAAATAAAAAAATCCAGAGATGTGCGTGAGCGGCAAAATTCATTCTGATTTAGAACTTTGATTCAGTTCAATGTAAAGCTGGAGGCTAGACATTAAATTCACATGAAAGCTGAAATCCAGGCCCCACTGGGTCATCTGGGCTGGGTTTTTATCAACCTCTTCTGTTGCAGCTACAAGACAGAATGATGCCATGGAGTCATGGTTAGGTCACTCTCCTGCAAAGTGGGAGACCTAAGTTCAAAGCTCTGGTCTACATCAGGCAGAGGTAGGAACTCAACCCAAGTTTTCCACATCACAGGGGAGTTCTCTATCCACTGGGCTACACCTTATACCTTGGGCACCATCTCCTCCTCTGCTCCTGTTTTGTGAATCCACTCCTTCATTTATTTTTCTTGTCTTTTAAAAAGTGCTCCAAGATTAAATGAAATATTTAATTTCAGATTAAATGAAACATTTTGTTCAATCTAAAACATTTTTTTCCTTAACTGTTTTCAATTTGCAAGATTGGTTTGAGTAAAATAAATTTTTTTTCAATTTTTTGGAACTGCTGGTAAACCAGTTATTCACCACGCTCCAGCAGGGACCATGTCGCATGGCAGAAATCTACTGATTTCTTTGCGCCATAGGTTAGATTAAAGACACAGCAGATAAAAAAGCATCCTCACAATCAGTACTGAATAACGATTGACATGCCAAAACATCCCCAACTGTAACAGGAACCCAGACCTACTCCAAAAGCAGGCTGATTTGACCCCTCTCACTATCAAATTCTGCCACTGTAGTGACAAATTGTATTACCTACCAACTTCCCCCTCCTCCCCCCACAAGATTCCCTCCTCTTTCTCAGCTACCAAATCCCCAAGACTCTCCCTGAGAGTTATTCTTTATTTCAATTTATAAAACATAACAGGCTAAAGTGCAGTCCTGCATATTTTTAATAGTAAGCTCAGCAGTACATGCACACTTCTGTCATGGCTTCAAAAATGGAAACATTCAGAAACCAAAGGAGGTTTGGAAGTTCCTTAAATTGAATATTCTAATGTAGAACAATGCTATGATGCACAGTTTCCCTCCAATTTCATGTTACCTCAGTTCAAAGAATTTTGTCTGAGCATACTTCAGAAATCAGGGAGCTTCTGCAGAGAAGCTTGCGCCACACCCTAAGCAAAAGCAGTAGATTAAAGCATGACAGGTAAAGATTCCTTCACTTCAGAGACAATCTTCTTTACTAACAACAATCGCAGGTTTCTCTGCTTTCTCTGTTTCTCAGTAGTCAACACTTCTATTTTCTCCAGCAAATGGTAATATGTATGGATTTTCTCTTTTGCTCTTCAGATAAAACCCTGCTCTTCATACAAAGAACTACTATTTCCTCACAATTGTCTTTTGTACGTTGTGGATCTTGAAAGCGACGCCCTCAACTTGCATCATGCCATCACACTGTCATAGCCGTATCATCACATGTATCATAGTATCATAACGTCACAACCAAGAGAAAAAGAAGTGGGTTCAAGAAAGCTTTATGCAAGGTATCGTTTCAAAGGTACCATACGTAAGTTTGGTATTATGCAAGCTGGTACCGTGCAAGTTATTCACTGTTCCCTCTCTCCCACCACCCCCGCCATCACTGAGCCACCAGGGCAGCATTAACACAGAGGGGATTCACTCCAGCATGAAGGCAGTTAGTATTTATTCTCCCTCCTCCCAGGCTTTTGCCAGAAGAGAGCTGCTTTAATTCGTGACTGCAGGGGTTTTGAAACCACTAGTAGAAGATATCCAGGTGGCATACCACTGCAGGATAGTGTGTGAGGAGACCACAAAGAGCACCACAATTGCATTAAACCAGTGTGCCCTGACAGCATTGCCTTCACCAAATACAAAATTATGAACTGCTACTTTTCTTTTTGTACTGGATCTAGACCTGGCCTGAGAGTCACCGCAGTTCTTGCTAAGTAATTTCTTTCCTTCAACCTGAAAAAGGTTAGTTGCTATTGATAAATTGTAATACTTTGCTCCTTTGCAGACTATGAGTCACAGAAAAGGGATTATTCTTTATTACACTTTCAGTAAAAGACTTTGAAGTATCTTCTGTATCTCCCAGTAACCTTTCAAAAAGCCCGAGGAGCATCTGCTTTGATTTTAATTAAGATTTAGTGATATGCCCCTGAACAAATAAAAGCACTGACAAAAGCTATATAGTAGATTACTCCTACAGAACATAGTACAGCAATACAGGAAGGGCAGAGCAGACATTACATATAGTGCACATTCTCACATATACTTTTTTCTAAATTAATTTACTTCTTGCCATTTGACATACCAT
Organism: Mesoclemmys tuberculata; assembly: GCA_007922155.1. Lineage (NCBI taxonomy): Eukaryota > Metazoa > Chordata > Testudines > Chelidae > Mesoclemmys > Mesoclemmys tuberculata. The sequence goes on along the minus strand of ML675620.1, from coordinate 29,791,179 downwards.
AGCAACTATTTAGGGGCCACATGTTTTTCATCATGACTCCAGTGTTTCTGTCTGAAATGTTTGCAATGGAATCCTAGCTCACATAGGTTACCGTTTCATTGTTCATTCAAAATCAGTCTATGTTTGCATAACAGTTTGCTAAAACAATTCAGGAAAACCCAAGACCAGTTTTTATGAATCTATAGTCACAGAGTTTAAGGCCAGCAAGGATGGCAAGATCATATAATCTGACCACCTGTATCCCACAGGCCACCACCACCATGCAGCAACTGCATACTAAACATAACAACCAAAATTAGATCAAATAAAAGATAAGAAAGAGATACAGGAGATTAGACTAGTATGTACCACAGGCAGAGAGTAAGAGGGGCCAAAATGCACCAGTGTTTGAGGCACCCTGCAGCGGCAGGGAAATGATTAAATGAGATATCCCCAGATAGTCCTGGCAAGTGAGCTGCACCAATAGGCCACAGAGTAAGGCAAATAAAAACCCTACAGTCACTGCCAATTTGGCCTAGGGGAAAATTTTCCGCTTCTGGCAATTAATTAGACTCTGAGCGTGTGACCAACAACCAGCCAGGCAACCACCTGAGAGAGAGAATATTTGGGGCCACCTCAAACAGCTGGCCAACTCCACCCAGTGTTCCCTCTCCAGTTTTATCCATCCGTTATGCTTGAGAGGAAGGAGACTAAAGAGAGCAGGAAGGTTTAAAGTAAGATTCAAAGGGCCAGATTTGCAAAAGTACCTCGCAGATTTAGAGGGTGCAAATGGTAGAACTTAAACATCCAACTATCTGATAGTAGATCCAGGTCTGAAATGGGCTTGTGGTCTCAACTCAGGATCCACCATAAGTGAATTTAGATCATCCATGAAACTCAACTGGAGACTCCACCACCACCATCTGGTTGTACAATGAGCTATAGGTTCCGACGTGTGCCCACAAAAATGGAAGCAGACCCTAAATAATGCTTAATGGTCTGAAAGTAGCTGGGCAGGATACGGGGTAACAGATGTATATAGGTATCGAAAAATAGGACATGCAAAAATGCAAGGGCAGGTAAGAAGGACATAATAGCAGGGAAAAGGGAGAATAGATGAATGAGAAGTCAGATGTAGTGAGAGCCACAAGCAATTTCAAAATCTAAACCGGCTGCTTGGAATTGCATGGAAAGCAAGTGAAGCGATGGAAGCAGAGAATGTTTTCTCTAAACATAACTTCTTCAATTATTTTAATATCTCTTGGGCGTCTAAAGAGATTCTAAACACACGTTAAAGTCTCAAAATACTCTATTTTTCTAATTCCTTCAGGAAGCCTGGAACTGATTTAATCAAGCCTTGAAAAACAAGAATTCTCTTTTTAATGACAAATATTTTATCATGTTGTATTTATTTATTTTTTTCATTTTATTGAATAACATTAATTTTGATTAGCACAGGGAAAGTTTGTATATTTTTTCTACTGCTCAGGGGCAGCTGCTGTCCTTGCCATACACTTTCAGGTGGAAAAACTTAACTCGAGGGTCAAGTGGTTTAAGCCAAGAAAAAAAAAATAAAGACCACAGCAAAATGTTAAAAAAAATAAAAATAAACTGGAACAGTGGACTGAAAGACTATCATTGTCTCTTGTGAGAGTATAGAGTCCACTAGAAAGAAAACAACATATAACACAAGTGTGCCCTGTATGTGTAAACCCATGGATATTTTAGATTGAACCCACAAATGTGGTAATGGTTTATATGCTGGGATAACACTAAGGCTTCTCATGCAAACTTCTATTTAATTCATTAAAATAAGATATAGAACAGTAATTTTATACTGTTGGAACTGAGGCCCATTCTACACTTACCTTCCAGATTCGGCAGCAGTCGACGGGAGATACGCAAGTGATGTAAAGTGATTTACATCACTTGTGTATCTCCTGTTGACTTTGCTACATCTACTCAGTGCGCCATCCACACTGCGCTGCGCTGACGGGAACAGTGTTCCCTTCGATGCAGCGCTACGCCAATTACTGGGGTGGTTTTCCTGCATCAATTGCTGGATCAACTGAGCAGGTCTACACAGACTGCTCAGTCGATCCAGAGAAATCGATCTGATTTGCTGCCATCAGTGTAGACCCAGCCTGAGTAATAAGCATTCTCAAATGGTTTATTTTGGTAAATATAAACTTTTTACTCTATGCTCTGATGAGAACGTGCTGTGCTGCTACTACTACACTACTTTGTTACATTTTTTGATTATTTAATTTCTTTTAGAAACTCACTGTTTCACCCAGAAACATTACCATAGCTAGAGAGATGAAAATAAGAGGCTTTTCAGTCGTATCTAATTTTACGAGTACTTTTGTGTTCGTGCTGCTCGTTGCAATTACAGAGTTGAGGGAAAGAAACAAGGACCTAACCAAGGCCTGCTGAAGTCTTTCTATTGATGTCATTGGGAATCAGATAAGTCCCCATATCTCCCTCGTGTAAACTCAATGGCAAGATTATACACAATGCAAGACCATTTTTGTAAATGACAAAAGGAACTATTTTATAGACTTCCAAGAGCCAAGTCTTCTCCCCAACACCCAGCCCAATTAACCTCTCATTGAGAACTAAATCTTTTCCTCACCTCAGGCAGAGTTGTTTCAGTGTCACTATTCCAACCGAAGGCCTGGAGCAGGTTCCACAGCTGTAGCATTCTGTCTTCACAGACAGGACCAGTGAAAAGCCAGGACAGATACTCCGGTCCCACCTTTGGATCACTACTGGTCTACTCCCACCAGTGCACTGGGAGCATGGCTCTGTGCCAGGCCTCTTGGGCAAGGTGCTCTGTCAATACAGTCTCCTCATATCTTGCCTCACCTGTATATCAGAAGTACATTTGTTCTGCTACCCATGTGGCCCTTTGTAGCTGGAGAGATGTAGTTAACATGTAGAGCACACCTCTGATTCATCAATACCTGATGGTGTGTATTTGCCATTCATGACTAACATGTATGTGTGACACAGACAGAGAGAGGAGGAGGGGGAAAAGGAAACGAGAAACAAAAAATTAAATGTTATCTCAATGAGATTTCTGCCAAAATAATAATTCAACTAACAAAGTAGCCAAGCAAGAGAGGACTATTTGTTTAAGTCCCTAAGAGAAGGAGATCATACACAATCCATGAAAAAAGCTTTTAGTAATACAAGAGGAAGACAATTGGTACATATATTTAGAGACAAATGACAGTCTGATTCCCCTAGCAGGGGCAGAAAACCTTGGCCAGTAAAGACAGGCACTAAAATGAAGTAAGATCTCTGTGAAAATGGATGACTAGCTTTCTATTGATTTCTTTCCATTGCCTTAGAAATAAAATGGTAGTAAGAACTTCTAGGTTTTTGCTCAATAATTTTAACTTTGACTCAGTAGTCTCAGTGGCACATCTGTTTCTATTTATTACATGCCCAGTCTAATATGGAATTTGTGCTTCCTTCAGGTCTTCATACTGAATTTGTTTCTCTCTGAGCTAAGGGAAGTGTCATTGGGTTTTGATGTAAGGTGTCAGAATGCAGACTGTTTTGTAAGCGAATGTGATGCACGATATTTAGATCTCAAAAAACAAACACACTAAAATATCTGAGTCATATAGACAGACAAAACATAGTCAAATATTCTTCTAAGAGAGGAAATGAAAATGATACACACGGAATGAAACACTGGCACATTCTATTTGCCAATGATAAATCCATTCATACTATAAGCAAAGACACTTACAGTTAACCACAAAGTCACAGCTAAAGACAAATAGACTTTTTGTGCAAAGACGAGTAGAGGAAAACACAGACCCTACAGGCAGTAATGGGATCATCATCATCTACCAACATGGTCTCAAAATTTACACCCATTGTGAGTCCAAATCCTGCTCCCACCTATGGGTAAATTGGAACAGACGCAAGCCCATTCTAGTTGATCGGAATCTATATAACCTTGCCTTTATAAATCAATCACTAGTTTTCTCTTACCATCTCCAAGTCAATATTCTTGGCTGAGCATTGAAGTAATGTTACCACTCAATCTGATGATTCTGTTTAGATTAGGATTTGATTGGTGTGTGAGCCTTACCTGTTGCAATGATTGGGATACAGTGAGTTTCTTTCAATGTCAGACCTTTAGTCTACACTGCAATGAGATACCCCAGGCTGGTCTATGGCAGTCAATTCAGGGTCACGGGGCTAAGGTTGCAGATGCTGATTAATTGCAGTGCAGATGTTCTGGCTCAGCCGGCAGCCCAAGCTCTGGGACCCTCCCACGTCAGAGGGTGGTGAAGCCCAGACCCCAGCCTGAGCCCAGATGTCTACATTGCAATTTAAACAGCCCTGCAGCCTGAGCTCTGTGAGCCTGACTCAGCTGGCAGAGGCCAGTCACAGTTTTTAATTGCAGTGTAGACAAATCCATAGTCCCACTTTTCTGGCTGAAGTTCAACTAGATAATTGCATTTTGCCTACCTAAATCCCCCTGTAGTTTTAGTTGTAAAAGAGTCTTCCTATCTTTAGCTGTCCCATAAAAGAGTAACCCTGTTGCTGTGCACATTTAAAGGCAGCTTTCTTCCATGCCACAGCTGACTGCATTTCAGCAGATGGCAACAGGATCTCTGAACATACAATTTATGATCATGTTGTAAAATTCACTAGGCACTTTGACACCTTCAGATAAAGGAAGCGATATGAAGGCTAGGTGTTCTAATTATTTTGAGAATGATGATCACTTTGTTCCATGAGAGTAGCAATCAGACATGTTAACTCACTTCAAGTCTAAGAGCCAAAGTATGTGTGCGCACACATGTCCATGCTCAATCTCTCTCTCTCTCACACACACACACACACACACACACACACACACACACACACACACAC
>ML675620.1:29771492-29786288 GCA_007922155.1 Mesoclemmys tuberculata | reverse complement strand
ACACACACACACACACACACACACACACACACACACACACACACACAAGCAGCCTCAATTCAAATATGCCATAAAGAATTCTAGCCACCAGGAATGACGAACAAAAGAATTAAAAAGGAAATAAGGACAATGTTACCATTAATTTATGAATGACAAATTGACAGTAAAGGGAGACTGTTTGAAATAACTCTGTGTTCTTGGTGTGGACACAATTCCTTTAGCAATGCAAAGAGGTCACAGAATAAGTTTAATCTACGTCATAAGAAATCCTAAATGATGTGGATTGGACAAGGAAAATGGGGCATTGCCCATGTATAGGAAAGATATTGTTGATAAGGAACTGAATTGGGACTCAATGTATCTAGTTGATTATAGAGCAGGGTGAATTTTTTTCAATGAACTGTAATTTCGCTGAAAAATACATTTTGAGGGGGCATGGGCTATTCAGGAATCCAGGTCAAATTCAGTGAATACTTCTGGCATAAAAAATTGAAAAAGTCAAAATGTTTTATTTCAACCATTTTGAAACAAAAAATTACCATTTTTTATTCAAAATTATTAAAAACACAAAAGGGTGTAGACATCCCAAAACTCCTCAAAATTAAATAAACAAATTAATTTCAGTTTGACCTGAAAAAAATGCAGTTTTCATTCAAATTAAAATCAATTTTTAAAAATTTTTTCAGTCCGCTCCCCAAGACGAAATACCAATGATTCACTCAGCTCTAGTTTCTAGTTCTAGGTCTCTGACATTGGGCAAATCCTTTCTCTTTCTGTGCTTAGCTTCTGATCTCTAAAATGGCAATAATAATTCTTTTCTACCTCTCTGGAGTGTTGTGAGGTTAAATTAATGTTTGTATAGAACCTCGTCACTATAGTAAGTACACATAAATACCATATAACTACACAGCTAGAGACAGAGAATTGCAGCAATTCTCCTGTGTTCCGTAAATTCTGAAATAGTCTTCTGAGGCCATAGGCAGCTGAGAGCAACTTCAACGTAGATAAACCAGGAAGCTGCTCTAAATTGCATGGGTGAGGGCAAATTAGACCCTCCACTGTTCCAAGGATTAAGGAGCTGCAAAAGTATCCCCTAGTACATCAAGTCCCACACTAAGTGTATCTTGGCAGTGCTAAGCTGTCTGGAGTAGCTCAAGAGTGTGAGTACCAACCTCAGGTTGGACTGTTAAGAAGCAGAGCACCAATGCCCAACTGGTTCTGAGTTCTATACTTAAATTTCACTAATCAAATGTAAATTTCTCAGGCACCATAAGAGCTTTAACATGGATGGTCCCCCTGTATAGCGTGGTCTATCTTGCCACCTAGGCAAACTGATAGATGGTCACTTACACAGAACAATAATCACAATACTCAGGTTGCTCCCAATCCCAGAGGACAAGTCACCTATCCCAGGTCAGTTGCACTTTAGGTCCTACACCAAAGACTGTGCTTGAAGCCATTCTATAATAAATTAACTAAATATTTATTAATTAAGGAAAAAATAGTTATTTACAATGTTATTTTCAGATAAATGTATACATACAGATGACTTACAGCCTTAGGTTCCAAAAGGTGATAAAAGTTTCTATAAGTAGTAAATGCTATGTCCATTAGGTCTAATCCAGGCTAAACAGCTGAGGATCCCTTCCTTACGCTTTGAAATCTTGCTCTCACAAAAGACCTAGTTTCTTCTTATCAGGGATTCTTATTCCTTTCCCTTAGACTTCAGGCTGATGGGATGAGGTTTTGTGCACATCTCCTCGTCATGGGTGTGGGGGAAGCAATCAACAAAGTCTTTTGTCCTCATGTTCCACAATGGTTTGTCTGGTATCTATGGATTTTCTTTTGCTGGGCAGGGGATAACACTTGCTGTGGAAAACTTGGTAATGCTTTTCTCTTGACTGTGGGATTTTATAGTGGCAGAACAAACACTTTTACAAATGCAGAACAACCTTTAATATTACCTTCCAACATGGGATACAGATATGATATGTAAAGATAAAATTATGTCATGGAGATGAAAAGAGTTACAGATTCTGAGCCAACGGCGCCCCAGACCTGTCAGCCACCCTGGCATTGGGTGCTTGCTTGGGTTCTCACCCCCACCCTCGGGCTTCAGTCATCCACCCATCAGACTCTCCCCCCATTATTTTTAGTAAAAGTCACAAACAGGCACACTTCCGTGAATTTTTGTTTATTGCCTGTGACCTGTCTGTGACTTTTACTAAAAATAACCATGACAAAATCTTAACTTTAATTATGTCTGAGATTAAATAAATTCTAAACACTAAACACATTTTCATAAATTTAATACGTATTTTACCAACACCAACACATAGGTGAACCAGACTGGTTTCTAGTTATGTATTGGTCAGTGGTCATTTGACGCCTAGGGGTGTGAGCATGAACTGGAACCTGGCCTGCCAGCATCACAGGCATCTGAGCCTTTCATCACATTGATGTGGGCATGTGAATGACCTCACTATTTTCAAATGTAAAAGAAATAAACATGAGATTCTATATACAGAGCCTTGAAGTGTGTGTGGGGACCATGAGTAATGTTGTAATACACTGCTGAGTCAGAGGGCTTCATTCACTGTGCTTTAAGTAAGCAGTGAAAAAAGCAAATAATTTTTTCTTTACTTCTAAATAAAACTTCAAATAGCCAGGTATGAGACTACAGGAGTCGGATGCATTTCAGGTTTCATTTATTTACTGTATTTAGTTGTGTAATACTTGGACTGTATCGGAAAGTATTGGTGACGTTTTTTACATAATGTATTTTATTTTATTTTAAATTATTTACAAGTCCAATAAACAGAGCACATTACCTGGCTACACTATAAACTGCTACAGTGAAATGAAACATGATGCATGAATTATCAAGCTGCATCTAGGCAGCTCAAGTTATTAAAATAAGTCACTGCAACCAGTGAACCTATTATTCAAAAGGTGAAATCTTCATGTTTTGTCCATGTCATGTGTGCCTTTTGACAAACAAAATCCACCTGTGCAACCTTATTTACGAAAGGCAACTCTCCAAAGGATCTTCAGTGCTAAGTACATCTGAATGTTGATTCAAAATGGGAAGAGTTTCCTTTTTCCTTAATTAGAGTTCTTTCAACAAATCGTTGATTCTTGCTGATCTCTTTCCATTACTATATTTCTTTCATATGGCCTGAGCGATTATGTTCAGCAACCCACTAACCATGTACATTTCCTTGGGCTGATCATGGATTTTAAAAGTAATTTGTTTCAAATGGGGCCTTGTGCATCGTAATGGGAGGGACAGGAGATGCGAGAACACTATAAAGTTTTAGGGCCTGCATTTGTGAAATGCAGGATTTGTTACATGATTGACTATTTGATAGATTCACAATTCAATCCTGTCTCTTTCTGGAGGCACGCAGCCCTAATTAATTTGCTATGAACACAAATCAGCTATTCCCAACTATTATCAAACTAAATTGCTGCTGTATTTTTGTATATTAACAGCAAAACAGAACATTAGAAACCAGACATGTTAACAGACCCTGAAGTACAAGTTAGACCCTGAAGTACAAAAAAAAGTATAAAAAATGAAACAAACAAGTAATTAAAATTTCAGATTAGCAGTATGATAAGTCAGACCCACGCATTTAAGAGAATTCTTCTAAACATACTGCAATTACCATGAGTCTTGACCCTGAAGGGTGCTAAAAGCTTGAATTCCAAATGAACTCAATGTAAAATACTGAGATTCTGGGCCCCTGACTCACCTCAGTTAAACTTCCAGGCAGAAGCCTCATAGCAGGTTTGCAGACAGAAGGAAAAAGGTAGGGATTTCTCCTCACAGTTACCGGGCACTCAGATCCCTATTAGAATGCATCTGCCCCAGATGTTAATAAAGCATCCTCAGGCGAACTGCTCTCAGGCCCTGAGCCAAATACCACTGAAGTCAACGAAAAGACTTAAGAACATTAGAATGGCCATACTGAGTCCATCTAGCCCAGTATCCTGTCTTTCGACAGTGGCCAATGCCAGGTGCTTCAGAGGGAATGAACAGAACAAGTAACCATCAAGTGACCCCATCCCCCGTCACCCATTCCCAGCTTCTGGCAAAAGAGGGCAGGGACACCTCAGACCATGGTTCTGCATCCTTGTCAATCCTGGCTTAATAGCCATTGATGAACCTATTCTCCATGAATTTATCTAGTTCTTTTATGAACCCTATTATAGGCTTGCCCTTCACAACAACATCTGGCAAAAAATGTTTCACAGGTTGACTGTGTTATGTGCAGAAATACTTCTTTTTGATTGTTTTAAACCTGCTGCCTATTAATTTCATATGGTGCCCTCTTGTTCCTGTGTTATGAGAAGGAGTAAATAACACTTCCTTATTTATTTTCTCCACACCACTTATGGTTTCATAACTCAACATGTTATAGAGTGCCTTCAAGTACTCCAGATGACACTTAGCACAGAATTGGGTCCTTTATTCTTATCATAGAATCATAGAATATTAGAGTTGGAAGGGACCTCAAGAGATCATCTAGTCCAACCCCTGCTCAAAGCAGGACTATCCTCAGCTAAATCATCCCAGCGAGGGTTTTGTCATGCCACAGCTTAAAAACCTCTAAAGATGGAGATGCCACCACCTCCCTAGGTAGCCCATTCCAATGCTTCATCACCCTCCTAGTGAAAACATTTTCCGAATGTCCAACCTAGACCTCCCCCACTGCAACTTGAGACTGTTGCTCCTTGTTCTGTCATCTGCCACCACTGAGAACAGCCTAGCTCCATCCTCCCTGGAACCCCCTTTCAGGTAGTTAAAGGCTGCTATCAAATCCCCCCTCATTCTTCTCTTCTGCAGACTAAACAAGCCTAGTTCCCTCAGCCTCGCCTCATAAGTCTTGGGTTCCAGGCCCCTAATCATTTTTGTTGTCCTCTGCTGGACTCTCTCCAACTTGTCCACATCCTTTTTGTTGTAGTGGGGGGCCCAACACTGAACACAATACTCCAAATGCGGCCTCACCAATGCCGAATAGAGGGGAATAATCATTTCCTGCAATCTGCTGGCAATGCTCCTATTACTTCAGCCCAATACGTTATTAGCCTTCTTGGCAATCAGGGCACACTGCTGACTCATGGAATTTCTCAGCTGTGGAATATCTTTCTGAGCAATGAATAGATTTTTACATTTACTTGTGTGTATGTGTTTCACAGACAAACCCATTTTAAACCCAATTTTATAATGTTTTTCGCATTTGTGGATTCAGATATTTTTTTTAATCATTTATTTAAGGTCTTTCAAAATCGCCAAGGATGTTGGAAAAGAGAACTGTTTTAAGCAGCCAGCTTGATTTGTTTAGCAATTCTGGGTGCAAGACTGCATGCCAGTCAAACTGGATGAGGACATCTATTAAGCCTCAGTTATGATGGGTACAGCATTCATGTAGGGGGTGAATGCATGCTTGCCACTTGATTTAATAAGAGTCTGTATGCTGACTTCACATGGGGTATAAAAAGCAGTGAGGGGGACAATCCAAGGTTTGATCCATGGGATTTCTGTTTACACAGAACCAGTAACCATCACATCCTGGGCAATGGACACAAAGGGTCTGTGACAGGAACAACTCCCAGGGTGGGTCATGCTTGGAAGCCCTGCTCACTGAAGTTGGAGTATGAGGTAAAGTCACCTCTGTAGTCCCTCTGCATTCCAGCCTCAGAGGCCAAATACATTGGTTTTATGTAAGTGGAGTGGATTTTACTCTTTCTACATTGCTTTCCATTCATGAAGTGTAGAATTAGCATGATATTTTAACAGATGCCCTCTTCTACACTCAGCATTAACACACCAGTTCTTAAACTGTCGCTAGAATGTCAAATGAAATGCTGCTGAAGATTTTATCCAGCCAATGTGGATTAATGAAGGGTCAAATTCTTCACTCAGTTGCAATCGTGTGAGTACAGAATCCAGCCCAGATATTCATTTCTAAACAGTACCAGACATTCACGATATTAAAAACAACCGACCAACCAAAGCTCTCTAACCCCAAAATGAACGAACTCCAAATGATTGATCAACTATAGAAAATTGAAGGACTATTGATCTCTGATGGTGGCTGCACCTGTCTGTCTCTGAATAATTTTCTGGCGTTTTGGTGTGGGTTTTCCCTGCCCTCATCTCTGAAGTCTCTGCTTAATTCAATACCATTTTAAAAAGTTGAAGATTACTTGAACCTTGACTAGGCTAATAATCCTGACAGTTATTTTTCTTCAAAACCAACTCAGTAGACAGCACCTTCACTTCCTTTACTCTTGTTAAACTACAGTAGTGACCTTGGCATAGCTTACTTGGGAGGGTCTACTATGGTATCAGAGTTGGCAGATTCCCTTTGCACAGCATAGGTACTCAGCTTGTGAAAAAGGATCAGGGATTTGTCCCTATGAAATCAAGATTATTCTTCTTGTATTATTGTTAGGTCATCTTTGACTCCTTAATCCATTTATTTTATTGGGATGGTGCAGGCACCATTTAGTCCTTACAGGTATAATAAAGGCTGCTTTTGGAATCACTTCTCATAACGGCAGAGTGGATGATTTACCAGGAAAAGTTTTAAGCCCTGATTTAGGCTTGGTCTACTCTTACCTCGGCGATTCGGCAGCAGTCGACGGGAGTTACACAAAGTACGCAAAGAACTTGCGTAACTCCTGTCGACTTCTGTGCTTCTCTTCTGCACACCATCTTCACTGCACTGCGCCACTTGAGGAGGTGGTTATAGTACGTCGACTTCTGGATTGTCTGAGCGGGTCTTCACTGACCGCTCAGTTGATCCAGATAAGTCGATCTGAGGGCAGCGACTTTGCCGCCATCAGTATAGACAGTCTCAGTAAGGTTCTAAAGCACAAAGCCTAACTTCAAGAACAGAACTACTCATGTGCTTAAAGTTAGCATGTTCTTAAGTACTTTCCTGTTTTAGGGCCTCCATTTCCAAAGACTCCACTATTGACATTGTTTCCTTAGAAATATACATTTTCTCTGTAAGGAGTAGTGGTGAACTAAAGCTGCTCTGTTTTACACTAGGGATTAGCCTGGCACTGAACAGCTCCCAGGGTTGGAAGAAAGGCTTAAAAGTGGTTATATGTCACCTCTGCACCATCTCCCCTTTCTGAACTGCATCAAGCAAAGCTCGGATGCAAGCCAGGATCTGGGCTTTTATTTGGCAAAGTAAATATGTTTCCTCATAATGGAATGAACCCAAATCAGCCCCGATCGAAGGCAGCTCAGGTTACCCAATATCTCTGCCAGTCAGATTGGTCAGATACATCTGGAGATTTCCATCATGGCTCTAGCTGTCTTCACTCCCATTTCATCTATCACATAGCAGCCACATAGCAACATGAAGATGAAGTCAGACGAGTGAGCAGCTGTGGGCCATCCTATGAATAGTTGAGGATAAAAGATTATACTGATGGAGTTTGTTCCAGCATCCTTGACCTATTTTTAAAGTGGGGGTGCAGAGAGCCATTAAACCAAACTGTAAACTCTGTATATAATAGAAACCTCTTCAAGCCAGCACCCCTAGTTGTATCAGGTTATGATTAGGTCTATCAGAAAAGCAGTATTTTCTTTTCTCTTCCAGAAACATTACGGTTCTGTTGAGTTGAGGCAGTGGACTCCAAAATAGTTTCTTTTTCCTGGAAGGAGAGATATGTCCCAACATCACACTGGGGGAGATGGTAGTTAATAAGGACCTGGGCAAAATTTCCAACTGCTCATTCTTTAATGAAAAGTTACTTGGGGCTCAGGTTTGTTACAAAACCTGAAATGCAAGTCATGTTCCCCATAACATTATGCTAAAGATTACAGTTCTCTCAGCTAATTTAGACTAAGTCTGGAGCAACTCTAGAGCAATTTTTGTTCTTAGAAGGAAATTTGGAAAATCTGACATTTTCAGATAAGTTTCATTTTGAATCCAAAACTGAAAGCAAAATGAACCAAACCTGGTTGAGGCCAAAATTCAATGTAAAAATCAGGAGGTGGAAATTCAGAGTACCACATCCTTTCTAACCAAAACTGCTATGTTTTACACAGTTGTAGTTTTCCAGGACTCCATATTTTCCATTAAATTCTAAAGAGGTAGTCATATGTCAGATATAAAAGGCATTTTACACCATCCACTGTATTGCCATGCTAGTGGCACTAGAAATGACTATGGGACACAAGTTATCCTAAAGCACATAGAACACACAGAGCTTTATTCCAATCTGGTGTAACTCCATTGTCTGCAGGAGAATGGCTTCTAACTGGAGCTGGTCATAACTATTTTCCCCCCTCCAGAATATTTGAACAACAAAATAAATAAAATTGCAATGGAAAATTTTCCACTGACCTGCTGAAGACTCATACTGGTGTAAGTGATATTGGAAACAAGCCCACTGATCGCTTGCACTTTCTTTAGACTGCTAAAATAAATATTTCATTCCAATTCATACCCTTTATCGCAAATGGCTTCATTTATTTTTAATCCCCCTTTAAGCAACCATTCTAGTGTATTACTGCCATACAGATGAGGATGCCCTTCTTTTATACTCAACACCATTACTGCCCCACACGCATACCAAGTAGCAGGGGAAGTGTGCTAAGGGAGTCTCCTGCATCTAGTTATTGTAAAGTAAACCTTCTGGTTAGATAGATAAATCATTAATTGGAGCCTTGCATGTTCTGCAAGCAGTAAATTAGGTGCAAAGGTTAATTTAGTTGTGTTATTTATCATATATTATAGTTTTGTGACACTGTTCTATTATTTTTGCGATCTCACCAAGGCATATAAATTTGTAGCAGTCTCAGGAATATCTAAGCCTACCAGCTTCATCTGATCATCATAATTCCTGTCTGCCACCACAAACACGAGACCACTGGAAATGAAATGTTCCACTTCATTTGACCTTTTCTTGTAGAAATTTATTAAACATGTATAAAAATTGTACATGTTCTTTCATTGATTTCAGAATGTATTCAACCTGAAAGCAACAGAACATGGATTTCAAGAGCTGTCAGACACTCAATTTACTGCAGTTCTGGGTACTAAAATGTGCAGAGCTCAAAGAACATCAAAAACAAAGCTACAGTTACATGCTCAGAATACAGAGGACCCACAGGAGAATTGCAATATTTGCCGGTAGGTTTCCCAAGTCTAAACTTCTCTTTATTTGTGCATTTGCTATGCATCCTACTGGAGCAGAAATATTATTTCTCCCTCACACCCCTAAATACTAGAGTATCTATCCACACGTTGGCTCATTTTATATATTAATTAATGTAGTTGTTCCAATAGTTAAGCCTGCATATGTTCAGATCTCTCTCTCTATATATATATATACGTGGACGGGCGTGCGCATATGCATACATGCACATATCTATATCAATATTTATATTCTCAGACAAGCACACAGACAATTATTAAGGTATTGATTTTGCAAACGTTTACTTAGAAGCTTAACTTTAAATACACAAGTAGAGTGACTTCAATATTCAGTCGAGTAAATTTAAGCATGTGTTGTCCCTTCTCACACCAGCATCACCCCTTTGCCAGCCAGGAGCAGATGTCTGGGCCTTGGAGATTGTCTTCGCAGTAAAGAGAAATCAGTTACGAGCAGCCTGGGTACATTCTGTGGGTAATTTGTTCCTAAACATTAGCCATGGAACAGAGATGATCAGAGAGCATGTAGGCCATCCCTTCTTTCAAGAACCTCAGCCCAACAGTAATATCCAGTTCCCACAAAACAACTCTACCATCACAATCTACTCTAATCAGAGACAAAGGCAGAGAGCAAACTCTCCTGCTACTCGCTCATCTTCCTCTCCAGAAGCTGCTTCTACACAGATCCTTGCATAACAAAAAACTTTCACCACCACAGCACATCTTCCTAACAGAGAACATTTTTTTACACTAAGAAAAAGAACTTGGAAAACTGTGTAACAGTGTTACTTGGTAACACCTGCCAAAACATGAGCTTACAAGATTGTGGATCTAAATAAAAGAGCACTCAAAATGCCACTTGAAGGATACTTTTCCCAACAGACTAAAAGATTTATCATCATCATCATCATTTATTTTATTGCAGTAGCACCTACAACCCCCAATCAACATTTAGACACACAACTCTCATTGATGTTAACGAGGCAGGTAGTTAAACCCTCACATGCTTTTGCAAAGGTACTGTATTCTTTATTAATATTGCTTTAAACTTATATTTTAACCAGGTTTTTCATAAATTGGATCTTTTAAATTTCCTGAATCTAACTCGGTGTGCCATCCAGGTGAAGTGTCAGATATATTAACAAGCATTCAGCTTTAATTTCTTACACTTGAGACATTTCTCTTACATTCTGTGAACTCGATTCTGCATGGTTATAAGCACTTACTCACACAAGTAGTCCTATTGACTCCAGTGGAATATTCCCTGAGTAAATCTGAGTAAGTCTGCAGACTCTATCCCAGAGAATAGCGACTTGCACTAATGCTGATTTATGAAGAGCCTGCCAGCCTCTTTCAGATAGCAGTTTCCTTGACTTTTTTTCTTATTTATTTAAGGGAATAAATGGATAATGAACCAAAGAATCAAATAGTCTAGGTGTTCAGTAATAAATAAAGCTTTAATGAAGAATACATGGTTTTACAGCTTACCACTAACAATATACAGAGTTCTTGCTTAGATTAAATTAGGTAAACTGTCCCTCAACAAGAGAAAAAATAAATGGTCTTAAAGCACTGGCTTTGACACGCAAAAACACAATGATCACTGCTATCCTCCTTCCCACCCTTATCCCTCAGTCCGTTTCTGGTTAAAAGTTTAAATGTATCCAAACTTTCACTAACAAAGGAAGGCTAAGCGAATGTGGAATACCTTTTCATTGTGGAGTCGTTGGTAGCCTTCATAATGAAAGCTGGTTGCTAGCCTTGAAACATATATTTAGTCAAAGACTTAAGAAAACTCTGGTTCCCCCTGTAACTGCCCAGAGCCAATCTTTAGGAACCTGAAAGCCTGTGGGACCCTAGATTTTGCAGGAACCTGATTGATTCTTAAATCATGGGACCAAGGGAGCTGCCTGAGCTGTTTCTTTGAGTACTAAAAGGAAAAAAAAATCTATAAGCTTCTCTTTAGATTCCTGCAGCAGAAACTCATTCTTTTCTAAGCCACCAGTGAATCTCCTGGCCCAAAGAGGAAACTACTCATCTGTTGATGCCAACACACAGTGGGAATAAAAATGGGGAGAAAGATGAGGGGGCTTGGCACGCCACCTTTGATAGCAGCAACGGTCCTCAGAAAGGAGGTGTCTAAAGGAAAGGTTGAGTTTCAGTGATGAGAGAGATCAAGGAAAAACCATTGTGGTGGGGAAAGGCAAAGAGAGAGAAAAGTGGGAGAGAATAATAGAATACAGGCATGGTTTAAGTAGACAGACAGGAAGGGATACTTTAGTGCACCTCAGGTACAGGCATTCTGCTCTATTAAGACATGCAGATTGATTCCCCCTGGCAAGATGGCTCTACCCCCCATTTCAGATTCTGATGGTAGAATTTGATATTAAAAATAAAAATGATAATAGCTGTTGAGATTTCCTCTGAGACCTCTTTCCATTGGCATCCCAATAACTCAGTTCTATTGGGCATATCACACATCCATAGTTAGAGGGCAAACCTCTATCTTCATATGCATTTAGACAATATGTTGCAATTACTATACATAGCATCACATGTTGAGGGATTGGCTGGGTTACTCTGTAGAAATCAATCCTTGTACAGCACACTCTGTCCATGCACAACTTACTCTTTACCTCATTTTTAGGTTCCTGATCAATTTTATCCTTTGTTATCTTGTCCATTGTAAACGGTTCCCTGGATATCCCCCTGCAAACACACACCACTTAGCAAGTAAAGACATTCTATTTCCAGCCTGCTGATCCACTTACCTTCCTAATTCTGTCTTCCAAGAATTTAGGCCTCACTCATGTCCAAATCCTCATGTCAAACCAGCCCTTATGGTGGCAAGACAGCAACATTTTGGCCTGATCCAAATCACATTAAAGTTGATGGAAGCAGTTGACCTCACTGCTCTTTGGATCAGTTCCTTATGGAGTATGAATCTAAAGTATTAGTGAGAGGCCTCAGAAACACTCGTCTTTCTCATCCAAATATGTAACTGAGTTTTAAAGTGTCTTATTAGAACAAATGAGGATTTGTTGGGGAAGGTCAATTGTATTCCACGGAGACTACTTTAGAAACTACTGGTCACAAAAGTGCTTTATGTTCTTCCTTCAGAGACATTCACCATCATACATTGATTTCATGTTGTTGTTATTATTATTATTATTATTATTATTATTAATAATAATAATAATAATAATAATAATAATAATAATAATAATAATAATAATGTGTGCACCCACGCATGCGCACTGGCATGTGCAAGAGAAAAAGAAATCATTACTGAATGGTTTGGATGGGATTATGAATAATCTGAATGTTAAAAAGGAAGCCTGGCTATCTTTTGCCTAATTTCCATAATTACTCCCAGTATTTTATTTTTTATGAAGAAAAAATATCCATTATCTCATTCAAATCAGTATTTACCATTAAATTTACCACTAACTTAATTTGTAATGACAGGCCTCAGATGAAATTAGAAATCATGAATTATTTATGATGCGGTCTAGTAGTTAAATTATTATTTCTTGTGGGAAGCCTCAGTGTGTCAGACCAAAAGTTTTTCTGGTGGGGAGTAAATGCTTCAAAACTCTCTCTAGAGAACAAAATGTAGCTGTCACATTGAAGATAATGCATTTAATCTCTTTGTTACATTACAGCAATTTTAATAAGCTTTATCGTACAGTGTCTCTGTACAGCAAACCTGCAAAAAAGCCTATTCATTTATTAAACAAGCGGCATGATGGTCTGCGCATTTTTTGCCCACTTCACAATTTGATTAGAGTATTTGAAATTTTCAAAGGCAGCAATAAATTCCTCTCATAAATGCAGGCACAAACACACCAAGCATGTCAGTCATTTCTCAAAGGGAAGATGACAGCTACTTTCTAATCCTAACTGATTTAAACATGTTGGAATCAAACATGTTGATTTTTAATTTGTTGGAATCAAATTAAATATGGTCTTTATCTCCCCATTAGTGAAGAAAGACTTACAAAGTCTTGTCATTTTGGCATCTTGGCTCACAACATTTTGTTGTGCCCAACTCATTATATCATGTTATATCATACTGCAAACATGTAACCACCTAGAAGAGAGCTCCGTTTTCCTGAAAATGTATTCCTTCCTATTGGGAATGCTAAGTGACCCTTTAAAATGTGCACATGTATTTTGAAGATCACAAGTGAATCACAGGTGCAAGACCAGGTACAGTATTTTAAACACATATTTCAACTGAATGAAGCACCTCTCTAACCCCTATTTGCTCCTCTACCTACCTAATTGCAGGAACAAACCCCACTAGACTAGATGCTACCCTTGCTCACACTGACTAGTACTTTACATCATGAGTTATCCCATAATGGGACCACTTGTGTTGCAAGGTGCTACTCATTACGAATATGATGTAAGAATCTGGCCTACAGTTAGCAGTGCAAGTGTTCTGATTTATACCAGCCAACTTTTTTGTAGGTGAAGAACTGCAGATTGTACCTCCAACCAGAGAAACCAATGTTCTTCCAAAAAATATGGGACTGTACTGAGAAGTCACATAGCTGGATTGTTGGGTTTTATTTAACGTCTTACCATTTTTTCTAGTAAGTGATCAAATATTGAATTAAGTGTAACAGAGTTCTATAAGGTCTATATGGTACACAGCACTTTTCAAGGAATAGTCCCTCTATTAGAAATGCAAATGTAGCTTGAGTCACAATGTGTCTGAGACATAGTGGAGGCCTTTTGTTTTGTGAATGAGGATATGCAAGGTTCAGACATTTCTGTCAATGAATTGCTGCTATTGTCTATTCTTATATGAGAGCTGGAAAAATGTAATTCTATATCAAGTCCAAAAGCACCATATAATAATAATATTCAACTTCATTAAGACACAAAGTAGATGTTTTTGGTCTCAATAAATTGCACTATCACAACCGTTTTTAGTCCTCGGGATGACATAGCTGGGACAAAATGCTGCAATATAATAAGAGCCTGATAAGATGAAATGGGGCAAGATATTGCTGTGATTGTCTAGCGCAAAATCTCCATGACAAACTGATATCAACTCCATATATGTTCTAAAATGACAATGAATTAATAGAGTATATGAGTGGAATGATTGTGGAAGCAATCTGAAAAATATCATATAGCAAATAGCATGGAGAATAGCTCTGTTTCCTTAGCTCAGAATAAAGGAGAAAATAGCAAGCCACTATCTGTATCAGAATAACTGACTACTACAAAATCATTTAGCATATTTAGAAGTTTTCCTATATTTTCAGTTTTTGATTACAATATTATATGGGAATACTTCACTTCTTCCTTTCTCTAGTTTTAAAATATGCTGAATAGAAGCCTCTGAGCAATGGACAAAAAACAGCAATTAAAGCTAAAAAACAGTTACACAGCGGTTTTGCTAACCAAAGATTCTCCCCAACCATCAACACCAGGCCCCCGTTCAGTATTCACCACCTCCCTGGGACAGCATGCAAGGGTGCCTTGCAGTATTCCTGAAGATCAGCAAGTCTGGATTCTGATAAACTAAAAGGGAGAAGTTCCAGAGGTGTTACCTGGCAGCTCTGTGTTCTTGGGGAACCAGGGTGAAAAACCC
>ML675620.1:29752843-29771482 GCA_007922155.1 Mesoclemmys tuberculata | reverse complement strand
CCCTAATAAATAAGCATACCCCAAAGTGACGGGCAAATCTGGTAACAGAGGGGAGAGTTAATTCAAGATATAGGAACCTTGAATATCCTGCTAGCAGCTTCTCTCAAGGAAAGACACCACTTAAGTATGTGCTTAAATCCATTCAATTTAGGAAATGACTGATGAACGTGCTCAAAGTCTATGTCCTTGAATAGGGATGCTTTGCTAAATCAGGGCCTTAATAAATAAAATATTATTAATAATAATAATAAATAATAATAATTAGGTAATATATATCACTGTCATCAGTAAACCTCAAATCACTTCTCAAAAGAAGTCAGTATCATTATTTTATTTTGCAGATGGAGAAACTGTGGCGCCAAGGGACAAAGCGACTTATTGAAGGTCAGCCAACAGGCCAGCTACAGAGCCAGGAATAGGAACCCTCAGTATCCAGAGTCCCAGGCTGCGTCTATACTGACAGCGGCAAATTCGCTGCTGTCAGATCAATGTCTCTTGATCAACTGAGCGGTCTGTGTAGACTCGCTCAGTTGATCCAGAAATCGACGGAGGAAAACCACCTCCGTAGGTGGCATAGCGCTGTATCGACGGGAACACTGTTCCTATCGGCACAGCACATTGTGGACAGCACATGGAACAGACGCAGCGAAGTCGACGGGAGATACAAAAGTTTCTCACGACACTTGTGTATCTCCCATCAACCGCTGCTGAATCCAGAAGATAAGTGTAGACTAGGCCCTAGTCATCTAGCCTCTAGGCAACTGCCTCCCCTGGGGAACACTAGTTTGAGTGCCCCTATTGCTCATTTTTGTTTTTCTACTTTTATCTCTAGCACAAAAATTTAACAGTATAAAAACAACCCACTAATACATCCATTGCAGATAACCAAGTGGTGATTGGGAAGGAAGAAAAATATAACAAATAATTGAGAACATAAATCTTACCATGTTCAGTGACTTACATAAACCTACAGCAGATCTAGCCCATTCCAATAAAGAATTGAATTGATCATTAATCCTTATATGCTGTCAGCAAGATTATTACTAAAAGTAAAGACCACATGAGGCTAGGGATTGAGTCTTCCCAATTGTATTCATAGTCTCAGAATTGATAATAAATTATGTCCAGTTAAGGATAATCAAAACACTTACGTATCTGTACTGCAGAAGTAGTTTTCGCTGTGAGAAACTCTCAAATATTTGTAAAACATTTCTGACAGGAAGAAGCTTCTAAAAAACCTTAGGTGCTGCTACTAAAATCCTAGCCCTGATTAACAAAAGGCCTTCAGGTTTAATGGGTACTGTACAGAGGCACTAACTAAAAGAATACTAACCAGTTCCAACAATGCAAACATAAGAATATGATTATGGGGAAACCTACACCTATAATTCAAAGAATAGGTGCCTGATTCTGATCAATATTACACAAGTGTGTCCAGGGTATTATTCAGTTAAACCAATTGAGTTATTCTAGTGCAAAACAAGTGTGAGATCAGGATCAAGCCTAATGTCTAAAGGTTTATTTCTAAAGGTCTATTGGGGCTTTTAAGCTTCAGCATGCATGTTTGACATTTTGTGTGTCTTGTTGGGGAGGTAAAGGGTTCAGGTGGCAGCTCCCAGGGCAGGAACAGTGTCATGGGAGTGCTAAGGAAGAGCACAGACGCACGTACACATACACACAAACAGCAGCCACTGGAGTTCCTTGAACATATTGCAACATGCATTGCCATCCCTCATCCAGTGTCTGACCTGCAGCAGGTACAGAAAACCGAAAGAGGCTTGGCCCTTCTCCCAGCCCTCTTTGCACAACAGATTCTAGCACTGTTATCT
The DNA here is from genome assembly GCA_007922155.1 of Mesoclemmys tuberculata. Taxonomy (NCBI): domain Eukaryota; kingdom Metazoa; phylum Chordata; order Testudines; family Chelidae; genus Mesoclemmys; species Mesoclemmys tuberculata. The sequence goes on along the minus strand of ML675620.1, from coordinate 29,769,653 downwards.
GTGCTAGACTGTCCAGCCTTTGTCCACCAGGAGCATTAGGGACAAGAGTGTGGTTAGCACTCATATTTACGCAAGGAAGAAGAATTCTTTATTCCCTTAGGTACAAAGCACAATCTGGCCCTATACTCAGTATATTGACAATTACCAATATCTTTTTTTTTCCATATTGGCCAAAAGAATTTGGCAATGACTTTGCTATTTTATAAATAAAGTGGAATCTGCTATTCGATTAAATTAACCCTTTCCTTTCTCCCATCCCCACAAAACTAGAATAAAAGGACTCTGTGCAAAAAGATTGAAAGAGAAGGAATTCAGCCCACATCTATGGGTAGCACAACCCACTCCACATTCACTGTTCCAATCTCTAAAATACATTTCAGATTATCCCCACACTGCACTGCCATCATGGAATACCCAGACCCAGAATCCAGACAGACAGACATCCATTGGAAGGAAAAGAAACCACAAAAAGGAGCAGCTTCATTCTTCAAAACTTCAGAGCTCTGCTGGTTTGCAACAGATTGTCAATTGTGTGTGTAAATTATCTGCATCATCTGGAATGATTTGATTAGACACTTAGGGAAAGCTCTTACCTGATACATCTATGATAGCATTTCTCAAACTTTTGAAAGCTGAGCTTCTCTTCAAGAAAGTGAAATTAATCCCTCCCTATCCAAGAAACTCCACTATTTCTTGCCAAAGTGCTTTCCACCCCCTTCAATTCACACAGGCAAAAGCTGATGCAGACTTTCATAATATGAACCCTGGTCTACACTGGCAACAGAGGTCGATATAACTTCGCTTACAAACTCCTAAAGTATGCATCTACACTGGCATTCGAAGCGCAGTAAAAGTCGACCTAATAAAACCACCTCTGCAAGCGGTGTAGCGCATAATTCAAATTTCATGAGTTGAATTTGTGTAAGTGTAGGTAGAGCGTAACGTAAGCCAACGCTACTGGCCTCCAGGAGTTATCCCATAATGCCCTGTTGTGACCGCTCTGGACATTTGCGCTGTGCTGTTATGTAGCCATGGAAACAGGAATTATCTCCTCCCCTCAAGGCCCAGGACATTTTGAATTTTCATTTCCTTTGTAGCCAGTATGGAGAGAGCTTTGTAGCTGAACTCATCAGGGCAACTGCATGGCCCAAATGTACTCCAGCATGGAGTCGACCATAGGTCTTGGATCTCAGCGGTCTGTGGGGTAAAGAGTCTGTTCTTGCTCAGCTCAGAGCCAGCAAAAAAAATGTGGACATATATGGGAAGAAAATTCAGGGCATGTTGGAGAATGGGCACAACAGGGATATGCAGCAGTGCTGCGTGAAGATCAGAGAGCTACGGCAGGCATATCCGGAAGCTAGGGAAGCTAACAGCTGTTCTGGCTCCAAGCCCTAAACATGCCACTTTTACGAGGAGCTAGATACAATTCTCGGCAACGACTCCACCACAGTGCCGCCACGCAGCATTGATACCTCCGCTGCATCCCAGTCCAGGGAGAATGATAAGGACTCTGTGGACGAGGAGGATGGAGATGAGGAAAGCAGGGTGCAGGAGGTATCCATTCTCACAGAGAGCCAGGACCTTTTCCTGACCCCAGAGCGGTCCAGCAAGATACAGGACAGCAGTAACGATCATGATCCCAGGGAAGGCACATCTGGTAAGGTTGTTTTGGGGTTTTGTTTTTTTTTTCCTTCTTAGCTGTTACATCCCTGATCCAGCTTCTAAAATGGCCTTTTTATTCAGAGGGGAGAATATTTCTGGGTGTTAGCAAACTTCACTGGATGGTTATTCCCAGAACAGATAATTTATGTGCAGTGGTATGCTCCAAAAATCATCCGTTGATATCTCCAGGAAACTCTCATGCAGGTAATCTGTTACCCTTTGCACAAGATTTCTGGGAAGATTGTTTCTTCCACCACAGTAGGATACTTTTTGGTACCATGCTGTAATTAAATGAGTCAGAGTCGTGGTGGAACACAGCATAGCAACATAAGGACCAGGCCTGTACCCTGATACTTGCAGCAACTCTTCCCTTTCCTCCTGTGTTACCCTCAGGAGATTGATATCGCTCATGGTCACCTAGGGAAGACAGTGCACTTTTAAAGTACCCAAGCTATACAGCTGATCCTCGTTAATCCTCTAGTCCCTTTTCTATGGCCATAGTGGGTTACTACAATAGTTGGCCTGTGGTTTCTCATGCCACAATTCACCCATGGTGTCCTCTGATCAGATCTGCTCACCTCCTCCCAAACAGTTCCTCTGCATGTAACTGGGGAGCCCGGTGATCCCTCTCAGATAAATTTTGGACTGTGGTTTTTACCACTAATTAAGCCTCTCTATATCAGATGAAAGGGTCCCTGGCTTACTATCTCTGTAATGGCAGTCCAACCTGACCCTTCTGAGATGTGCAGAATGACGAGCAGGTCTGGCTTAGCCTTGTGCACGTGAAAGGGAGTACATTTTATATTGTAGCAGTTCTTTCAGCTCTTTGGGTCTGCTAACAATGGCAACATTGTGTGTTTATTGTCTTGCTGTAGACACCTTGGCCTTGCCCTGCCCCCCCCTCCCTGGCAGAACTGCTGCAGAAAGACTTTCCCAGACCAGAAAGAGGGAAGGGGGGAGATCGCAGGATGGCATGTTCAACGAGCTCATGAACACTTCCATGCCACTGGGACAGATCTCAGAGCATGGAGGATGTCCTTGTCCCAGGAACTGGACATGGACATAAAGCATAGGAGATCTGCGCAGGTGCAGGAGCATGGCATGCAGCAGGAGATTTTGCGTTTAATGAGGGTTCAGTTGGACATGCTCAGGCACCTCGTGGAGCTCCAGGAAGAGCAGCGGCAGGACAAATTCCCTCTGAAGTCCCTCCAGAATGCTCCTCCACCTAACGCTTTCTTGCCCTCCTCCACCCCCAAGCGATTTAGGAGGAGACTGGCTAGGCTGCAGTATGTGGTGCACTCCACCCCTGTCGAAGCAAGCAAGATGCGGCGGCCCCATTAAGAACTGCAAGGAACCACATTCTAAACTGTGAATTTACCCTCATTCCCTCTCAGCAATGTTCATAAATAAAACTTTGTAGTGTTAAAAAACATGTCTCTTTATTAATTCATTGGGGGGGGAGAAAAGTGGCGGGTACTGATATTGATGGTAGGGGGCATGGGAAAAAAAGACATAAAACATACAGACATTACTGCAGGTCACTGCAGAATTGGTTTCTCAATGCTTCCCAAAGGTGAAGTGCTCCGTGGTTGGCTCTGAGCTGGCATCTGGCTGCTCAAAATTTGCAGCCAGCCTTTCAGACTCCACAGCCCAACCCTGGGATAACTTTTCCCCCTTCACTTTATGCACATTATGAAGAACACAGCACACAGATATAACTGACGGGATTTTTTTCCCCCACTGATGTCTAGCCTAGTAAGGAGAAATCTCCATCTGGCCTTCAAACAGCCAAATGCACATTCCACAACCGTTCTGCAAGTGCTGAGCCTGCTATTAAAATGCTCCTCACTGTCGAGGTACCTGGTGTAGGGCTTCATTAGCCAGGGGAACAAGGGGCAGGCAGAATCTCCCAGGATCACTATGGGCATTTCCACTTCCCCAATATTAATTTTCCAGTCTGGGAAGAAAGTGCCCATCTGCATCTTCTTGAACAGACCCGAGTTCCTAAACATGCATGTGTCACGCACCTTTCCAGACCACCCCACACTGATGTTGGTGAAAGAACACCCCTGTGATTCACAAGGGCCTGCAACACCATTGAAAAGTACCCCTTGCGGCTTATGTACTCTGTTGCAAGGTGGTCAGGCACTAAGATAAAGGCGTGCATACCATCAATAGGCCCTCCATAGTTTGGGAACCCCATCGTGTCAAACCCATCCAGTATGTCCTGCATGTTTTCCAGCATCATTACCCTTTGTAGCAGAAGTCTATTGATGGCCCTGCACACTTGCACCACAGTAGCTCCCACCGTAGAGTTACCAACTCCAAATTGATTCCCAACTGACCGGTAGCAGTCAGGGATTGCCAACTTCCACAGAGCGATGGCCACTCACTTCTCCACCATCAGACCTGGTCTCAAGAGAGTATTCACGTGCTTATGGGCTAGGGACAGCTTTGCACAAAGCTCAAAGAAAGTGGCCTTTCGCATACAAAAATTCTGCAACCACTGGTCATCATCCCACAGCTTCATAATGATTCAATCCCACCAGACTGTGCTTGTTTCCTGGGATCAGAACCGTTGCTCCACTGACTAAAGATGATGCATGACAGACTGTAGCAATCAGAAATTGTTCCACTTTCTGGCTTGTAGCAGGGCAGCCTCGGTGACATCACTGTTTTTGGTGCTTCGGCTCCTCTCTCGCCTTTGAAAATACTCTAGGATAAGCTGCAAGGGATTTGTGATGCTCACAACGATAGTGCAGAGCTGAGCGGGCTCCAGGTCTCTGCAGCAATGGTGAGCGTTTCCTGTTTGTTTGGGGCACAAAGGGAGGGGGAAGGAGCATTGCATCATGGGATGATGACAACCTTGCCTACAACCTCCAGCACTACTTGCACTGTGGGATAGGTACCCACACTGCACTGCTTTGAATGTCGATCCAAACTTGGTGAGTGGGGACACAAGATCCCAAAGTAAGGATCGTAGTGTGATCACGCTCCTGCAACTTCTAAAAATTCATGGGTGAAAGTCAATTTAAAGTAAATTGACTTCTCTGTGCAGTGTAGACATACCCTAACAAAGGAAGGGAAAACTCAGGGTATGTCTACACTTAAAAGCTTCAGCAGCACCACAGGGTGCATAAGTGTGCTTCATTACATATGCTGACTGGAGAGGTTCTCATGTCAACATCGGTAATTCACCTCACTGCAAGGAAGTAGCTAGATGGACAGAAGAATTCTTCCATCAACCTAGCACTGTCTATGTCAGAGGTTAGGCTGGCTTAACCACACAACTCAGGAATGTGGATTTTTCACACCCCTGAGCAATGCCATTAAGCAAACTTTATTTTCTAGTGTAAACCAGGCTTTACATACTTTACTGAGTGCAGAAATAGTTAACAATGTTGACATTTAAGTTTCATCGTTAGCATCTGCGTGAACACCCATTAGAACGATTTGTTCTAACTTTGTTTAACTTTGTTAAATCAAATTTGCCACTGAAAGAGATATTGTGGCAGATTTTCTCAGTACCAAGAGAACTAGTGAAATAAGGATAGCATTTGATTATTATGCTCGTCAATAAAGAGTGGCATAGAGAAGCTTTAGACACTAGAAGTGCAAAACATTTTAACAGACCCAGCTGATCACTAAACAGAGATTTTTGTATTCTGTATGCATGTGTTTTAAAGCAAAAGCCAGTAATTTTTCAACACCATTTACTATCATCTTGGAAACAGCATGTTAACAAGACTCTGTTAATGATCATGTTTTAAAAACCAGGCCCTTAGCATTCCATTACTTACTTTGTTACTATTGTAACTATTCCCTCAACAAGAGTATTTTTGCTTACTTCTTTAAATTTCATAGTTTATGTAGAGGATGCCTCATTTAACAGCTTCTCTCCTGGGCTCCCCCAATCTTAATTCAATAGAAAACTGTATATAACTTATGTGCCATCTGGTAACTTCTGCAGTGTAATTGCCCTGAAAAATGTATGCAGGATATTAGACATTTTCTATTATAGAGGTGACTATTACTGCTGGGATCTGTCTGAATTTCTATTACAGTCCCCATTTTTAAGGCGTTTATAACTTGTTCATTTAAATTCACTTTATATTAAAACTTGACATAGATTCTCTTTGCAAAATATTATCTAAATTAGGTATTATTATTTATTTAAATCAATTTGCTGTCTTCTTAATTAGGGATATAAATTAAATATAAATACAATTAAGATTTTGATGCTATTTTGCACATCTTTAGTATACTGCAGAACAGTACTTTGGAATATTGACCTAGCTCACAAAGAAAAAAAATAATTGGAGGAGGACTTTCTTGGGAGGTTCAGAAGCGCCAATGCATGTTTATAGTTCAGTTATCCTACATGATGATCTTACTAGATTTTGAACCATAAACTATACTACTACTGTATAGAATTTGGAGATACACAAGACATCACCCTTAAACGTTATGGGATCACTCTATAAATTCATTTTATACCGGGTCAGAATCTGCCATTCTTATTCACAGTAAGTAGTGGTCCTTAACTTCACTGATATTCTTACTGATTTAATAGGTAATGGGAGCTATGCCATTGGTTTGAATGGGCACAGGATCAAGCAGTATGAGAAAGGATTGCAGAACACCCTTAATGTTCAAAAGCATTGCCAGATCTGTGGAGTTTGGTGTTGGGTTTGTTTTTTGTTTTTTTTGTGGAGGGGGCAAGAAGGGGAAGAAGGCGGTGTCCAGTCCTGCTCCCATTGTCATCAGTGAGTGTTGTCATTTATTTCAGATGGTGTGAGAAAAGATTGTAAAATCCTGCAACATTTTTTAGTTGTGCAGTCACTGCAAACCATCATTTTCGCGTATGCAATAACAGTATGAATACCGTGCAAAAATCACATCGCAACCAATCTCTCCTCCTTCCAACAGCCAATTCACACACAATCTCAGTACCTGTACTCTCCAACTAGCACTCATGAGGGTACCAATCAACCCAAAGGAGCTGAGGAGGATCAGCACCACGCTTTCCTTCCCTGCTCAACATTAGCCAGCCCCAGGTGAGAGGATGCTTGTTACTGGCCTAAGTAGGTGCAGCAGCGGAGTAGGAAAATTACAACCAAAGGGTATTTATAGATGCATGCAGGGAAGGAGCCCCAGAAAGAACAGGATGCTCCATGTTCAAATTCTTGGCACATGTCAAGGTCTAGCCCTGATTAAAGGAACAATTCCACAAGATCAGAAATTTTGTCCAACTGCCCATGATTTTCCACTTAAACCTGGTTTCCCCACTAGTACTAGCAATCTGTCTAGCATTACATTCCTTCTAATTAAACATCCAAATAAGAGTTATAGCTATGTACACGAGAGCCACTGACCATTGACCACTGACACCATTGACGCCACCACATATTTTATTGACTTTAGAGTTCAGCATTTCAAGCCTATCTTCAAGTGAGGGAAGTGTGTACTAGAATTTTTCCATTTTGAATTGTAGAGGTGCTTTTAATGCATTTTGAGCTTACTTGTTTTAAAATGGGGAGTGTTGGAGAGTCTCCATTCCTAGTTGGCACTGGAAGCAACCCAATGGCTAAGTATGTCAAATCACTTCTCTCTTCTTTTATTTGCCAACAGATTATATCACATCAGAAACCAGGAAACACAGTAAAAGATCATCTTCCTTGATACTTTTAAGAGAGAGCCCAAAACACTTAGGGCCAGATCCTCAACTGCTTTGCAGCCATTCACCTGCATGGTTATTTATCATGTGCTATGTTTACCCATTTCATTTTCTCTGTAGTCCATACAACCTTCTCATAACATTATAGGTTCTATATGAATCCCTATGGTCCCTGAGCATGCCCCAGAGGTGGCTTGAGAGTTAATGCTACTATTTCTTCCCAATCCCACTTATTTCTAAGTGATATGCTGAAACAAAGTCAAATAAAGGGATTACACCAACTGTTGCCTAATTGCTACTGGCTTCTGTGTCTACTTCTTGTTACTGTAACTCTTTAAATCAGGGGTCTCAAACTCGCGGCCCGCGGGCCAACTGCGGCCCGCGGGCTTGTGTCATGCGGCCCGCAGTCCGAATCCGGCTGCATGACACAAGCCCGCATTTTTTTGAGCGGAGCTCCGGGAAGCTGTGGCCGTCTTAAAAAGGAAATGGCCGCCGAATGTGGGCCCCACAGAGAGATTTGACGGCGGACAGTGGAGCCTGCAAGTCCCTGTGAGAGCCTCTCTCTCCTACTGTGCCGCCGAATTTTACCCTGCGTGGAGATTTTTTCGGCGGAGAGTAGAGCATGAAAGGTACAGTAGAGTAGTGTGTGTCATGTGCGGCCCCCCTGAACTCCACTCAATGTAAATGCGGCCCGCCACAGCAATTGAGTTTGAGATCCCTGCTTTAAATACATGGTCAATTTTCCATACTATACTCCTACAAAAAGGTGAAACAAACAAAAAAGCCACCCTCACACAAATGTCTGATTGTAAAGGCCATTTTACTTGCCCCTTCCTTGATCTTTGTCTGAAATGAAAGCTATGTGGCTTTTTTTCCTCTCAACACTAACACACAATATTTTGTAGGTTAGTTTTTCTAACATTTGCAATACTGAGCAAGAAAGAATTTCTGAGAAATGGTTCCTGCACTTTTTATAGATATATAGTGAGCCATTATATTACTTATTTAAAGTTAATACCTTCCTTTAACCTCATCTTTCCAAGAGAGACAAATATCGTAATGCTCTGAGAGCAATCTAATTGGCTTTCAAAACTGCCTCAAAGCAGTCACTCAATGCACTAATGAATCATATCTAAGCTCTTAAAATATTTAGGCTTTTCCAAGTCTTTGAAATATAATCATTATGTAAATAGAATATATTAAGATATTTCCCCAATATATTACACGCCATTACATTGAAAAAATTACTTTTTGTAAATATATATATAATATATATATATATATATGTAATAAAATATGTGTAAGGCATATATGTGATTTCTATTAGAGTGAAATTTAAGGACTGTATGAGAAAGCTATATAGAGAGCGAGATCCTCATATTGAAACGCTGTTCTCAATAATTCTTGGGTCCGCAGCTTAATTTGCAAGCTTCCATACCTTTTCCTCACTACAATGGCACATGAAGACTTTGGCCAACATTTTCACACTACATAAGAATGGGCATACTGGGTCAGACCAATGGTCCACATAGGCCAATATCCTGTCTACAGACAGGTGCTACAGAGAGAATGAATAGAGCAAATAATCATCAAGGTGCTGTGGTATGGTAACCCCTTCCCCTTAGTCTCACCTGCTGGCAGCAGTCCTCTCTAGCAGTGTGGCCTGTGGTAACTCTGCCCCCAATCTGGGCAAGTCTTTGGGTCCCTTCCCTTCAGTGTGACCCCAGGGCAGGGAGGTACCTTGCTGTGGCTCCCTCCTGCTGGCTGGGGCCCAAGGTTGTCGTCTTTTCTGCTCCTCTGGCTGCAGAGAAGCACTGTCTCCTCGCCTGGGGATGGGGGAGTTTTTCCTCCAGCTGCCACAAATCTTCTTGCAGCTTCCTCCCGGTTTGTTCCCTCCTCCCCCTCTTGGGAAGGCAGGGTTTAAGTACACCTGGAGAAGCCCTTCATTGGGTCCAGGTGTTTCTAATGGGCCTGCAGTAACCCTTCCCCTTCCTTCAGGGAAAAGGGCCTTTCACATTCTAGGACCCACATGCTGGCCCTGGTATACGCTTTGGTAGCCATCTGGCCTGACTTTACCACAGTGCCTATAGTTAGTTACGTACAGTAAAATGGTATTCAATCATTTCAAGAAGAGTGGCCTGATTTTCAGAGATGCCTACAGGTCATTAAAAGTCAGTTGCTCCCAATGACATCAGGGGAAGGTATGGATGCTGAGAACCTCTGAAAAATTGGCCACTACTATTCAGAGGCCCACATATTGATTTAGGAGACTAATATTAGGTACTCAGATTTTAAAATGATGGCCCCAGTCTACTATATAAAAAGAGATGGATCACACTGAGGATATACTAATGAATAAATTGAGCATCTGCTGGCAGAACACTAGGTTGGAACTTAGAAGATGAGCTTCAATGCAGAAATACACTAGTCAGTTAACTATTTATGTCTGATTTTTACATTGTACCTCACTAACATGGGAGAGCTTTAAACTGAACAGAAGGGCCTGGTTTACACTGGCAAAATTCAGCAGCAGTCAATGGGAGTTACGCAAGCTACACAGAATAGCTTGTATAACTCCTGTCGACTTCCTAACTTCCCTTTTGCATGCCATCTCCATTGCGCTGCACCGACGGCAAATGTGTTCGTCAATGCAGCACTATGCTTTTCAAGGAGATGGCTTTATTAGATTGACTTCTGGATCAATTGAGTGTGTCTTCACTGCTGCTCAGTCAAACTGGAAAAATTGATCTGATGGTGGCAAATTTGCCCCCATCAGTGTTTACATAGCCTAGGTTAAATTAGACAAACCAATGACTGAAACTTAACGTTTTGTATTAAATCAGGCACACTTATCCTTGTATAATTCAGGTACCGTTATCGATTTGTTTTGCTAGTGAGTGGGTGTCAGGCTGGATCAGCACTCGTTAATTCACACCGTATTATTATAAACCACGCGTAATTAACCTGTACAATGCTCAGTACTTATTTCCACTTCCATTTGATCATATAGATCAGAATAAAAAAGATCCTACTGTGGAGAAAGGAACAACCTTCTACCCTCCAGTATTCTCAGCTGAACCACACCGATACTGGGATACAATCATTTTACAGGTGACTGCAGATCATGTTCAGAAGGAATTGTTGACAATACACAAAGTTATGGAACAGCATTCAGACCTTCCATAAGATTGCAAAACAATGCAAAAACCATAGTTCTCCTCTTCTATAGCAAAACCGTATATTAGGGTCTTTCCACAACCTGATAAGTACAAGAAGATATTGAACATCTGAATTTGAATGAAGAATTATATTAAATTCATTATATTAAACAGATTGGTTCTAACAATACAAGAGATACAATTCCATATTTTAACTATTCTCTGATCTGAAATAGTATTACTTTGAGAAATACTAGTACAGAAAAATACTGGAACATCTTAATAGGCAAGGTGACTACTCATAATATGTCCCTATGCCTGTCCATTGCAGTCTATGTATGAGTATTAGGTTACATTCCAAGAACTGTATGTGAAAGCTTCAGTCCTGAAAATATCTATCTACGTGCTTAACGTTAAATCCATGAGCACTCCTGTTGATTGCATAAAAATTACGTACCTAAAAGTTAACCATGTCTGTGAGATTGAGGCCTAAGACTGGACCTACTGTATGATGATGATATAAAAAAAAAATCAGACAATTGATTATGATAATTGATCAGATGGTCAGACAATAGCTATGCACGAATACTATGATGTACTCAGGCTTGAAAGTCAACCCCCCCCCACACACACACACGCTCTCTTTCCCTCCCTTTCATGCAGCCACTTGACATAAAGGAAAGCTTCATAAAGCCTTGGTAAGAATTTACTGTATAGTACACATACAGCAGATGAGGATAAAATTAGTATCTTAAAATGGGATTTTCAAAATTGTTTCAGTAAATTAGGTACCTTACTACCACTGACTTTTGAAAACCCCACCATTAATTAACTCTGAATCCTTGCCAATTTGAGCCGAGGACGATGACTCCAATAGCATACTTAAAAAACACTCCCACAATTCACATTCTGGGTCAGTCCAAAATCAAAAAGGTTTATTTTCCAGTTTGGAAATGGTTTCAAACTGGCAAGAATAGTTTTTAGGTTAAAAACATAAAACAGTATGTAGAGTAAACCTTAACCCAGCAATTATATTAGCAAAACATGAAACCATCACCAACATATATGTGGTGGAGGCTGATATTACTTTAGTACTAATATTCAAGAATACACATTCAAGAATACACATTGAGCTTGAACTATGTTTAGCAGAGAAAAGATAGCCCAGCTTTGAAGGAAAACTAAATAAAAGCAAAGCAAAATGGGAATTTCCAACCACAGACAATCACAGTGATGCGTGAGTTATAAAGACTTAGATAAATCACACCACTCAACAGAAAAATAGAAGTTTTGTACATGCTTTTTGAAATGTTAATAGATATCCTAGGCACTCTTTCCCCTGGATTACGCATAGCTAATTTGACTCATCCTTTAGGTTGTAAGTGGCACTTACTCTCTTTTGCCTTGCAGATTTTTTCTGTGTCTAATTAACAAAATTACATAAATGTAAAATAAGTATATGGAACCCTTTAAACAATAATGTATTGCTTACAGAATTATTAATAAACTGTTTTATTTCAGAAAGGATGACATTGTACAATAAAAGGGGGCTTTGGTAATATCTACAGATATTCCCTAGGGACCTTAATCTGATTTGGGAGACAAAAGGGGGCCCAAATTTGGATCCAAAGAGAACTCAATTGTTCTTTTATGTTCATTTAGTGTGTTCTTTTCTGAACCGCAATAGCTGTTATAGTTTGGTCAGAGCTCTTGAATGGAGTGAAACAATAACTAGCAGAGACAGATGGTAAGAAGAACAGCACCTAAACCTTAACGAGGACCATGCTGGCAGACTACAAACTGTGGAGTTTCCTTCCTGTGGATCTGGGAGAATAACAGGAGATTCATCTTCAGGTTTACACAAATCTGCCTACCACAGCATCCCAACAGTATTAGTACTGTTGTAATTATAGGCTTCTCATTTTTGAGGATATCTTACAAAATACAATTCAGGGTTTCAGCAGGATTGCCAGTCTCCTCTGGACTGAGGGTTTTTTTTAAATCTGTCTTCAGTATTCTTAGTTGTTTTTTTTCCTGAGGCCAGAAGTGTGCAGGGTAATCTGGAATAGATCAAATGCAGGGAAACTCCAGAACATATGGAATTGAAGCCCTCATCTGATTACCTGCTAATGCCCCCACAATAACATCAGTGAAGGTGGGATTCCTTTGAAGGTTTGGAAGAGGGACATTGGAGACAGATGTCTATTGTGTTGCAGTAGGGAGGCACAGTCTATGGGAATCACAGCAGCAGAAGTGAAGGGAATTGGTTTGGTTTTTAGTAAAGTGCTTTGAGACAGCTGGATTATTCTCTTCTAATAAAGAGCTTTCATCATTCATTACTTACAGCTGATTTGTCAAAGCAAAGAAGGGGCTTGGTCTACCACTTTTTCAGTTATGGGTGCTTATAAAGCTGTCTTAAATTGATATTATTAATTTCACTTCCTGTACAGGAATAAGCTATAGTGGTACAAGGCATCTTTATACCAGCATAACTGCATCAACCCCTCCTAGTGTGGCACTGCTTTAACTATACTGGTATAGTTAAAGTGGTGCAATTTGTGTGTGTAAACAAGCCCTTAGAGCACATGACACGTGAAAAAACTAAATCTACATGTGAGAAATATGGAAGCGTTTGGAAAGTTTGAAGAGCAAAGTGTTAAGAAGCAATCAAAAGATGGGGACTACAGTGAGCTTCTCAATGATTTGTACATTAGGAATTGTACACCTTCCTCATTAGCTTAATTGAGGACTAGTCTAGATAGGAACCGTGCATATGTCACTATGAATGTTGCACAGACATGCACAGCTGTCAGCATCAGGTATGGTGCCATCATGTTTAATGCCTACAGTATCTGCATGTGACAGCTTCAATAATGAGAAGTTAGTTAGGGATGGAAAAGTGATACCGTAATATATCTAAATAAGTTAGATGGATTCCAGACTGCCTAGAAGCTGCTGCCAGAAAATGGTCTGGGTTATGCAACATAAGGTTTCTAGAGCAGCACGAATAGATAATATGCTGGAGTTCAGCAAAAATAGTAGAGTAATGCCACAGAAACCTGAGCTAGTGAACGGTCTCGTAGGATGTAGGAAGGACTTTAAAAATAAATGCACTATGGTTTGTAAAAAGTAATTTCAGTAAAATATGATTAATAGTGAGAAACCAAGACTGAGTCATGGGAAAGGCCAGTTTTTTAGAAACATGATGGTACAAATTGGCATCTTCCTATTAGAATATCAGATGTAGCCTGTAGGAGGGTTTGGGTTAAGAAATAAGTAGAAGTTAGGTTTTGGGCCTAAGTTAGCCTACGTGTAGAGGAATGTGGGAAATTGAAGTTGACAGAGTAAAGTTAAAGATAAGTCTGAAACAGACTTTTATGGTAAAGTAAGAGCTATCAAGGATATGACCCAGGGTTATGCTACAGTTATGTTTTGGTTATAACTGGTTTAAGCAAGGTTTGTAATTAGTGTTTTTGACAATTGGGAATGGATTATTAAAATGCTATCTATGTTAATATTATGAGAAGGACATTAACACAGATGTTAATTTAAATAATATGTAATGTAAAGAGCCAATAAGAAGGTGGTGGAAATATAATGATGCTAAAGGGCAGTTTAATGTTAATTAATATTATAATGGTTATAAAAGCAGTAGTTTTGCTAAATTGCAGAAGAACTCCAATTAACATCCAAAGGATACTGCCAGGCTCCAGGGTTACAAGGCTGCCCTTCACTCTGTCATCAGTGGACTGATCACCCATTGATGCATTATTTCATTTTTTAGTGCTAGTATAACTGTAGTATTGTGTAAGTGGTAATTGTAAGCCTGTTTGCATAACTAAGCATTTTTCTTTTTAATACAAGTTTAGTGATATCATTCAAAGTGTCACCTAGTGGTCCTCTACTAAATACATTTTCTGTAAACAACCTAGGGACTAAGACCAGAAAATTCAGATGGGTTTTATTACACCCTTATCTTTAAAATCTTCATGGTAGTTGGGAACATTTCAACATGAAGGTTATAAAAAGTTACACAGATGACAACTCATTGTAAATCTAATTTCCAGTGAGATAGTGTGATGACTCAATCACTGAGTCATAGCTGTATATTATAAATTGTACATCTCCCCCATTATAAGGGACTATACAAGTGGTGAACTGTAGACAATCATTTGTCATACCACGAGTCACAATTTTTAAATTATTTTATGAATGGGTAGTAATTTCCATCACATATATTTTATGCAATGGAGAGAAGATTCCACTTTTTGTGGCATAAACCCAACTCTACCTCTTTAAAACCTGCCAAACTGTGTAGAACCACAGAACTACAAGAAAGACTGAGCTGGCATTATAGTTTCATATTTACCAAATCACTTTCCTAAATACTCAAAAAACAGCTCTTCATTTCAGTTCACGGCCTAACTTCACAATCCTACACCACTATAATCTTTGGAAAGGGGAGGGAGGGAGAGGGAAAGGGAAAGGGAGAGAGAGAGAGAGACACAGACACAGACTAACAAAGAATAAGTGTAAGTAGAAGAACAGGATGAGAAGGAGAGTGTGCAATGGTTACCTCTTATAAATCAACCTTTACACGCAAAGGCCTCTGAGATACTGCTGTTATTTCTTATTCTTCATACAGGGAAATAACCATGGTATGTCTGACACCACAGTCTGGTTACCCATATCTGTTTTTTAGTCTCATTAAGTGGAAAGTGGGACATTCATAGAAACAGTTCTGGGTGACAACCAAACCAATACACCTGGATGCAAAAGGTGTGAAAAATAATGCAATGTTTATCACTACTATAGCAAAACACAAATGAGGTAGAATGCCTTGCTTGTGCACGATGTCTCCCTTAAGGATCATTGTCTTCACAAACTTCTGTACCACATACAGTACATGAGAGGATACCACTTGGGGGGGGGAGTGGGGAAGCAACAGCCCACATTTCCATACTCAAATACCTTCTTTCATACATCCCGTATGCTCACTTGTATTGTTTCCACAAATATAATTATTGTACTTCCCTATAACTTTCTAAAATATTTACTGTATATTATGCTAAGATATTTCTTTTGGCATTTCTACAGCATGAGTATGAACAACCAGCCATCACTGGAAGAAAGCAAAGGGCCTGTGATTCATGTTCTTGTATATGTCTCAGTAAGCTGCATATAAATGGTGGCATCACATATTGACTAATTTGTAATTTGATGATATAAAATTGAATAAAAATCGTTCAGGGTGAGTGAGAAAATACAAAAACTTAATCGGGGAAGCCCCATTTTGAATCATTTTAAGATTAATCTAAAGAAAATATTTCTAGTCATCCGAATACATTTTCTACTTGAAAGTAGTGTGAAAGCACTAATCTCCACTGCTGTAAAATTATTTGAAAAGACATTCTGTATAGGAGCAGATCAGCAATCACTTTCACATTTTTCAATTGTAACTGGGCAAAAGCCCAAAGCTGGAAGCTTTTTACTTATTTTATTTAATTTTGTTAATAAAAATAAATGTTATAAGTGTCCTGGCTGCAGAGAAGCACTAATATTTGGAAAGAAATGATTGTACCAACAGCTGTGGTTTTAAAAAGCTTCGTCTCTCTCCTCAGAGTTGGCACAGCTACAATTTTCACTGCTGCTTCACAAAAAACCCATTCAAGTCTTACCTAGTATGGTCCCAGTTCAGCAAAGTACTGAGTAGAGAGTGACAATCACATACTTGAGTTCATCGCTAAACCAAGGCTTCTATGGATAAAAGAATAGGAATATGGGAGCTTCTAAGAACAGCTTTGTTAAGTTGCTCTATTGCATGATTTTGTTTACTATGATTCTGAGAGTTTACAGTTATAATTGGAAGTTATGAGTACCCTTGACCACAGTGTGAAAGTCTAATTTCTATAAAATGGGGAACCAAAGTGGATTCAGTGAAACAGAAGAAAGATGCAGCAACCATAAAGCTCTAAAACTAACTGAAATTGAAACCATTGCAACAGAAATGTGTTCCTTTTCCCATTAAATAAACCAGAGGTATCACCCTAAATGGAAGGTATTTGAGGTTTTAGTAAAAGAGAAAATTAAGAGTTCTATTACCTAAGGACAAAGAGCAGGGCTGGGCTCTGAGTTGGGGGCGGAGCTTACCTGATTAGGGGTCCTATATAAGGAGCCAGCCAATCAGGCAGCAGCACAGACAGCTGCAGCAGCACAGGAGCCAGCAAACAGGGCTGCTAACAGGGGAGTTTCAGTGGGAGTTCTGTGGGGGAGTTTCCAGAGGAGGGAAGGGGCAGAGGCCTGCCAGCAGCCC
>ML675620.1:29724016-29742843 GCA_007922155.1 Mesoclemmys tuberculata | reverse complement strand
TATTGGTCCCTTCTGACCTATGAGTCTATGAGTCTATGAGAATCCAAGAAAAATCAATTAGTCACGTTATGGCCTTACACCAACATTGCTGAGTTTGATGCTGGGGTCACTTGGTGAAATGCTATTCTATTCTGTGTTATGCAGCAGATCAGACTGACTTTTCTTATATTAAAAACTATTAATCTATGCAAACTGTCTACTAAAGCTGGTTGGGAATTATCTTTCAAAGTAATTTTTGACAGAAAATACAGTTTCCACAAAATTGAAATTACCTGCAGAAAAAATGCAATTCTACCAAAGTGTTACAATTTTTCCCTGGGAAAAACAAATTAAAATATTTTGTTTTGAGTCAGTTTGATTAACCCAACTAGAATATTTAAATTTGTAGTTGACCCAAAATATTTCATTTTGAGTCAGTTGAACATTAATCTCCATTTCCATGTCTGGCCAAATTACCTAACGGGTGCTGTAATTTGGGCCCCAATTTTCCTGTATGGGCTCAGCTCCTTGGCCAAACTATCTTCCCCCAGAATGGAATACGATTTCCCTTCTGACCATGCTGTGAGGTTCATCATGGAAGCCACATGACTGTAGGTTCATTATGGGAGGTGTACTCCAAGGAGCCTGGTCCATATGAGAGAGTAGGCACGTGAGGCTCCTGAACTACCTTTCCCATGAGGAATGCAGCACACTTCAGAAATGCAGCCTGATACTGAACTGACTCAATACGAGATATTTCATATTGGCTCAACCAACTGAAATGTAACAGTTTGATTTGGGAACATCAAAATATTTCATGTTGATTGAGTGTCGAAATAAATGTTTTGCCTTTTTTTAAATCGATTTATTTGGAATTTCTGTGCTGTTAACATTTCATCTTCCCGCCAGGATTCTGGATGACAACACAAGTTGAAATATCAGAATTTCCTGCTTGATGGAAATTAGGATTTTTGCTGAGCTTTTCAAAACTCATTTATTTAAAGTTACTATTCAGCTTTGCTGAATTTTGCCCTTACTACTCAAATGAGTCCTACAGAACAGTTGTTTATTCTTTCAGGATCCACAATAGCTTCCAGACAATAGTTTCTAAAATGAATCTCATAGGTGGCATGAGGATTTATAAGCATACATGGATCCTGCCTCAGACTCATTCTACATCATGCAAATACAAATAACTTCTCAAGTACTAAATCCTTGCCCCCATTAGAGCTATAATCCCAGCATCATTTTAAAGACCAGTGCTGGGACATCTTGGAATTCTGAAAAATCCTTTGCATCATCAGCGGCGATTCCTCAAGTCGAGGATGATTTCTTTCATGGGTTTTATTTTATATGGGTCCTTTGGTGACTGAGGAGTCCGATCCTGGAGCCACAGACTAGGCAAATGTTGCAGGTAGTGTTGGAAGGCAGAGTTGGGCCATGATTACCACATGACAGTTGTCTGTCCTTTCTGGCATTTTTCTGTGACCAGGGCGAGGCGATTTTCCTAAAAACGTTCAATCCTTTTTTGACAAGTCTTCACCAGTTAGCCCTATCTTAGGCTATTGTCTCCCAGTGTATGATATCGATGCCACATCTCTTGATGTTTGTCTTGAGGGTGTCTGAAGTGTTTCTTTTGGCCCCTCTGTTTCCTTTCTCCTTTGGTAAATTGGGCATACAGCAATTATTTTGATAGGCATGCATCAGGCACAGACATTGCGTACCTACTCCACCTCAGCTAGTGCTGGATAATCAGGGCCTCAACACTGAAGATGCTGGCCTCTGTGAGGATACTGACGTTAGTATTGTAATCCTCCCACTTTATATTGAGGACCTTCTGGAGAAAGTTCTGGTGCTGGCGTTCCAGGTTTTTCAGATGTTTTCTGTAGGTCACCCAAGTCTCACAGCCATAAAGAGAGTTGGTATTGCCACCACTTTATAAACTAGAAGTCTAGTGCGTGTTCTGATGTCGTGCCAAAGGCAAGGCTGGCATAACGGATTCTGTGCTGAATCTCAACTTCTGTCTTTACCCTCTGTGAGAGATGGCTGCCAAGGTTCTACATTTTTCTGTTCCTCTCTGTCAAAAGTAGATTTTCCTTGCTGGGTCTGATTGAGAGCAGGCTGGTGGAGAATTTTTGTTTTGCTGATGTTCAGGGTTGGCCCTATGCTTTTAAAAGCTTCAGAGAACAGCTGAGGGCTGTTTGTAGATCCTCCTTCAAATGTGCAACTACAGCACAATCTGTGTACTGGAGTTCAGTCACTGTTGCCAATGTTATTTTAGTTCTAGCATGGAGGTGAAAGAGGTTGAAGAGGCTGCCATCAGTCCAATATTGAATGCCAGTCCCTTCTGGGAGACCGTCCTGGATTAGCATTTTCATAGATGCAAGCAAAAAGGAGGAGAGTGGGTGCCATTACATGATCTTGCTTTATGCCAGTTTGGATGGCAAAGGGAAGAGGTAGAACCACTGCACAGAATGGAGGCAGTCATCTGGTCATGGAGGAATCTTCCAATAGCGGTAAATTTGGTAAGGCAACCAAACTTTGACATGATTTTCCACAGAGCCTCACAGCTGACGGAGTCAAAAGCTTTAGTCAGCTTGATAAAGGCCATATACAGCTCCTGGTATTGTTCTTAACATTTATCCTGTATCTGCCTAACTGCGAAAATCATGTTGGTGACGCCTTGTGATGGTCTGAAGCCACTTTGGGACTCTAAGTACTTCCTCTGACAGAGGAAGCAGAAAATTCAATAAGATTTTAGCAAGAATCTTCCCAACGATGGAGAGAAGAACAATCCCTTGGTAAGTTCCACGGTCGCCCTTATCTCCCTTTTTTAAAATGTTGATGAGGTTGGTGCTCTGTAAATCAGCAGGGATTTCTTCAATGTGCCAAATTGAGGAACAGCAAATGGAGCTTGTTTGCAGGGTTACTCCCCCCAACTTCAGCTGGTATGCCATCAGAACATGATGCTTTATTGTTTTTAATTTGCTTAATTGCTCTGCAGACCTCCTTGGTGGATTGGCAATAATATTCCAGAATGGGTGATGAGAGATGGAGTCAGTGTCATCAGTCACACTCGATTCTCGATTTAGAAGCTTTTGGTAGGGTTCCTTCCAGTGGCCTTTGCTGGATTCATTGTCTTTAAGAAGGGTACTACCATCTTCAGATCTCAGCGGTGTGAAGCTACATGAGCGTGGTCAGTACAGGGTCTTTGTCTAACAGAAAAAGCACCGCATATCATGTCTGTCAGTGAATGCTTGGATTTCTTTTGCTTTGTCCTCCCACCATTTGATTTATTGGATCCTTCTTTGACCCCAGCTTTAAGATGATGGAAGAAGCTCTGCTTCTGACTAGATGATAGATGGTTTTACCAGTCACAGAAAACTTTTCCTTTTTCTGGTACAAAAGGGCTGTGATCGTCAAACCAGTCCTGATGATGGCAGGTAGCAAGGCTAATGGATTCCTTACAAGCCTCATGGTCGGTCATTTTTAGGGCTTCCCAATCTTCTTTGACACATGTGTTGTCATTTCCAGGTGAATATGGTGAGTTTTCCACTGTGTGTGCTTGGAAGTTCTCTTGGTGCACTGAGGATATTAAACATCGTATTGCTGTCTGAGTGATTTGGATTGTTTTCTATGTTATCAATTCTGATGGACATGACTGACCTCAACAAGTGATGGTTAGTTCAGCAATCATCAGCTCCTCTAATGACACGAGTGATTTGGATGTCTCATAGAGCCTATGTTGTTATAATGACATAGTCCAAGAGATTCCATTGTTTTGAGCGGCGATGTTGCCAAATTGTTTTATATTTGTTGCTTTGTCTGAAGATTCTGTTTGTGATCACAAGACCATGCTCTGCACATATACATACATCATGAATATGCAAATAACTTTACAAGTATTAAACCCTTGCTATCCCCATTAGAGCTATAATCCGGGAATCATTTTAGAGACCAGTGCTGGGACATCCTGTAATTCTGGAAAATCCATCATAAAGCTCTTTGCTAATAGCTCTCCTAATATAGTTAAATTACATAATTTAGCCATTTTTTAAAAAACTAAAGAAAAAAAACCCCATGCTTTTATATGGAGGCTCTATGGGGAAAACTAAACTTGGTGAACATATTTCCCTATTTAGTTAAGCAAAACAGTATAAGAGAATGGTCTACGGTTTTATGATGACCAAAGGAGGAGATGGCAGGGAAAATCTAAGGGAGGTAGAACAAAGTTATAATAGCATAAATCATTTATTGACTATATCTAGATGTTTGATTCTATTTTGCAATAGAGCTCTTAACTTGGGAAGGTTGGCAAGTGAAATGACCCAAGTTAACTCCAATTCCTTTCTTCTTGCAGACAGCAACAGGGAAGATTAGTGAAGGGGAAGAACACTTTGTATTGTTCCCAAGCAGTCTTTTCAAACTGCTGCACAGAACTGACATATTTTCAGGGTGGAGAAGTAAAGGGCTAGAGATGAAAAAAGGGTCCTAGAAGGTCCCCCAGAGATAACTAGAAGGGCATCAGTTGGGGAAAGAATATCTGACAATGATGTAATGTTATCTTAGATATTATACTTCTATAATATATAATCAAGCTATACATCTTTAAATGGGTGAGATAAATAAAGCCATTGATGGTGGTGTTATTCTTGTGGGCCTACTCCACACTGAAAGAGTTAACCGTACTCTGTGGGCAATAGAAGCCCTACCTCGCCCCCCAAGACTCTGCTGGGCTTGCTTCAACTGTTGCCCCCTAAGATAAAAGGGAGCAGCACCCTTTTTGCCCCCATCTTAGTGGGCATGGCCTCAACATCCAATGATTCACAGCTGGCTGAGGCCTGTGGGAAACTAAAGGTAAGTTAGAGGAGCCCAAATGCTGCTTTAATTTACATTGGGGACTGGATCAAGAAGCAGAAAAATGCTTCATTCTAACTTGTCCATGTACCAACCCTCCAAGTCCTGCACCAAGCAGAGCTCAGGTGGAGGGAAGGATCTAGGTATTTTACCATCCCATATAAAGATCCTATTTCTGGTAATGACCTTCCAAATCAATGATATTCTTAGAAATTCTATAAACGACCAATTAGGTGAGTTAGACTTTTATAAGTTTATAAAAATGCTTCTTCATTGCTGCATCAGCAGCTTGGTGATATGGACCAGCATTCAGAAAAGCACTTAAGCATATGCTTAGTCACATCCTTAAACCCACTGATTTCACTAGGACTTGAACATGTGCTTAAAGGCGTTCTTGAATAGGGAATGCCCTCCTGAATTAGGCCCTCGGTACCTACAACTATCTTAGAAACAGAATTCTGATCTTTGTTTAAGTTCATACATTTTATTATTTGTGTTTATCACTTCATTTTTAATTTAATTTAAATTAAACAACTGACTTTCCATAGGATCATGAAACCTCCAGCAGCTGTCAGCATAATAGCCCCTTTAGCTTCCTACTGTGATTAACCTGCTAGCAGGCACTTTAGCACTCATCAGGGTTGGGTGGAAGTCATTTTTCATATCAAAGCTGACAGCTGAGGTGGTGGCTGGGCGTGGGGAAAAGATGTTTTATCCTAATTAGACAGTATCCTGCCATTGGGATTTTTCCTAATCACAACCAAATTTTGAAATCTCTCCTAAACTTAACACTTCTCAGCTTTTCATAGATATTAAGCTGCTCCTCTGGGTCCTGGTACTGACTCTGCTCTTTCCCTTCTTTGCAGCTTTGATTACTTCTCCCCATGAGAGTCCCTCCAACCTCTAAGTAAGGATCCAGAATTACCAGCTGGTTTTCTTCCCCTAATGGCTGATTTCTCATCATCATGCATCTCATGAAAACAATACCCTACTTGCCAATCTTATTTTGATGATTTATTTTTGGCAAATGTGTATGGCTTCATACCTGATTTCCAAATGTTCATCTGCTTGTTAGTTCACTTGTCAGCAAAAGAACAAGTGCCAGAAAGAGTTACAGTTAGCAAGTTCTATTATTATGCCAATTATTTAACCTTATTTTATATAATTTGAACTATGACAATGTGTTGACAACACTGTTTTCTTTTATAGCCATAGGACTAGCTGTATTTTTTGATTTAAGTTAATGTTAACATTGCTTCCAATATACACTTTGCACTATTAAAAACTCAGTAATAAAATGATACCATGTGAGTACTAATATAACATGTAGATTAATTGAGTTGCAGCAATAGAAAAAAATCATGGGAAATGAATACAATTCCTTTAATCAATTTAGATGAAATACTCCAATTAGTTTGCTGGTGCAGTGAATTTGCTTAAATGCTACCCTTAAATTTTATTGACAGTATACCACTGGTTATATGTTAATCTCTCCTTCAGTATATTTACAGAACTCATAAATGAATATAAAATATTAAGGAAGGTTCATTATTGTCAAAATTAGAACTGGGTGCATGGAATTCCAGTTAAGTGGTCATTAACCCCCCCACTGCCAGCTGTGATCATGATCTAGAGAGGTAAAATGGATTACGTTCAGTACATGCATGAATAAATATGAATCACTTTCATAATTGTAATAGATGTATTGCAAAATGAAATCTATTACATAATTATCCCTATTCAATTCTTTTTAATCAAATGGTATTTAAACATATGTAGTCACTTCCCTGTGAAAATTAACTCCTTGGGCCAGATCCTTAATTGATGTAAATTAGCACATCTTCATGATGGTAGCTGGGGATTTATATTTCATAATTAGTAGGATTTATTTTAATATACATTTATGAAAATGCAATTTATGGTTTATGGAAAGTTCAACACAATGCGTAGAAATTATTCTAGCTACCATTACATGCAAAACTACCATGAGAATACAATTTCAGACAGGAAGAGCTCTTTTGACCCATTCGTTTACTGGAGTAGACAAAATGTTAGAGTAATCAGAGAGGTGACAGGGTTCTGTGAAAATGTTCACCATGTCATTTCAAGCATTTTTAGCACTCTAACATGTTGCTTTGCTGTGAAATTTCAGGGTAATGTTGCTTTTTTGTTTTCAAATGTACAAATATGCATGAAAAAGGCTTGAAATGTCGTGCTTGTGAAATTCCAAGCAGAAGTGGTATAGCAACAACCACCTTCAACACTTTTAGTGCATTCTACTGACAGGTAAAGAGGGATAAGAAACAAAAATTATTTTCCAAGTATTACTGACCTCCTTCTCCTTAAGTTTGCTTCCTCAAAGCTAACTGAATAGGCATGAAAACAAAAAGCCTCACCACACATTTCCCTGTGAGAAGACCTCTTACCATAAGAACATGGAAACTGCAATACAATATAATACTTGTGGGTTATCTAGTCCAGTTATCTACGAATAAGAGTGACCAAAATCAGATGTTTTGGAGGGAGAGGTTTGAAACCTCCATACTGGAGAATTACACAAGAAAATGCTCACAGGAGAAACGTAATCCTAGCTTTAAGCAGTCAGTGGTTGGCTTATGCGCTGAAGGTTTATATTCTCTGTATTTATTTTAGTTGATGTTACTGTGGATCCTATTATCCATGCATAATCTATTTCTTAGCTCTGGTCTACACTTACCTGGAAATTTGGCAGCAGTTGACAGGAGATACGCAAGCTACTCTGCTGTGCTTCCCTTCTGCGCTCCGTCTTTACTGCACTGCGTTCCCATCTACGCAGCGCTACGCTACTTGAGGAGGTGGATTACCAGCGTCGACTTCCTGATCGATTGAGCGGGTCTACACTGACCGCTCAATCGATCCAGATAAGTCGATCTGACGGCGGGGACTTTGCCGCCATCAGTATAGACGTACCATAGGTCTGCTAATCAGTTCATTTTAATGACAATTTGTGGCAGTGAGTTCCACATGCTATCATGCATTGTGTAAATAAAAAAGTACATCTTTTATCAAGTCAACATTTGCTACCTTTTTTGCATTGTGAAACTCAGTAAATAGGAGCACCCTCCTGACAACTTGTGAAGTCAAAAAACGAGACGCTATAAACGGAGTGCTTCAATTTTGTCAGATTTGAATTAAGGAAAAGGGCCATAGGATACATTGAGTGGAATTTAAGGCAGAACAAAGATCAACTCCACTCAGCAATGAGCACTACCAACAGCAAGATCAAAAGAACAGGCATCTTTCAGACAAGAAAGTATATGCATAATTCACATATAAACAGTAATTTCAGCAGTCACAACAAAGCTATCCTCTACCCTTCATTGCACCCTGAGCATTGCTTGCTCTTATGATGTCCACACTGCACACAAAGATCAATATTAATGAGCCATAAAAAACACAGCATCAGACTCACGATGGTACAGAAGAAGCAGTACAGCTCAAAAGAACTCCAACCAAAATATCTTCCCGCTGGGAAACACAATGCCCCATTAGAGTCAATAGGCATTTTTGCCATTGAATTTTAACCTCCCTTTTTCAGGTGTCGACAGAGCTGTGCTGACTATGACCACTGCACATGCAGTCATGGTAAAAAGATGAGCAAGTATGTTTAATAGCACTTATGCTTCAAAAGAATTGACTCAGGCACACAGAAAGCAGGGATGCATAGTTACTGACCCACACAGCAACTGTACATTGATCTCAGGCCAGGTCTACACTGGAACATTTTTCCAGTATAATAAAGTTGTGTAAGGGTTTGATTTGTGCGTGCAAAGGCCCTAATATAGATACACAATACTGAAAAAAGTGCTTGTTTGAGGAACTGGTATCAGCACATTTTTGCCAGTAGAGGAGGGTTTGCTGATATAGCTATACCAGTATTACTATACTGGCAAACCTTTTATAGTGTGGACCAAGCTTCAGTTATGCTGTTTCCTGTGCCCTGAATGCCTTGGGTGTTACCACTTGGACAGTGACACTATGATTATTTCTTGGTAACACTATGGTATGCTAACATTTTGAATAAACAACAATCTCTCTTGACAAGAAAATTAGACCCACTTCAGCCAGATCCTCATCTGGTGTAAATCAACATAGCAGTTCCACTTCAGTCACTGGAGTGACACTGATTTACACCAGCTAAGGATCTGGCCCCACATTTATAATTACAAAAAGAGTAAGTAAACTACAACCAAATTAACCAAAATTGCTTTACGCAATTACATAGCTGTACATATTTAAAGAAATATTATGGGCCCAACTCTGATGGTGTCAATGGCAAAACTAACATTAATATCAATGATTGCGGAATGAGAACTATTCTGTGAAATCCTGCCTTGATTTCTTATCATTAAAGGAAAGTGGGAAGAACACAGCAGGAATTTGGATTTTAAGAAGCCTTTGCACTATTATTTAGGTTTAGAAAACAGCTTGAGCTTGTAAACTAGTTTCCCTTGCAGTTCAAGGCAATGGATGTTGTGTGCTATCCTCCTTGAATCAACCTCGGTTTCAAAAATTAAAGGAAGCTTGTGCTATTTATTACTTATAGAAGAAAAGCTAGACAGGCACATATGGGTGGTATATTGATATTATATAGATTAGGTAAAATTTTCAAATTGCATAGGTGATTTAGGACTTTAGGGCCCTAAGGTCCCAATGACTTTCAATGAGATTAAGGTTCTTAAAGTAACTAAAATCACTTCTGAAAATGGGACTTAGGTACTTTTGATCGTTTTACACCAGGGCTGTTTGAAAGTTAATGGGGCAGATCCTCAGCTGGTAGAAATCATCATGGCTGAAGACCTGTCCCAATGGGGCTTACATGTATATTTAAATCTATACACAAGTAACAGGGCTATTCACATTCTTATAGTTAAAAATGTGTATTAATGTCTGTGTTTGTAGTTCCTCTTACGGTAGAAGAGACGGTATTTGTGTAACATACGTAAAAGGAATTTCTATTTAGATATCTGTACACAGACAGCCCTTTTTGTTGTCTTTAAACCCCTTG
Source organism: Mesoclemmys tuberculata (assembly GCA_007922155.1). Taxonomy (NCBI): domain Eukaryota; kingdom Metazoa; phylum Chordata; order Testudines; family Chelidae; genus Mesoclemmys; species Mesoclemmys tuberculata. The sequence continues at coordinate 29,732,960 of ML675620.1, read as the reverse complement.
CTCCAAGACAAAACAACATTAGGCTGTGCTGCCTTACTTCAATGCATCTAATTCTCTATTGCCTCATATCTTGGGTTGTCTTTTGCATTAAAGCAAAATCAGTAAAAAGTGGTTCACAATATTACTAAATCAGAAAAAGTACTATTTCACAACACTTGTACTCACTTTGCACTGATGAAAACAACTATATGAGATGGAAAACAATGGAGAATCAAACCCAAGACTCTTAAAGCCATTGCCAGAACTAGGCAATCATGAATGCCACTGCTGGCTATCCTACATTATTGTAGTATATCAAAAGTGGTTTTGAAATCAACCAAAATGAGTTAGCCAACATTTCTTTGAAGCTACATATTATTCAGTTAAAACTTTTTGGTTCATTTACAATTGGTTTTCTGTAAATATAGTATTGACCTCCATAATGCAGAATACAGAATCATGTGGTTGCTCTGCATTGTACAGCTACATTCAGGAAAGTGCACCCTATAAAAAGAAGTCTTTTTTGAATATTTGCAGCATAGCTCAGTGCCATTCATAAACTAAAACTAAACCAAACTCCTTGTCTTTGTACTGGGCTTCACCATAAAAAACACATTAGTAGTAGTAATAGGGCATGTTATCCCACCTCTAGCATGAAAATGAGCAAACGAGAACCTAGTACAGCTTTGTACTTCAGTTTGTAAGGGAAACTGACAAGGAGAACTACTCATCTAGATGTCATTAACAGAGCTCCAATAACAGAGGGTACCGTGAAAGAGGTGGAGCTCCTGAGAAATTTCAATGCATAATTTTGCATATAATCAAAACACAAAGCTGAGGGTGAAAAGTGTATGTTGCACTCTTCTGGAAAATTCCATTAGCATTGCAAAATTTTATTAGCAATTTTCAAACAAAGGGCATATTTGTTTGTAAGTACTCAGAATAACAGAACAGGTGATTGGTGTATGGAGAATTGCTATATCTTTTGCAGCCTGAGATGATTGATGTTTGATTCATAAAACAGTGAGGGTCCAAAAACATAAAGCAAAGTAATAGAGGGAGGAACGGTCAAGTCAAATGGGTGTAAAACCTTGTTGATACCATTTAGTCCCCAACATATTTATATAGTTGTAAAAGGAAAGACAGAGGCCAAGATTCTCTGGAGTAGCTGAGCTACGCTCTGCACAAATCTGTGGGGGAAGAGATATTCTTTAAGCTGTCCTTGGCTCCTCAGTCACCAGGGTATCTGTTGCCATCCTGGTACAGTCTCAGGACATAAAGGTAGAACAACCCCCAAGACACTTTTGGAGCCATCAGGATCAATGAAGTGTAGAATACCCTGTGTTAATGCTTCTTTACTGCAGGATGATCTGGGCCCATGACTAGGTGTAAAGATGTTTGCATACTCCAGTATTTCCAGAATGCTAAACAGGTTTGGGAAACTAAAAGCCAAACTACTGATTAAAAGCTGTATTTAAAAAGTTGAGCCTTTTCCACCTGTTTCTGCATAGTCTAAGTGAAAAAAGCAAAACAAAACTGGCAGCAGCACCTGAGAGTTATGCATGTGTCAGTTAAAGGACACTCACCAAGCAAAAGTTGATTTTGTGTGTTAAATTATTCCGTTAATGTAACTTGTTATTTCTTTTGTTATAAAGATACTATTTTTAAACAGCTAGTTTAACAAGTTAAAGCCACAAAAACTCAAGTGACATTAGCCAATAATTTGAAAACCCACACCCTACCCAATTCCTTTTATCTATCGTTAGAAAAAAAATTATTTAAAATCTAACAGCCAAGATTTGAATCACCTGTCTGACTTCCTGCTGTTTTTTTCCTGAGAGCAGACTGCTCTTGATTTTTCTAAAAGCACGTAAACAACATGTGAGGAGAGAGATGGGGGTTCCGGCCTGATGCGTAGAAATAACCACTAAGGGTCCCCTAATACTGTAAAGACGTGCACATGTGCTTGAATTGCAAGCGTGTGCAAGTAGTCCCATTGATTTCGATGGGATTATTCACACACTTAAAAGTTAAGCATGTGTAAAAGTCATTGCATGATCAGGGCCATACACAGCAGTAGCTTTTGACAACCTTGAAACTTCACTATGGTGCAAACTCAGCCCCCTTGTCTGCTGTCTTGGAGGAACCCTTGGCATCAGAACTGGTGTGGTTCCAGAAGTAGGGGGTGTTGTGGGGATGGATGAGGAAGGGACAAGTATAAATTGTGGTATGGAACCTACTCCAGATGAGCTCCCTTCCCAGCAGGGAAGAGATGGCTGGATCATGGGTTGCCCAATATCAGGAAAAATCTTATGTAAGCCTAATTTATCTTGTTATAGTGCTATTTCATCTAGAAAATGAAGATCTTTTCAAGAAAAGCCAACTGAATATATGTCCGTAAAATGTAACTGTGCCCTGACTTGTGCAATTTACATCTATATTTCAGTTCCCTACATATATCCTTATTTGTATGTTTCCTCCTTATGCCCAGATAGCTGAACCCACTGAGATGATATTCAAGATATCAATAGGTAACCATGTATTTTTGACGATTGGGAAAAATGTGGATGAATCTTGAATGCAGTTATACAGAATGCCCTTACTTTGATGCTTGGTTGTAACTGTTCTGTTCCTAAGACAAACAAAACATTTTTCAACTTATTGGGAAAAAAAACAAAAAAACAAAAATCAACTTCTGTCAGTGTGCACTGAACCCAGACAAATCACTTGCTTTCAGAACATAATACAGGCTTTTCTTCTCTGCATTTTTCCCCTCTTCTTTCTGCCAAGAACTTTCCTGATCCCCCATTTCCTTCTCAGGCCTGATCCAAAGCCCTCTGCAGTCAAAGGGTTTCTTTCCAATTACTTTCAATGGACTTGGGGTCAGGCCCTTAGGCACCACAGAACTCTTGCATGTCAAAGGAGACAATGGGATCATAAACAGGAAAGAGAGGTAAACAATTGTTACACTACAGTAGAGTGTGCACCAGAGGAACCCAGACTGAGTTGATTCTGCCAAACAAATAGCAGCTGCACAAGTTAAACCTGCCATTAGGTCTAGTTATTTTCAGAAATTTCTCTGACTTGCTTTGTCACGAATGGAAGATTTTGGGAAAACTACTAACCTTAAAAAATGTTATTGCAACTAAACTCCCTGGTGTTTGCAATTATGGAGTTTTGAGACGTCTGAGTAATAACTTGTATTCATTAATTTATGCAGCAATAACAATTTTGGCACGAGATTAGCACTGCAGGTCGATAAAGCAGATGAGCTGGCAAAAATGTCTCTGGCTGAAAAGACAATAGGCCCTACCGGGTTTCATTGCAAAGTCCATAACTAATATGTATTTACACAGAGTGACTTTGGTTAGAAGCTCTTTACCTGACCTTTTGGGAAATGTGTGTGTGTAAGGCAAGATTCCAGGAACTGGATGAGAAGGAAATCTACATGTTACAGACACATCTCTTTTGACTGTATCTAAGTAGACACAGACTACTGTTCACACTAACAAGAACTTCCATCATGTAGTGCCTTAATCTCAGACTACTCAAATAGTTGGCTACCAAATTTCAGTTTTACTATAATAAAAAGTTGAATAAAAATTCCCTTAAACACTAAGCCTGCAAATAATGAAGTGTAATATTCTCTCAAGATGTCACAATTCAATAGTATTTTTTAAAAATGTTGAGCAAAGTTAAAATATGAAATCTTCCAAATCAATTTTATTTGATAGAGAAATTATAAAGACTATCAAAGGAAAGGAATAAAGGGTATTAAGGCACACTACTGCATGGTCCTTCCCAAAGATTCAAGCAAATTCTAATTTAATCTGCCAGGAGACATGTCACCATTGCATTTAAAGGAAGTACAATCTTGATTGTATTACAATATAAATTCTGCAGAATAAGACCTGAAAAATCATGACCTTCCATTGGTCTTCACTCAACACTGCAGCTCCCCTATTTAATATAATCACAGAATAATTATTCCAGTTGCTGCAAACACATTAGTCAGTAAAAAAGTCCCAAATATTTTGCAATATACAGCAGATCGACAAGGCATTGTGAGGAAGCAAAATGATTTCAGAATAACTGCTATAAAAGTTAATCATATTTCCTTATAAACCAAGAATCTATTTACTGTATATCATTTAATTGCAATGGCTGTAAGTATTATTTCCTCCATTTGTCATGTTTATGCTTTTTAATATTCAGTTAGTCTCTCTTTAGCAACATAAGATCTTGTTTAAGCCTTATTTCAAGGAGCCCGATTCTCTTTGGGGAGAAAGGCAATACTTGCTATTTAAATTAATGTCAGAGCCAACTTAGACAACAATTAGACTTAATTTCAAAAGTATAAGAACCCACTCAACTTTGTTTTAACCTATGGCCTAAACTTATGGTATTTGAATTGTTTTGCTGTTGAACTGTAAATCCAATCCTGCAACCCTTCATGAATGAATTTAATAATAGTTCTTGGGTAGATAAGGGCCACTTGCATGAGTAAAGATTTCAAGATCAGACATCTATGAAAAGGAGAAGAAGAATGCATGTGTTTGATGTCCTATTTTCATTCTCACTTTGTTAGATATCAGTTTTCTCTTAACTGTCCTTTTATTTCACTCATTGCCATTTAAAAAAACAACCACCACCCAAGATATTTTAGCTTCTGAGCAATTTTGCCACGGTGTCTCTCTCCTTTTATGTAATATACAAGAGGAGAAAAAGTACATGTAGTTTAACTGTTAGTGTTAAACCACTTCAACCTCTCTGGTATCATACAGTGGACAAAATTACCATAATGGCCAGGTAGAACATCCCCAGCACAGGCACCCTGTAGGGCTACTGTAAGTATTCTGATAGTAGCCCATTTACAAACCCGGGTGCAGGGACATTAGAGTCTCCACAGTGCTCACCATTATGGACATTCTTGACTGTTCCAGACAGTGGCACAACTATAGGCACCCTTTCAATGGCTGCTCCAGATTTATGTCAGGGATAACTTCTGCTCTCAGAGAAGCCCAGAACTTCAAAGGCAGGTTAGGGATGCCAATGCCCACTTTTAAACCCCCAGCTTCATCCCTGGAGGTACACCACAGAACTTCAAAAACGTAGAAGATATCATCTGCCTGTTGGTCCACTGACTCAAAGTATAAAGCAGCATGATTATTGCAATTACCTGTGCAAGTCATTTAACAACATATCCCTAATTAAATATGGGCAGAAAGTAAAATACACATGGTTTTATTTTGTTTGCAGAATACAGAAGGACCTAAACATGTTGGATGCTTGGGCAAAAATAAATCTGATGAGGTTCAACAAGGACAAGTGCAGAGTCCTGCACTTAGGACGGAAGAATCCCAAGCAAAGCTATAGACTGGGGACCGACGAGCTTCGCAGCAGTTCTGCAGAAAAGGATCTGGGGGTTACAGTGGATAAGAAGCTGGATATGAGTCAGCAGTGTGCCCTGGTTCCCAAAAAGGCTAATAGCATATTGGGCTTCATTAGTAGGAGCATTGCCAGCAGACTGCAGGAAGTGATTTATTCCCCTCTATTTGGCAATGGTGAGGCCGCATTTGGAGTATTGTGTCCAGTTTTGGGCCCCCCACCAGAAAAAGGATGTAGAAATGTTGGAGAGAGTCCAGTGGAGGGCAACAAAAATGATTAGGGGCCTGGAGCACAAGGCTTATGGGGAGAGGCTGAGGGAACTAGGCTTGTTTAGTCTGTAGAAAAGAAGAATGAGGGAGGATTTGATAGCAGCCTTTAACTACCTGAAAGGGGGTTCCCAGGGAGGATGGAGCTAGGCTATTCTCAGCGATGGCAGATGACAGAACAAGGAGCAATGGTCTCAAGTTGCAGTGTGGGAGGTCCAGGTTGGACATTAGGAAAAAGTTTTTCACTAGGAGGGTGGTGAAGCACTGGAATGGGTTACCTAGGGAGCTGGTGGGATCTCCATCTTTAGAGGTTTTTAAGCTGTGGCTTAACAAAACCCTCACTTGGGATAATTTAGTTGAGGTTAGTCCTGCTTTGAGCAGGGAGTTGGACTAGGTGAGCTCCTGAGGTCCCATCCAACTCTAACATTCTATGATTCTGGCTGTCAGAGGGTAGGAACACCCACATCATGAGGTTGCATCCCTGACCACCGTGGCTAACAGCCGTTGATCAATCTATCCACCATGAATTTACCTAATTCTTTTTTAAACCCAGTTATACTTTTGGCTTTCACAACATTCCCTGGCAACAAGTTCTACAGGTTGTCTGTGCATTGTGTGAAGTACTTCATTTTGTTTGTTTTATACATGCTGTCTATTAATTTCATCAGGAGAGCCCTGGTTCTTGTGTTATATGAAGGAGCAAATAACACTTCCTTAATCACATTTTCCATGCCATTCATGATTTTATAGACCTCTATCAGATCCACCGTTTAGTCCTCTCTTTTCCACACTGAAAAGACCTAGTCTTCTCAATCCCTCCTCACATGGAAGCAGTTCCATACCCTTCCTTAATCACTTTTATTGCCCTTCTCTGTTGCCTTTTTCCAATTCTAATGATTTTTTTATTTTATTTATTTATTTTTGGAGATGGGGTGACCAGAACTCCACATTATATTCCAGATGTAGGCATACCATATATTTATAGAGTGGCATTAAGATATTTACTGCGATATTCTCTATTCCTTTCCTAATGGTTCCTAACATTGTACATTTTTGACTGCTGTTGCACATTGGCCAGATGTTTTCAGAGAACTATTCACAATGAACCCAAGATCTCTTTCTTGAGTGATTACAGCTAACTGAGACCCTATCATTTTATATGTATAGCTGGGATTATGTTTTTCCATGTGCATTACTTTGCATTTATAAACATTGAATTTAATCATCCATCTTCTTGCCCAGTCACCCAGTTTTGAGAGTTCTCTTTGTAACTCCTTGCGTTCTGCTTTGGACTTAACTATCCTGAGTAATTTTGTATCATCTGCAAATTTTGCCACTTCACTGTTTATTGCTCTTTTCCAGATCATTTATGAATATGTTAAAGTACGCTGGTCTCAGTACAGATCCCTGGGAGATGTTGCCATTTAGCTCTCTTCATTCTGAAAACTGACCATTTATTTCTACCCTTTGTTTCCTATCTTTTAAGCAGTTACTTATCCCATCACTACTTACTTTGCTTAAGAACCTTTGATGAGGGACCTTGTCAAAGACTTTCTGAAAGTCCAAGTATCCCAGTATATCCACTGGATCACCCTTGTCCACATGTTTGTTGACCCCATCAAAGAATTTTAATAGATTTGGGAGGCATGATTTCCCTTTACAAAAGCCACGTTGACTCTTCCCCCAATAAATCATGTTTATTAGGTGTCTACTAATTCTGTTTTTTACAATCGTTTCAATCAATTTGCCTGGTACTGAAGTTAAGCTTATCAGCTTTTAATTGCTATGATCACCTCTGGATCCTTTTTTAAAAAATTGGTGCAACATTTTATCATCTGTCAGTCATTTAGTACAAAAGATAATTTAAGCAACAGATTATATTCCAGAATTAGTAGTTCCGCAATGTCACATTTGAGTTCCTTCAGAATTTTTGGGTGAATACGGTCTGGTCCTGGCAACTTACTACTGTTTAATTTATCAATTTGTTTCAAAACCTCCTCTATTGACACATCAATGTGGAATAGTTCCTCAGATTTGTCATCTTAAAAGACTGGCTCACGTGTTAGAATCTTCCTCTTACCTGCAAAGAATTAATTTAGCTTTTCCACAATGGCCTTATCTTCCTTGAACGCTCATTTAGCACCTGAATTGTCCAGTGACCACATTGATTGTTTGATAGACTTTCTCCTTCTGATGTACTTATATTTTTTATTGTTAGTTTTTGAGTTTTTGGCTAGTTGCTCTTCAAATTCTTTTTTAGCCTGGCTAATTATACTTTTATACCTGATTTGCCAGAGTTTATGCTCTTTCTATTTTCCTCAGTAGGATTTGACTTCCAATTTTTAAGGATGCCTTTTTGCCTCTAAATGATTATTTTACTTTGTTGTTCAGCCATGGTGGCACATTTGTCCGCTGTGTTTTTCATTTGTGGTAATACATTTAATTTGAGCCTCTGTTATAATGTTTTTTAAAAGTTTTCATGAAGCTTGCAGGCATTTCACTTTTGTGACTATCTTAATTTCTGTTTAACAAGTTTCCTCATTTTTGTGCTATTCCCCTTTCTAAAGTTAACTACTAGTGTGCTGGGCTTCTTTGGTATTTCTATCCCCCTCCACCCCGTACAAGGATGTTCAATTTAATTACATTATGGTGGCTATTACTGAGTGCCAAGAACTAACACAGTGATATCAGAGAGATCACATTTCTCTCCTAACCTATACCTAGAATAGGGGAAACTGTGCTTATCTAGGAAGAGGTAACTGTCAGCAAATGTTGCCTATTTTAAAATATGCTTTTATTAAAGAAAGGGGCATGTACAAATTAAGAACCTTTCTATGATGATCACTGCTATTCTTGAAACAACAATTTTTGTGCCTCACCATAACCAGTGTGCAGAGTGGTGGTGCCCCATTAAGTAAGTGGGGCTGATGCTGTGGTATGTATAACCCATAGAGACCAGCAACTGTTTTTTGCAAATTATCTAACAATGATGAGAAAAAAAATTCAAGTCAGTACATGTTTTACCATTTACTTCATTGGAAGGAGCCTGGCCCATGTGGAGGAATTTTTAAAATTGAACCTTAAACTTTTTGAATTGGGCAAATATAGTTGGTCATTGGACAGATTGAGCATGATGCTTGTAGTGGTCAATAGGTGACTGTTAGGTTAACACACAATGCAACATCCCCACAACTGGTCTCTTGTTCAGACTTACTAAAAGTGAATTATTTAGATTCATAACATCTTTTTTATAGCTTTTCTTTAAAAAGCATCTGGCCCCATTCTGCAGTGCCTATCATAGCAAGGTATTT
>ML675620.1:29683246-29719016 GCA_007922155.1 Mesoclemmys tuberculata | reverse complement strand
AGTAAAGAGTCTCCAATCACGTAGACTTGCCTTTTCCCGGCGACAGTAATTGGTAATTGGTTCCAAGAAGATAATTCAGGGCAGCCCTGCTCTAACATGTTAAACACAGGACAAAACCTACTCCAGCTGTGCCAAGACTGGGGAGGTGGTATCAATCTCTCCCTCCTGGGCTGAGCCAATTGTAAGTGGGCTGGCCCCAAAGATGTGCTTGTTCTGTAGAAGATCGGGTTCTGCTACAACTCTCAGCTACAGAACTTAACCTTTTAGCTCAAATTGTAGAAAATAATTCTTTTAGCTCTCGAGTTCCAGAAAGTCAGGGTAAGGAAGAGAGTAAGGTTGATGGAGGGCTTGGATCTATTTGTACATTATTTTGTCAGGAAAATAAACCCGATTTTTATTGAGCAGAAGTTTACTGTTCTTTTCCTCACTGTTCTTTGATATCCCCTGATAGTTGTTTCTATTTGTGAACAACTGAAGAATCCAGAAGGACCAGAATAATCTTTTTTTTTTGGGGGGGTGGGGGGAGTAAATAGAAAGAGACACATGTACTGCCTGCTCACCAGCTCTGCACAATCACAAGACATCTCCTTTTGAGATATCACTGCACATGCATGTGCGCACACACACACACACACTCACCAATTGCGCTTTTTCCCCCAGATCAATGTTGCAACTATAAATGAATGGATGCTGTAGTTAGGTTTTTTACATCAGAGCCTCACAGCTTTGAACGATAGCACAAAGGCTTCTCTCAAAGATGTATCTTCAGTTTGCTGACTAGACAAAGGAATATTCCTGAAGAACTTTCAGAGGGGAAAAGAAATAAATTCAGTGCAAAAAGCTTAAAGATTAAAGCTTTAAGAATTAGCTCTTTACCCCTTTTTGTCCAGGGTTTCCCTATGCACCAATGATCTTTAAAAGCTGATGAGGTCTGGACACATTGTTGGTCCAGGACTGGGAGAATGCAATGGCCACATAACACATGCACATCTATGCTATATACTCTTTGGCCATAAATGGGGATCCTGGTTAAAAAAAAGACCAAAAAAAAAAAACACCCTTTAGTTTTCTCTCAATTTCTTGTAGGCAGTTTTGACTAAGACAGCTCCACAGCCAGAAGAATATTAGAAAAGGTCCTGCAAAGATTCATAGTACTAGAATCTACAAACTAGGCTTTTGATTTTAGTTTTTAAACACAGGATATATTTTAAGCATACTTTTACCTCCCAGACAAAACGCTCAAAAGCAATTGATATTCAGAACAAAAGAAGTGGCAAGAGGCAAAATTTTACACTTTACATTACAAGAATGAAGAGCAGGAGAGAATGAGGGGTAGTTTTCAGATGAAAGAATTCAAGTAGATATATTTGAACTTGAAATAGGAGAAAGAGAATCCTTCATTTTTGTTCATCAGGGAGAAGGCTAGCAAGTTGTTTGGGGTGTAATTATTATGGTTTCAGGGAGTACAGGAAGAGGGGATTAAAAAAGTTGAAATCCCTATCTAGGCTCTTACATAGTATTTTTCATTTCATAAGACTTTCCAAACATTAAATGGGTCTTCTGCACAGCATCTCTGTATGGTGGTGAAGTATTGTTCAAATTTTGTAGACAAGGAAATGAAGATGATGTTAAGTGACTCATTCCTCACCACAGAAGAGGTCAATGACAGGAACTAACAACAGAGCCCTGAAATTCTTGGCTGTCAGTCCTGTGCTCATTCTTACAGTGGGAGATTTTCAAAGACACAAGTGGGACTTGAGCCCCATCTGCCATATGTACCTATACAAATCTCTCCCTTATATCATACTTCTCTCTCTCCTTCCAAATTCAAAACCACTTTTCCTTGTTTTAAAATTATTTCAGAAAAAAAGGAGTGCTTGCAAAGCTGTTAAAGTTGAAAGTTGCATGGAAAGTTTGGCAATTAGTGGCAATATTTTGGACATGTAAAAAATTAAAAATAATCTCATTCAAATGTGTGTTCCTTGCACTTGGCACCCAGAGGCTGTTTTCATTTGACAAAGTGTACTGAAAACAAGGTTGCCATACCACTAACATACATAATCTTCAGCATATCCCTCTCTTATGACCTCTTAAGTGCAGCAGGACCATATATATGTTAAGACAACAATTTTTAGAAAGTGTGTATTAGCAATCATTGGAAAGGCCAAAGTGTTCAGTTGTAGTAAAACAATCACCACTTGGAACCCATTTTTGGCAGCATTACCTTGTGAATTCAACTGAACAAAAGCCTTCCTACAGTGGATAGTCCAACTTTTATGGATAATTTTGTATGAAATCCTTGCACACATTATACAATAACTTTGGGAGTTTTGTTTTTTCTAAAGTTAAACCCAAACAAGCTCTGGAGAAGTTCAACTTCTTTCTTTCCTTTTTCATGTACGTACTAGCACCTTATAACTAGCACATTTTGCCACATGAAAAATAGAACTTCTTTTGTAAAGCAAAAACAAATTGTTGTCCTCAATAGCCTTAGATGCAGACATTTAGAATAATGTTAAGGAACCAGAAATTAATCTTGTATGATTTTTTCTTTGCTAGCCTGTTCTTCCTATTCCATTCAGGAAAATTTTTGTTCATACTCTGTCCTAGTCTCTGATCACACCTCTGTTAAATCACATATCACAATGGGAAATAATGTATGTCAATGAACTAATTGCTATTTCTGGTTTAAAAAAAATATCTGTCAGTATCCCCAAAACCCAACCATTATATTAAGTAAAGATTACATTTTTTTCCAGTATTCTCTCTCCAAACTCTCCCTTATTTAAACTCTTTCCCCATTCTCTCTCTCTCTCGCAAATGTGATGCTCTTTAACCAACAAAACTCCAACTGAATTAATAAGAGTTATGCCTTCTTAAGGACAAAGCATCTTATACATTTGAAGTGCTATTAAAATAGCAATACATAATAAAATGCAAACAATTAGATTGATTCCTACTCATGAAACTGTCTTCAAAACTGACTCTCAGAGACTGGTCGATCAATATCACTAACCTGTGTTTTTCTAAAGTGTCTTCAGATTGTTAATTTGTCTGACTAGAACGGTTTGACTCCTTAATTTAGGAACGATCAGAAAACTCCTTTAATCACTGAAACAAATATGAAGGGCGGCTTTGGAGCCTGATCCTGTAATCTAAAATGACTCCGACACCCCAGCCCCCTTGAAGTCAATGGCAAATTCCCATGATCTTCCATAGAGTCAGGACAGGCTTTCATTGAGTCAGAACAAGAGATTTAATTCATCATTAGCTAAAGGACTGGGATTTTTTGTTTTATTTTTCTCAGGTTGTCCTTTTAAGAAGAATTACTGGAAATAGCTATTGTTCTGCTTATAAAATCATTTTCATCTGAGGTGATTTTTGTTAGATTCGGAGGAGGAATTTCTGTGATAACTTGGTTTTTTCCCCCACTTGTGAATAAAATGCTCCCCCTTCTATATCTCAACCTGGAACTTGTGTCCATATTTATGATGGAATTGGCAGGCAGAGATTGAGCAATGTAACTTCAGATGCTTTTCCTGCAACACTTATATCTATAACTAACTACACTGTTGATGGCTGGCACCCCCGTTGAGTTTGACAGCTGTAGTGCTATAGTTACTCTGGAGTCAGTCAGTCTTGTATTTTGTTTGCAGTAAAGATGACACTTTGCACTAAATTTACTCTTGTTATGAATAATGTGTTGCTTGTGAACACGTGAGACTAATGGGCTTTTTTTTTTTTTAAACAGAAAAGAATTTTTGCATTTTGCTGCTTTTTCAGAACAAACTCAGCAGCCCACACAGCCATAGGCATGTTTCAGCCTGTAAGTACGCTTTGTTGGGAGGTGGGAGGGTAGATTCATATAGAACAATCATGGCCACATGCCAACTTCTGAAACATTCACATGACTTCATTTTACCTAAAAAGTGTTAGCCAGCAATTTATACTACCAGACGAAGTGGCAAAGCTCTGCAATCTGTTCAAGAGTGCCGCACAAGCCAATATAAAATCAATCTGGTGCTGATCACAAACATTTTAAAATTTGGATAAACTAACGTTCAACATCTAGATCCTTATGTAGGCGCCTAAATAAGTGACCGGATTCTCATATTTATGTATGATAAGTTCAGCTCCCCCTGAATTCAACTTTAGGCACTTGAGTATAAGAGTTGTGGCTCTAGGATAGGACATTAGAATTGCATTATATTGTAATCAAGTTACTTGTGGTTTTTTCACAATATTAATGTTATATAAAGTGGCTGAATACGTCCCAGGAAAATGTGATCTGTTTATTATATGTACACACGTGCACACACTCGCGCCCACCCATATAGATATGGGGGGAGTGTATTTTCCTAGACCTAACACAGTAAGAAAAGAATGCATCGCTATCCTGTTGTTAGAGATAATCATGATCACCTCTCTCGCAGGACAGCAAGAGAATTCATGAAGTCACTACTTCTGCAAAGGAGCATTTTTCTTACAGTTTAAACACACGAGTGCTGTTACACTGGCTCGGACAGTGCTACAGAACTTTCACATGACTGGCACACAGTGACAACAATGACAGAATTTGATGTCTCTGGAGCAGGCTGCCCATCATTACGCTTTTCCTGCAAATGCTGTTTGGCGGGAAAGACTGACTTAGTAAAACCTATGTATCTATGTATGTGCCTTCAGGGCACATTCCCTCAGTCCTTAAGGGTACATCTACACAGCAATTAAACACAGCCCAGGTCAGCAGACTCAAGCGTCGGCTGCACGGCTGTAAAATTGCTGTATAGACATTCAGGCTCAGATTGGAGCCCAGACTCTGGGATCTGATGGGGGAGACGAGGGGGAAGGAGTGCAAGGTCCCAGAAGCCAGCCTCCAGTCTGAGCCCCGATGTCTACACAGCAATTTTTAGCCTCACAGCCCGAGCCAGCTGACCTAGGCCGGCCACAGCCCTACCAGATACAGGTCTTTTATTCCAGTATAGGTGTGCTCTAATACAACTGCTTCCTCAAGCCTTACCCCAACCGTACAAATTAATTACATTTGGTCAGCTTAAAAATAATTTGCTGCTTATCAGAAGCTGGAAATGGCTATAGGATGGATCACTTGATGATTACCCTGTTCTGTTCATTCCCTCTGAAGCTCCTGGCATTGACCACTACAGAAGACAGGATACTGGGCTAGATGGGCCACTGATCTGACCCAGCATGGCCGTTCTTATATACCCCAGAATCTCTGCAGCAGCAACGTGATATGCTCTAGCTAAAGATAACTTAGAAAATATTTCAAGTATATTTTTCCTGATTGTTCATTCAGCAAAATTCTAGCTGAAAGTCATTCAATATAGCGAACACCTCAGCTTTTATATAAAGGGGTGCAACTCCAATAGATTCTAATGGAAGTTGCATCTGGTTATGCCAGTGTTCAGATTGTCCACTTAACCATTGGTAGGGCAGGAAGGCTTGCAGCCAATGATTATTTTCTCTTAGAGTATATTTATGACCAAAGCAATTAAATAAAGTATTCATCTAATTAGTGAAACATAATACAGTAGTGCATAATAACTTTGTACTGCATAGTTTTGTATCCAGAGTACAGCAGGTAGTTTACATCTTCCCTGCAAAGCAGGAGATGCCATGGAAGAGCCTTTTCATTGCAACAACATAATACTTCTGCCCCCTCTGTAGAATTCTTTATAGATTCACATCAGCATTGCAAGCCTTCAGGCACCCCAGCTGCCTTCAGAATATCTGTAACACCACTTTCCTTATATAGCATTGACTTCATTTTCAAAGTTTTATTAGATAAATGTCCGGGAACTACAAAATCAGAATGTAAATACCTACGCGTACCCATGTCAGACTGTCACGTTCCTTGGTGCACAGCATGAACATATTTTCACACTTATTCAGAAGGGTGGGTCTGTTCCTCAAATTAGTCATTCATTTGCAATTGTTAATGGAAAATTACAACTTTCACTAGGTCTGACCCAATACTAATGTATAAAATGGCTGACTGGATCATTACTGATAATACTAATGATACCGTGTACTTATATACCACTTTTCAAAAAATCTCGAAGCTCGTGAAAACCATTAATTTAGCCTCACAAACACAATAAGTAATAATATGCCAATTTTATAAAAAGAGTAAATAGAGATTACTTAGAGCCAGATTTTTCAAGAGCTCACCACCCAAAACCAGGGGTGGATTTTCAGGAGAGTTAAGCCCTATTTAGGCCCCAAAAATACTTAGCAAGATTTTCAAAAAGGCTCAGAAGGAGAAGTCACTAAAAAGCAAGGAAACAATGGGAGAGAGAGGTGGAGGAGGCAAAAGATTTTTTAGGGACAAGTTCTGTCCTAGAATAAGAGTCAGTTCATAAACCAGATAAAATTAATATTGAAATATTTATGGTTGATTGATGTCACTCCAATGGATATAAAAATAATAGAGGGCATCCATGCTGTAACCTCAGCAAACATTTCCTTGGCTCAGACATCCCTCATGCAGACAATTAGCATCTATGGACAGCATGTTTTCTTTTAGCTATACAGCGTGCAAAAGCAAGTCATGCATTAATTTTATGACTTTGCTAATTTTCCATCTGTCCTGGGAGCTAATGATTTTATCCATATACAGCTGATGTATCTGCTCACCTAAAAAGAACAATTTAAGGTTGGAAGTAATCTGCAAATAACCCGTTTCATTTCTGTTTTGTTGGCCATATGGGTTTATTTGGTTTCAGAGTTTCACAGAAATACTTTGTAGATGTATTTATTGAATATACGGGGGGGGGGGAAAGGGTATTCATCCCTTTCATGAACACAAATCATATCTCCTGGTGATCTCTCAAATACTTAAAACTTTTCTTTTTCTTATTTTGTTTTAAACTAACAGCACACCCTGACACACCTACTGCTGACACTACACTGATTGCTAGGTCCAGCAGACCATTCTTTGATCTATGGATTCTGTCAAGATGGTATGAAACCTCGTGTTCATGTTTGGACACTTTATTTCTTGTTTCCCAGAAAACAGCAATGACCAAAAACAGTGCCTTTGGTTTGGTTAGGTTAGGAAACTGCATTCTTTTCCATTGGGTAGGGACTGAGCCATGGTGATCCAACCTAACTCAAAGGAATGCACTGACCTGTATTCTGGACTGATCATGAAGGTTAAATTGGGCCCTCTAAACAAGGCAGACAGACAATCAAGGATACTTCAAATATGTGCTCTGTTCTATACAGTTCCAAATCCAATTCAAGGTCCTTGCTTTCATTTCCTGAGACCTACATGGACTCAACCCAGACTCTCTAGGTGCCAGCCTTATCCCCTGAACTCTGGAATGACAACTTCATTCATCTGAGATATATCAGATGACAGAACCCAGATTATGCCCATTAGCAGCCAGGGCTTTCTCCATGGAGTGTTGGCAGGTATGGAATCAACTTCTGCCAGATATTAGACTGAATTTAAATCTTATCACCTTCAGGGCACATTTCAAGACTCAGCTCTTCTCATTAGTAAGTTCAGAGGCTAACCCTTGTAAATAAGAGGTTGCAAAAGCAGAGATGGGATAGGATGACTCTGTAGCCATTGGAGGATGAGTCTTGTAAGTGAAACAATGTATATGCAAGTGGCCAGAATGGGTGCTTTAGAAAACTGTGTAATAATGAAATAAGGAAGTTTCCCTGTATGACACTAACTGTTAAATAGGTAGAAATGAGTGTAAATAGCTTTGAATCAAGCCACACGATTATTTTAGGAAACACTTCCAGACACAACATTCCACTTCTAAGTCCTAATTAAAGAAAAGATCCCTACCAGAGAGAACGGCAGATATAAAAGTATGATTAGGAGGGTAAGAAATAAGAACAGAGCATCCCTGGACAACCTTTAGAGCCTGCATGCAGATACTCCTTTTAATGTGGTCAGTTGCCTTTTTTGGACCTTCACTTTTCTATAATTTAATATACCTAGATGCAGCCAAGTGGTAGTCGGCTAGAAAAGCTACAGGGGATTTATCTTCATCTACTTTCTTGTGGAAATCTCCAACTGTGTAATAAAATATTGAGAATAGTGCTACTAAGATCAAACAAGCATGACTTTTCTGAGGAATAATCGTAGCTATTCTGATTGTGTGAACAGGCCTCTTCCTTGATGACAAGCAAAGAAGCTGATTTCAAACTCTTTCCAGGACACTGCATGCCAGATTATGTGGATTCTGAGCCCCAAATTACTTTGTTCCCACTCAGTTTCTTTTTTTCTTCCCTTTGTCTAAATAGGTTTTGGATTTAGGGAAAAAAGGATTATCCAAAAAGGCATCTGCTTTACAGTGTAATTCAATAGATTCCACAATTCCATATAGCTTTTGTGATATATTTTATTACAAAAAAAAGCTTTATGAATAAAAGATAAGCACAGGTTAAAGAAAAAGGCCAACTTTTTAAGATGAATGATTGAATGAACAGCACAGCAAAGAGAAATCCGCAAACATGGAGTCTCACTTGAAGGGAATAGAAGAGAAATTGAGATTGAAGGAGTTTATAGAATGCAGAAGTGTTGGACAGTAATGCAGAAAGGTAACATGGGGCAAATCCATGCATAATTTCAAAAACCAGAGAGCATTTGAGGAAGCATAGTCTTGCTGTAGCATTCAAGATTTGCTGAGGTTTAAAGAGTGGAGACAGAGAGGACCAGATTTAGAAAAAGAAATGACCACCCAAGAACAGTAGTAGATTTATGCTCTCATGTTTGATCGATAAATATTGCTCCCCCGAGTAGGGAAAAATGTTCGGTCTTTTCTTGATTAAAATCTGATTTTCATTCTGTTGACAGAAGTAGGCTCTGGGAGAAATTCATGAGAGCTGGGATAGACCTTCAGTTACTTTATTTTTCAAGAGCACTCCCTGGCCAAATGGCAGTCAGGGTCAGGATAGGGCATCAAGGTGAATTAAACTGATCATATTACGTTATAAAGGGCATGTGTCAAATTTGTTTATAAGCTTCGTCTTTTTTTAATTTTCTTATTAATAAGGTAGTGATGATACTTGAGGTCAAGTAGTATTTTGCTCCTAAAATATTTAACAAGCAACGTCTATTCTTCTGTATGCAGACGATGTGGTTTTGTTAACCGAATCTCCTTAGTCTAAACATTTAAGGAACTTTAGATTTTTTTTCCAAAAGGTGCATATGACCATAAATTATCAGAACAAAAGTAATTATCTTCAGTCGTAGACCAAAACTGCATAAATGGACAATCAGTTATCACTGTTCTGAACAGGTTAATTCCTTTTCTTATCAGGGCTTTTGTTTTGCAGACAGTGGTAATGCGATAAACATACACAGGAGGTTAAGTGGTGTGCAATAAGGTCCATTCAGGCAGTTCTTTTTTTTTTTTTTTCTTCATGTACATGGGGGTAATTTAATTGCTCCAGTCCTCAGAATGTTCAGAGCTAAAATCTGTACTCAAATATGATAAGGCGCAGAAGTTTGGAATCGGAAAGCTCTAAAGTAATTCGAGGTGGCACAAAATATGTTTTTGAAGAGAATACTTGATCTTCATAATTTTACCCCAGCCGCTTTACTTAGGACAGAGGTGAGTGAATACTCTTTCAATTAAAGCATGATTCCTCTTTATCAACTACAGCATCCCCATTCAGATTATGAATTTACTCCAGCCACCAAGGTCACATCTGGAAAAACAGCTTAATAAGGCTAATAAGAATTTACATCCGCTCCCAAGATCACGTTTTGAGAAATAGCTTAATAAGTCTAAAACTTTAAAATTTCCCTGGCTTTTGCAAATCTGCCTCTCTCTGCATTTCTAAGGTTTTCCAGAACTTAGTCTGGTCAGAACTCTAAGTGAGAGTTCAAAAATTCTAATTAACCTTACACCTGAAGATATTTGTAAACAACTTGAAATGGCAAATGTTATGGCTCCCTTATTAAAAAGGCTATTCATAGATTGGAGATATTTGGAAATCTTGACTAATAGCAAGCTAAGTAGGTCCTTAACATTCTTCATTTTTAAAGAATGCAGTTGGCTTATTTAAAAGGGAGATACATAGCTTTTGAGAGGCACAATCATTTATACCCAGGTTTAAGATTAGCCCTATTACTTATTTTGTAACTTTTATCATTCACAATTTTTGGTAAAGTAGTCTTCCACCTCATTAGCACAACAATTAGAATATTGTTTTGGTTATTTGCTTTGGTTATTTGAATAGTTGCCATAGTTGCTTGGTCAGTGGCGAAAATAATTGAACGACATTGTTTATGTCTTAAATGGATCAATTTTTTTTTTCAATTTTAATGCAATTTTATCCTTGTGTGTGATATTACGGGATGTTCCAAAAGTCTAAATTGAAGGCCTGAGATTCTGTTTTCTGTTATTTGTATTATAATGAGCTTTGAATGTGTATCTCTTGTTGAGCATTATGGCTAATGGCTAAGATGCTATACTAATACAATTTGAGTTTGAATATGAATTTGACTACATGCTTCTACTCTGAGCGAATTATGTTTTTTGATGAAGCAAATTTTAGTTCCTCTTTACACAGCCATTCATGTAAACAATTTATGGAATGAATATTGATGCAAAATGAATAAAAACGGATGTGAAGATAGCCAAGTGCAATTGTATTTAGAGGTCATCAAAGTATTTCCAAATACAGTTTCTCGTTAGCCAACCATTTCTATGTCAGATTAAAGTAAAGACAAATTCTGGAAGTATTCCACAGGTGAAACAGAGACTGACAGTCCAGCAGCTTGTAAAAGAAAAAGTGAAGAATTTCTGGCCTTGTTAATTAAGATTAATATATGACTTAAAAGGATATTAGAAATCACAGATATAGAACAAAGTGCAATTTTTGAACGACATTTCAAAACAAAGGAGATGCTTTCTCCTATTCTGTTTGGTCCCTTTTTCTTATAAGGCCTCATATGTTGCAACATTGAATGGAGACCCCTTTTGTGATTAATGTATGCAAGAGAATTGTTAATTATTGGTTCATTGAGTTGTCTGTAACCATTACAAATTGCACAGATTGTGCCTTATCTGCAGGATATCATTATTCATCACTCTGTGCCTGCTTCACTGCATCTGGGAGATGTGCTCTTTAGTGAACCTCTGGGCTAACGGGTGCAGAGGACCCATCACGACTAAATCCCCAGGAGACAGAGAAACTATTCATAAGGATGACAGCGTGCTTTCATACCAGTGTAATTATGCTATTCATTTGTTCTTGAGGAACTACAGCTTGGGGAAAAGAATATGTATTCTTTGTACTCTTTCTAGCTAGCTTGTTAAACATGTTCTGAAATTTCTCACAGTAAGCCCAACAATGAATCAACAGCAAAGACCTATATAGCCATTGTCATTTCTTCCCTTGAAGCTGTTTTCTCATTGTCTTTAACTATTGCTTCAGGAAATGGTTGAACATAAGTCTTTACCATTGACTTGGTTTTAACTTTATGCTTTCTAGAAACAGTGAGATTCCCATGACTGGAAAACCAGTGTGTTTAAATGAAAATTGGGCACCAACTATGGATGGGATCTTCTGACAGATCAATAACTTGGAGGAGTGTTGTTTCTTGTTTTAAATAATTGGTACTGAATGTATTTTTGCTTCATGTATCGAAATAGACATTTAGCCTCAAACATACAGAGCTAAACTTTTTACCTTTGGGTATGCAGGAAAGATAAAGATGCTAGTCCCTTAAACTCAGGTAGCCCAAACTGCAACTGACTGGACCAAGCCTTAAGATGGTTAGGCTGATGTTGAAGCAGGGACTAAAGGGATCAAACTTGTTCCATGGGAGCAGCAGCAGAGAGATATTTTAGAGATTGATTTAAATGAGACCTTCACCCAACGTGAAAGGGCCCTCTAAAAAACAGAACCTACTGCAAGCAAGCAAAAACACTATGATTCTTCAGCTACCCCACCCCTACAATTGAAAATGTCTACTCCACTCCAATAGTTTTAGGTTGTGTTATAGATCAAATGGATCATTGTGAAACCTACAGCTCAAAAGTTATTATATACTTTTAATAAGAATAGATTGATCAAACTTGTTATTTTTGATGTGATAACAAAATTACTAAGATCATCTTTGAGTAAGATTTCTGTCATAGAATTTCTATTATGAGTGATATGAAGACTTATAAATCAAAAAACAGTGTTTAAGAAAATTCCAACTAAATTCTTCAAATATATCAAACTTCTAAATTACTTTTCTACTTTCTATTTTAAAAGGGAGTTATGTGATGGTGGGCTGGATGATTGGGCAATAGCAATTAGCCTTGACATTTCATCTAGATCCAGGGACTAAATTCTTGCCCTTGATGGGATATATTCAGCTACATTTCATGGACAATCACAATAGGAAATTGGTGATTAAGAGGAATGCAACAGAAGATATCCAGTTATATTATAGGCAGAGCTGGAAGACAGAACTTTTTCCTTAATATAATACCATATTTTCAGTTGCTTATAACTCTGCCAAATTTACCATTCAAACAGAAAATTACCTCACCTGGCTTCTGCTGATTTTTTAAAAAAATCCACATAATTGGTTCAGCCATTCATGGTTTCGAGCAGGGACATTTAGAACACCTGACACCCACAAAATAAACCAAAAAGTTTCCTTGCATAATACGATCCACATACATATCAATAAACGAAACATAGTGCACTGCACGCAGCAAAATGATTGGCTCAGGCAGTTTTCAGAACTGAACCATTCTGTAGGGACAGAGTTGTGTTTGAACAGAGCTCATACACTAATAAAACTGCACTTCTCTAGTGCTTTCATCCACGGATTGCCAAGTACTTTACATAAATTGGAGAAAAACCCCTCCAAACTCCCTTGGGGACGGTAACTGGAGAAACTGGGGCAAAAAGAAGCCAAGCAACTTGTGCATGATTACACAGAAAGTCTGTGGCAGAACCAGGAAGAGTACCCTGACCTCCCCAGCCCTCCTCCTGTGCTTTAACGAACACAGAAGTCATGCCAACTCCTCTAAAGGTAGGTCTATACTTACAGCAGCGTGTAGGGTGCAGAGTCTACACACCAGCTAGCACAAGTATAAATAGCAATTTAGTTAGTGAGGCACTGCGTAGGTGAGGAGGGTGCTCTATACACCTGAACCCTAGTGTACGTACCTACACAGCTCTCTAGTCAGCCAAGCAGCGCCTCCCACAATTACATTACTATAGTCTCCCACTGTCTGAAGCCTTTCCCCAACCCCGACTCCAGTAGCAGGGAAAGGATCTGGTAGGATCCAGCAGTAGGGTGTTGCCAGAGCTTTTCCCTGCTGCCTCCCCCATGCTGGTGCCTTTCGCTGAAGCATGTAGCTAGACACCTCATGATAAGCGTGGGGGCAGCCTGCTTTCACTGCAGAACACAGCTATGTATGTAGTGCCACTGTTCTCCATGTTTCCCTAAGTGTAGGCTAAGTATAACTGTAGCAAAATTACAAGTGTTGTGCTAACAATTTTGGTACGTGACATTCCAAGGATGGGGTGACACGTATAGTTATTTAAAAAAAAATTTACTCTAGAGCTTTTTGGATTATGTAATAGCGCATTCTGTAGATTGAAGGTACAACTTAAACAAAAATATATTTACTTAATTTATACCTTCAATGACTTTTGAAGCATAATTGAATTTTGAAGCTTCTCAGAGGAGGATACTTCCTCAGTCCAACACTGCACATGGATCTCTCAACGCAGAAACAGATACTACTCACAGGCCTCTCTGTAAGAACCCAGTCCAAGTGGCCCCACCCAGGTTTTAGAGTAGCAGTTCCCATTTATTCAATTACAAAAATACACCCTATTAACAAAAATGCAATGAAACATTCCAACATCACAGTTCAAAACTAGTAAAAAATATAAAGCCCTTTATAAAACTCTATCCCAAGGCCTTCACACAGCACAAATGTATTTCATCATTTTAAACTAGTTTATAATTGGATTCAATTTAAAATTAATCATCTTGGCTTTTGTACTGCTCCTGCCCTTTATGTCCCTAGGACCCTCTCGAAAAAAAGATGTGAAATATCAGGTCCCTTTCCTGATAAAAACAAACCATAAATACGATCAGTAGAATCAAGGGGGGGGAAATAAGGTCAGCTGCTTGTGTCTTCGGACTTTCCCAGAGGTGCTAGCTTAGAGAGTTTTCCAGAGTTGACAGAGCAAAATTGCTCGAGCAATAAAACATAACTAATTAGTAAATGTTTTACCACTGAATCTACATAAAATATACTGAGATGAGGGGATGGTGAAGTTGGGGGGCGAATGGTTTCACAGTTAGTATTATTTGCCTGATTGTTGTTGGCTCTCATTTCTAGGAGTGATAGTCGGGATCATCGTGCATCTAAGAGCTGAATTTTTTATTCTAATTCCCACTCATCAGGCAGCATCTTATAATTGTAAAATAGACTACTTTACCCGTTAGGTACTTAAATCATTCCCATTATGAAAATTCTTCACAGGGAACAGATTCTATATGTTAGACTTATAGGGGATCATCTGCAAGTGACAGATATTCTGCTGGGAGTCCTTACTTGGAACAGCTATTACCACTATAATTGGGGAAAGGGGGGGGGAAATCAACCCTCAAGACAGAGATTCATCATTATTATGATGGTGTTGTTTCTGCCTTGAAAGTTAAACCTAATGATCCTGCTAGATGTCTGATGCAGAAATTCTCAAGTTTACTACTATCAACACTGATATTTTAGCTTAATAATCAGATGTCTGTTGTCACAGTGCCATTTTTGACTACACCAGATTTTGAAGGAAACCAGAATCAGGAGATCTGGATTCTACCCCTAGACCAGCCTAAGAATTGCTGTGTAACATTGAGCAAGTCACTAACCCTCTTTGTACTTCAGTTTCCCCTTCTTCAAAATGGGGATACAAACAGTTAGCACATCCTTGTGGGACAGGTAGGAGGTCTAAATAAATAAAACTGTGACGTGCTCAGCAGTCCTTAAATGGAAAGTGCTACAGAATTGCAAAATCTTTGCGTAAAACCAGGTAATGAATCCAGCTGCCTTCAGCCACAACACACATTACAGGAAGTTGTGCCCAAACTCCATGGTTCATCTAAGGTTACCCCTCACCCAAAAGGCTCCTTTCCTCTATTTAAAAAAAAAACAAACCCAAAAACAAAACGAAACAAAAAACCCGCACTGAATTAGCTTCTAGCTTTAGAGTAGTATTTTATCTCAATTGTAAATCAATTTGATTTAGTTAGGATGGATAAAAAGTGCTCTCTTACTAGACTGTCTTTATAAAACACGTAAAGATTTAAATTTTGCCATGCTAAAAATCCTTCTTTTCTGAAATGTGGCTGTGAAAAATGATATTGTGAGGTTCTGTTTGCTATTAGATCAAGTGAAGTAGGTTTACAAGAAAAATGTGTGGTTCCCCCCTCGCTTCCAGCCCTGCAAACTAAAATTGGGATCTGAAATTATGTAATGCTTATTTACAATGCTTAAGTACACATTTATAAATTATATAAAAATACCATAATTTAACCTCACAGCTGTCTATAGTAACATCAATTTTTCAGGAAGAGAAGAAATGTAACACACAAATCAAAACCCACAGAAAAAACCAAACCAGATGTGCTCATCTTATGCCCTCTGCCTTACGGAATTTAGCTATGAAAACTCATGACAGAAAATTTCTGAAGTGAAGGTCCTCACTGAACTGAGAAAGTTCTTTGTCAACATCCCAAGAGATCTGACCCCCCACACCTCTAAATTTCTCCCTCAGTGTTATGACTATAAAGTTCAGAATATTTCAGCTGGTCTGGATTTCACAGCCAAACAAGAAAAAAGCTCTCTTTATTTTGGACACAAGCAAACATTGTTTCTGAAATAAACTTGTAACCAGTTTTCTGAAGCCTTTTCCTCATCCACTTCACCTGCCACCGGCGATCTGTGTAATATACTGAGCTGCAAAGATGATGAGGGACAAAAGAGGCAAGCAGGTGCCATTTTGTCAGTGGTCAACTGCAACATATGGTTCTGTTTCTCTAGACCACCGCCAAAGTGGCCCATTACACAGCGTTTACATGTCTTTCATGGAGGCTGTTTAAATGAAGTAGATTTTGCTGCTCTAACTGCTGCAAACCCAAAGCATTACAATGGAGGTTTCAGTTCCCTATACTATCGTCCAGAGCAAACCACCTCTGGTGCAGCGTTCATAGTAAATGGGTTAACATTCCTCCATGTACACAGCTGCACATTTTATATCTACCAATCTGGCAAAATAATACACCATCAGTTTTGTACAGATCTAGCCGTAAGCTTCCAGCAGCCATATCTACACATTTTAGCTTCTGTTTTGATTTTCTTGAAGCATGCTAGCGAGTGCAAAGGTTGATGAACACTTTGAATTACCCAGTCGGTCTGTCATCTCATCTCTGAGTTAAGCTCATCACAGGACCAATTCATATGTAACACCACTTGAGTAAAGTCTTCCAGATATCATTTAGAGTAGGTTACACAGGGTTTGAAGACAGATCTCAGTATCCACTGTGTGTACGGTTTCACAATCGTATTGTTTTAAACAGATTTCCTTAGAATTACACAGGCAGACGGAGGATATACAGTATGTTACACACAAAGCAACAGCAATTTTCTTAAACAACAAACTTCACATGGATTCTGATTTTGAAATTTCGCAATATGGAACACCTAATTAGGCAGCTGTGTCCTAATAGAATACCCAGTTTCCTCTGAATCCAAATTTTCTGAGAAGCTCGCCCATCAATCTGAAATATTTTATCTTCATTATGTTTTCAACACAGGCCAATTTATTCTTCTAACTCACCCTCTTTAATTATTTCTGGTAGCAGCATATCAGTGGCCGTCTCTTAAACTGAAATCTTCCCGTCTATGTCAACGTCATGCTGATAGTTAAAAAATAAAAAGCTATCAAGAAAATTCTCTCCTGCAGAGAGTCCAACCATTAAAGCCATCTTTGCTGCTGCCTGTAACATGTCTGAAGTTTTCTGCCATCCCAAATCATTAGTGAGTCTAACAAGTGACTAAGTCCCAGTATCGCTCTGAGTCTTTGTTTGAAATTGTTTGAATGGATAAAAAGTTTACTTGGGAGTTCTTCCTTCTAGGGTGCTTTTTTCTCTCTTTTTAATTAAAATTGCAACTCAAACTAGAAAGACAATGGCTCCAGCAAACTGAGATTAGGTCCCTGATTCTGCAAGCTGATCTATGCAGGCAAACCTCCTAAATTCCCCATTAACTGCAGTGAGACTAAATGCAGGCATAAGAGACTGCCCATGTGTCTCAGACTGCAGGATTGGGGCACAAATTAGACCAAAGACTGAGAATGGTTAAACTTAAAAGCGAGAATTAAATATAGTCATATGCATTTCTAGATATAGCTCAAGTGGCCCCAATTTTCATATTTTACCAGAAGCCTCAAACCTACTGATGCTGCCTATTAATATCTATGCACTTCTCTGGTTTTGCCGATATATTACTGTTTCACAGAGGTCAGCTAGTGATGTGGTTAAATGATTTAGGAAAAAGAACTCATGTTTTCCATGGAGTTGACATTGACTTTTGGTGTAAAATCTACACAAATAGCGTCACTTACACTTACACTCCAGTCCTACTGTGGTTTCTTACTATGTATTTATTATTCAGTCTAATTTCTTTAATCAGTCACGATGGACACCTTTAGTATTCATTAGTATTAATGCTGTAATGCAGCTAGATACCTTTGGAAGAAAACTATACCATTAAAATAATGCTGCATGCACATATTAAAACCATTAAGATTATCCACATCTGATGTGACATTTAAAACTATGTAGAGGCCAGTTAAATGCACATAAAAGACACTAAATGCTTCTTTGATCAACTACACTACATATCTAATTCATTAGAAAAATTACTGCTGCATTCTGAAAGAATCATCCAGCTTCCTAACGAAATGATAGTCTCAGGAGTTAAGGGATAAATTTGACTAGCTCCAGCCACTGGAGTTTCTGTTCTGGAGCACCAGATTATTCAAATGGTATCTTCTTTTAAATAAATTGGAATATCTGCAAAATGAGCTGTAAAAAAAAAAAATCCTCAGGTCTTGACAAACAGTACAATACTTTGTTGCTATCTTTCTGATGACTCATTCCAACATGGCCACAGGTATTTTTTCTTCCAGAATATATTTTCTTGTGGCATCTCAACTTGATGGGCCAAATTCATTGTTGGTGTAACTGCACTTCCTTCCAAGAGAACTTCATGAATCAAGCACTTCAGAGCAGCTGATCTGTAAGTAGCTCCATATAGCTAGTGGAAAATGTCTAAATGAGAGCTTTAAAAAGCACCTGTGATGTGACCCAATAGCCAAAAGGACCCTTCCTTGCTCATTTGTGCTTCAAAAACAAATCTCATGAGGAGAACCCAATGGAGACATTGTTTCTGACTTAATGGGCTGATTCGACAGGCCAATGAATCCTTCTTCCATACACATTTCCGACAGATCCCATGTACCATCATTAGTGAAAAAAAGACTTTCAACAGTGTTCACCAGTTTATTGAGCTCTACAGACATCTTCTCAAATACAAGTGTGTAAAATGGCATGAGAGCAATTCACAGCATTTTGGGTTAGAAAATAGAAATGAGTGATTTAATTAATATTATCTATAGACAACTGAAACCTTCCTTAATTTCCTCTGAATGTTACACTTCACCTGCTGTGTCTGCATATGAACTGTATACTATTAACATTTTTTAAACCAGATTTACTTAAGTGACAGAAACAAATTCACACAGCCTGTAATAAACCATGAAACTTCTCTCTCAAAAGGACACATTTGTGTCCTGTATTCGACAATTAATGTCATTACAGAGTAGAATTAATAGCTCTCATTAAATGCATCTGGAGAATTTCATTGCCACAACAACCGTGACCAACCTGTAATGCCCAAGTGGAAATCAAGGTTATATACTTTACTCCTGCCTTTAAATTGTACTAAATTAGCTTTTATTTATCAAAGTATGAAGTACTTGTGCCACACAATTATATAAAGCCCTAAACTCTGCTGCTGGTCAAAGATAACTGAAAACACTAGATTATGTCTGAGCATATGATTAACAGAATTGCCTTAAGGCAATACTAATTAGCCAAAAAAATGGAGTTTCTTACTTTGACATAATATATGGAATAACATTTAGCATTTAATATTTAGCTCTTGCTAATATATCAGTTGTACTTACTGAATCTGAAGTCAGATTCCCATCCCTTATTTGCTCTGAATTATTATTATTGCTTATCTGTATTGTGGTAGCATATACAAGCTGCTAATAAAAGGCCCCATTGTGCGAGGCAACATGTACATATCTAACAATGGTTATTTAGAGTCTGGTCAAAACAATCAAGAAAGCTTGCTACTTGCAGGAACAGGAAGACCAATTCTCTACTTGCAAAGTTAACACTAGCTGCTACAGCTGGTCTAAAATGGTGAAAACTTTTATCAAAAGATTTCCTCAGATTTTTTTTTTTAATTGAAAAATCTCAACTAGCACTGACTGCATCTTTAATTACATGCATTCACGATTTTGCTTAAATCTGTATTTGTAACTGTAGAGGTGTCCAAGCATGGTTTTGGAAATGGTCATTGGAAAAGTAAACCTAATGATTACAAGCACCTGCAGAATTCTTTAGGGACAGATTGTGTGGGAGGAAGATGGGCAGGATCGTCACAGACTCCGAGAAGTGAAAACAAAAAAAGTATACAAATTTCTTGCTTTATATTTCAGGAGAGGAAGTGGAAATCATAAATAAGGTGTATTCAAATATTTGTTTCATAAAAGTGAAGATCTCTCTTCCACTGGTCACATAAGAAGGTGGTGATATGCCAAATCTACTAAGAGAAAGACGAGACCTATAATGAGACCAGAATAAAAGTGAAAAAAAAACAAGGAGAAAGGACAGTACAAAAATAGGCTCAGAATACTAGAAATAGCAAAAACAATGTAACTGGACAAGACACTTTCTTAGTAAGATCTGTAGAAACAAATTGCAGACAGATGTAAAAGTGCTGGTTAAAAAGAGGCAACAATCTGTTGATTGCATCAGCCATTTCAGCATGATACTGCCTTTGTGGGGATAGTCCCCTTGAAGCACTTAATGTATAGATCAGACTGCAGTATGGAACTGGCACAAATCTGTTAAAATTAAGGGGATAAATTGTTATAAGTTTGAAAGAATCTTTTAGACTTTGTAAGAAAAAACTTGAGGAAAGGGGAAACAGAGACCAAAGGAAATCTGTAATTCTCAGGTTAAAAGCAAAGAGCTGAAGCAATAGGAAGGAAAGCAGAAGCTAGACAAGAAATAATCCCAAATAAAAACCAACTGAAAAATAAAACTGATTTGAAAAGGAAGCAAATATGAACAGCTCATAAATTAGACCTCTGAAAATAAATGACTACTGATTTTTCCCCCCAATCTGTCACTAATCCCAGATTCCATTAGATTCCAATATATATCTACAGCTGCATTTTGTTTTCCCTAAAATTAGTCTGGCATTGCAAAGGCAAGGTTGAATTCACTGAGATACACAGTTTGTGATGATTGATGCTTATTTCTAGTCTCTTAAACCTATGTATAAAAAAATACAGCTACAGAACTGCAGATTTTTCATGATTTGACCCTACAAAAGTTCACTGAATGTTCATTTTAGAGACAACATGCATTGCCGTGCAGTGAAAAATGTTGCCTTTACTTTTGTGAATAATCTACGGCTGTGAAGCTGATGTCTCTATATGTATATATTCTGAAAGAGAATAGGTTTAAGAGGATTCATAGCATTTAAGGCAAGAAGGAACCAGCAGATTATCTAGTCGGACACCTGTATATTACAGGCCAACAACAGCTCCTACATGCTACACCCTATAACCAAAATTAGACCAAATAGTACAGCCCACAGGAGATTAGACTATTATTGTCACAGACAGAGGAGAGGAGAAAACAGGTGCACCAATGCTTGAGGCCCCTGCAATGGCAGGAAAATAACTGAGACACACACACATAATCCAGGCAAGTGACCTGCATACAGAGAAAAGTAAAAAAAAAAAAAAAAAAGGTCACTGACAATCTGACCCGGGGGAGGAATTCCTTCCTGACCCCAAAAATGATGGTGAGTTAGACCCACAGCATGTGAGCAAGAAGCAGCCAGGCATGCACCTGAGAGAGAATGCCCAATGCCACTTCTGTGCCCTGACCCTCCCTGTGCAATATCCCATCTCCAGCCATGGCCTCTCCTGATGCTTTAGAGGAAGGCAATTGAGGGTGGAGGGGAGGGGGAGAAACACGCAGAATACATGGTGGAGAATCTCTTCCTGACCCCAGCTGGTGGCTGGCTGAAATCCTGACGCATGAGCTTTTAGGAACAAAAGACAAACTGGAAGCTTATGGGCTGTCGCCCCTCCCCATACCATCACAACCAAACACATCATACAACTGCACTCACAAATTTGCCCAGCTCTCTCAATACTAATTAAGTTGTTTGCCCCCACAATTCCTACTGAGAGGTTCAACAGTCATCTTCAACCTGTCAGGACATTTGGCTTTGGACCAGAAATTTATGGCTTGGACTTTTAGTATTTAATTTAGGCTGTGGGTAGTGAGATCACAGAATGGATAAGGTATCTTTGGTCATATAATTAACTCGACCACTCTGAAATTACCTTTGGCAGTAGATATCCTGCAATTCAAAGTAATTATCCCTAAATGGTTTAGCTGCTCATAAGTGCAAGGTGGCAGATGTAGTGTTGCCCCTCAATCCTGGCAATAGTGTATTATTAGATCTACACTACATAGCTAGTTTAAATCTGGAGTCTCTGATAGTTCCAAGTAATACAGTGTGCAGCTTTATCAAGGAGATATTTGTGAGCAACTAACTTTTAGCTTGGAGTTACAGAGGTTTCAGTTAAAATGTGATTAGTCTGAGCCGGAGTGAAATGTGTACTTACTTACTGCTTCACTATATCATCTAGTCTATGCAAACGTATGTATGTAAAGTACCTTTTATTAAGCTTTTAAAACATACATTTTAAATTACTGAGCTTTGCCAGTTGCTATCCAGGTTTCTAACTCGTTTCTTGTTCTATGAGTAAATTTGAAACACAACAGAAAGTTACATATATTGCAATTGGAGCAATGCAGAAAACAAAGCTTTAGTTTGCTCCTGTGTGTGTGTTTACATGCCATATTATAGTTTAATCTACCTTCTAATTTCTAGAACAATGAAATATTTTTGCCTTTGACATTCATTTTGAAAGCATCATGTTCACAGTTGCTGATCATTTTACTGCTAGGGGTTTTAGCCATCTGTGCTTCCATAGTTGCTGAGAGAGTCAAATACAACACAAGAAAAAAAAAGTGGTCATTAACATGAAACAACAATAAAATCTAAATATGTAAGCTCTGACTTTGCCTACATTTTATGATTAATGAAGGCAAGTGCTTACTGAACGCTGATTATGTGTTTCATTCCATGTGAAGCCTTAAGGGCTGCATCTTAAAACTGACTGTGCTGGAATCCCTCAAATTCTACATACACGTGCAATTTGTTGTCCCCTTTGAATGGATTGAGAAGACTGGATCTCTGAGTCAGCATAAACAGTTATGCACATCAATGCATCTGCAGCAATCTGGTTATATTTTTATGAGCCAGCCCCAAAGCAGTAGTACCTGACTGTCCAAAACGTTGAGCAATACAAAATAGCACCAGGCTTCCAGGAGCTGCATGTTCAACTGCTGTCAAATTAATGGGAAAGTTTGTGATGGTTTGCATTTGAACCACCAAATCAGCATTTCTTAAAACGCAGTCTCTGGTTCATGGAGCTGCTTCTGTCATGATGGTGGATCAGCTATCAATGATATCTCCTTTGAGCAGCTGCGAACTGTAGACTCAGTTTCCAGATGCTGATTTATACAAACAAAAAAAATTGTTGGTCAACTCTGTCCCTGCACAGTTGCTTTATACCTCTGGTATAAATTCAACCCAGATCAAATATGGACACCAAAATCAGAGGTGGAATGAACACAGAGGACGGAACCAATACACAAAGTGCCAGGGCAAAATTGGAAGAAGCAACAAGGAGAGCTTCCGCACAAAGTCTAGAAAGAGGAAATGAAGTGCAATTTATTGTTGATGTGTAATTAAGCAGACACCTTTCACATTCAGCAATGTATTTTGATCTTTTCACATAACTCTAGACTAACACAGGAATTCTGTTGAATTAGAATTGGAGAATGGTCCATAGAAAGATTGCTATTTTAAGAAGTATATTAGAAAGATGGAGAACCAAAGCACTCAGTTACTCCTGCCAGAAAATACTCTTACCCCGTGAGTTATTTTTTGGTTTCAAACTGGACCAGAACACACCAAACAGCAGAGGCTTTCAAAAGAAATTACTTTGGGAGGATTATCATAGGCCAAAGTGGTCTTCACCACCTCCCCACTACATTATATAATTCCAGACAAGTACACTGAACAGAAGTTCTCTCTAGGGTGTTGCTTTCCTTCTTGGTGCTAATTATGAGGAAATTGGGGGAGGAAGGTTATAGCTGGACAAAGTTTCAATAAAAATGCCTTTTCATCAAAATGAAATTTTTGTTGAAAAATAATGGTTCATGAAGTCTATTTCTATTATATAGAAACCAAAATATTTTGAAAAGAGATTGATTTTCAAAACCTGAACATTTTAATGATATTTATACCAAAAATGTTTTTTTTTTTAATTGCTTGTTTTTGTTCTAGAAGAAAAGCTGTGGGAAATTTTGATAAAAATGAAAAAATGGTAATTGTTAACCAGCTCTAATGTTTTTGTTTAAATGGCTTAATATGTAGATTCCCCAATTTTTCCTTTCCTTCTCCTCTGATCCAGTCACCTCTGTGAATTCACCCCACATCTCACACACATTAAAGGAAATATTGAGAAGACTGTGTTGAAATATTGACAGAACATCACTGGAATTAGGACATGTGGCCTGAATGGGAAGTTACTGGTATTGACTCCTTCGCAGCTAGTTAATGTAATTCCCACCAGGGCGGTGACATATGCATTTATTCCCACACTTTCTGAATTCTCTATTTTAATAGTTTTCCCCAGGGTCTCCCATTTCTTCTGTTATTCCAGACCAAGGGCCCCATTCTTCTCTCTCTCATGCTATGTTTACAACAATGTGACTATCTTGACTTCTATGGAATTGCTCCTGATTTACAGTGCTGAGAGAGAAGAAGCCTCAGTTGGTGTAAATTGGCAGAGTTTCCTTTTCTTCAACAGCATTGTACCAATTTACATCAGCTGATGTTCTGGCAGAGTGCCAGCAAGTCTCTGTTTCTCCCTAAAATATGGCAATGTAAGTGTGTAAATTGATCCACGTTACATAGAACATAGAAGTTAGGCTATTCCATTTTATCTGACACCAACCAGCACAAGAGTTTAAGCTTGTTCTGAATTGCCAAGACCGCCTCCTAGCCTCCTGAAATCTTTTACAGGCAGCTGTTGCCCTAGCAACTATGGGAAAAAATAAAATCTATGCTATTGAAAAAGCATGTTATTCCATTGTGTTAGTAAGGTACATTATCCAGTCTGGATCTCCCTGACACAAGTGTCAGGAGCGTAGTCTGAACTTAAAATTAAAGCAACTGTCACCGCATAGCAGTGATTGGAAAACACACTGTAGAGTCCTGCATAGGGCAGAGAAGCGTTTTATTTCCAGATGTCAGATATAATGTTCTGTTGTGATTATTTCATTAAAGAAAAAAATGTCGATTTTGAAAGGGTGTATGTGAGAGACCTGGGTTATTTGTGTTCAAAGTTCTGTAATTCATGGGAGTTTGAAACAGAAAGAAAATATTAGCTAGTCAGATTAAGCAAAAGGAGCTCAATCTCTCTGGGTGGACTGATCACAGATTTCATTGTACTACCACTGTAAACTGACATCAGAACCAAGTTCAAGTTAGCTGCACAACAAACTACCAATATAACCTTGCAATTTCAGTTTTTCATTTACCAAGGCCACAGTTGTGGGAAAAAAAGCTCTGCATCAAAAATGTCAAACAATGAAAAACCGGAGGGGGCGGGGGAAAATCAATATGATTCTTAGGTGTTCCATGCTTTTAGGTTCTGCAGGTTCTTCTGGGTCATCAACTAAACCCAAATAAAAGAAACTGGCCTCATTCTGCATAGCATTACCTTTTATGTAACCATTTGCACCAACGCAAAATGGGTGTGTTAAATGCTACCAAAATAAAATGCATCATATTTACATTAGTGATAACATTTTACATGCATTTTGCCCAGGTGCAAATGTCAGTGCAAGTGGGGGAATGTGTTTCTCAGTACAATGTTCCCATTCATTTAGACTTCTTTAAAAAAGCAACAAAACAGAACAGTTGATCAAGGTGCTTGGCAACCTGAGAAAAGAAAGCTCTCTTTGCTGAATATTGCATCTTCCAAATAATATTTCACTAAACATAGGAAGGTTACTTTGAAAAGATTCCTTTTCTAGAGGAGAAAAATGCAGATCCTAAAAGTATTACAAAGGAAACTTTTTATTTTTATTATTAAAAGGAGAACCACCACCTTAGGCATACCCATAGGATGCAGGACTATGTGAACAAGGAACTAAGTTCTTCAGAAGCCATTTAATAAACATTTTTAGTTTGAAAGAGCAGTTAAATAATCATCAGATCTACAGTGTGAACATTAAATTATAGTGTTTCATAATTAATATGTTTGGAGGTGAGAAAATGAGTAAGATTATATTTTCAAGGACTCCGATTTCTTTGTTTTTTTGAGGGTTGGTGTGGTTTTTGTTTTCTTTTTATTCATATATCACATTAGCCTAGTGCTTCACATTCTGCTTCATGAACAAAACAAGATTAATAAACTACATAAAAACATTTGTATTTTAATTCCTGCGATTCTGTGCTTTGTTGTATGAAGTTATAGGATTTATAAATCATTCTACCAGGACAAATCATTTTCCAACCCTCTCTGCTATGTGCGTTGAGCTAATTAGCAAGGTTTCTTTCAATGCCTGTCATACACGTGGACTGAAAATATCAACAGGGAGCGCTTACTATATTCATGGATGTGGGTCTCTGTCACATGCCAAACCAAAAGTATCAACTCCAGAGCCTTTACAGTGAAGGAACTAATCACCTTCAATTTCAACTGGGACAAAATTTAAAAGTAAAAGTCAAATTATCTCAGTGAATAAGCTTCTCAGACCTGATGTCAATAAGTAAACTTCCAGACATTACTTGGAATTGCATTTCCTCTGTGTCTCTCTTCTGAAAATTTTGAGAACAATTCTATCTTGTATATCTTACATACAGAATAATAGGGTAATAAGGAATAGCTAATGTTGATTTATCAGGAACAATCATGCCAAACTAACCTAATTTCCTTCTTTGACAGAATTACTGGCCTGAGAGGGGAAAGGGGGGAAAAATAGTCAAGATGTATTTTAGTAAGGCTTTGACATAGTCTCACATGACACAAACATAGAAGTGTAGGACTGGAAGGGATAGGTCATCTAGTCCAGTCCCCTGCACTGAAGGCATGACTAAGTAATAACTAGACCATTCCTGACAAGTGTTTGTCTAACATGTCCTTAAAAACCTCCAATGACAGATTCCACAACCTCCCTAGGCAATTTGTTCGTGTTTTGTTCCCTGACAGTTAGGAAGTTTTTCCCTAATGTTCAACCTAAACATTCCTTGCTATGCTATGCTCAGCGATTAACAACACTTTTTCATCCTCCTCTTTGTAACAACCTTGTATGTACTTGAAAACCATTATGTCCTCCCCTCAGTCTTCTTTTCTCCAGACTAAATGAGCCCAATTTTTTCAATCTTTCCTCAAATGTCATGTTTTCTATACCTGTAATTTTTGTTGCTCCCCTCTGGACTTCCTCAAATTTGTCCACATTTCCTGAAATGTACATCCAAAACTGGACACAAATACTCTAGCGGAGGCCTTATGAGCACACAATAGAATGGAAGAATTACTTCTTGTGACTTTCTTACAACATTCCTGCCAGTACTTCCCAGAATAATGTTTGCTTTTTGGGGAGATGGGTGCGGGGGAAAGTGTTACACTGTTGATTAATTTAACTTGTGGTCCACTGTTGCCCTCGGATCCTTTTCCACAGTATTCTATCCTAGGCAATCATTTCCCATGTTACATGTATGACATACTCAAAAAGCAAGCTAAGGAAAGGTGATCTAAATGCAATTACTATAAAGTGGGTGCATAACTAGTTGAAAGTCTGTACTCAAAGAGTAACTAATGGTTCACTGTCAAACTTGGCAGACCTACCTAGAGAGGTCTTGCAGGGGTCTGTCCTGGATCTGGTACTATACATTTTCATTAATGAGTTGGATGATGGCATGGAGAATATGTTTATAAAAAAATATAGGTGACAGCAAGATGGGAGGGTAGGAAGTACTTTAAAGGACAGGATTAAAATTAAAAATGACCAACAAATTGAAGAATTGTTCTGAAATCAACATCATGAAATTTAATAAAGGCAAG
The DNA here is from genome assembly GCA_007922155.1 of Mesoclemmys tuberculata. Lineage (NCBI taxonomy): Eukaryota > Metazoa > Chordata > Testudines > Chelidae > Mesoclemmys > Mesoclemmys tuberculata. The sequence continues at coordinate 29,691,413 of ML675620.1, read as the reverse complement.
TGCTAAGTACTCAATTTAGGAATGATACATCAAATGCATAAATATACAATGGGGAATGACTAGCTAGGTGGTAGCACTGCAGAAAAGGATTTGGGGGTTATATTAGATAAATTGAATACAAACTAACAGTGTGATGCAATTTTGAAAAAAGCTGAAAGGAGTGTCATTTACACACAGGGGGTAATTATCCCATTCTATTTAGCAAAGATGAGGCAATAAGGTGGAGCATTGTTTTGGGCACCACACTTTAAGATGTGGACAAGCTGAAAGAGGATGGTGATCAACTGTTCTCCATGCCCAATGACGGTAGGACAAGAAATAATGGACAATCCATAGCAAGGGAGATTTAGGTTAGATAAAAGGAAAAGCTAACTATCAAGGATAGTTAAGTACTGGAATCGGTTTCCAAGGGAGGTTATGGAATCCTCACCACTGGAGGTTTGAAGAAGAGGTTAGACAAAATCTCAGCATGGGTGGCTGGATTAGATGACCTCTTGAGGTCCCTTCTACCCCTACATTTCTATGATTCTATATTCCTTGTATACACAAAGGTTCAGTGCAATTTTTGAATAGCACGGGAATGCAGGAGGAGACCCTTAAAATAAAAGCTCCCCAATACATTGGCTGATTTTTAAAAAGTTCCAAGAACCCAACGCCTCCTACTGAAGTAAATTGAAGCTACTGAATGCTCAGCTCTTTTGAAAATTGGCCTACTTGTCATCTGTCCCCTTTAAGTGATTGTGGAGACTGATGCCAGACAAAGCCTGCTCCAGAAGTCCTGGAGCAGATGCTGTAAGAAAGGAAGTGGTCTCCAGGGTAACAATCAGGCTAAATCCCAGGTTTGTCTCTTTAACGGCCAAGAACCAGGGGCCTGATGGTGTAAAGTAGGGCAAAGCTCCACTCTCTCCACCAGCCAGGACACGGTCTAGGAAAGGAAAGGGAGCCGTGTGAAACCTTGTAATGGATAGAGTCAAAACCTCCTCAGATTGATAATTGAAGGGTGACTTCACACAGAACAAAATGTAAGAATAAGACCCTAACCTAAGAAAAGGAATCTCTGAACTCACACAGGAGATTTTGCCGAGTATAGTTTTGAGTAGGTGTGCGCGCTTGTGCAGGCAAAAAGGAGACAAAAGTGGGGGACCCCCAGCCAGTCGAAGCAACTAAAACTATAGTGTCTGACCCTGGAAGAAACCTGGGGAGAAGCTTTCAGGTTAGAAATGCAGGCTGAAAAAAGTGTGTTCTTGGTGTTGTGAGCAAAAGAAGCCGTTTCCTTCTATTTGATTCCTTCTGCATTCAAAGACACAAGCCTCTGTACATTCTCTGTAAATAAAACAAAACTGCAAAGAAATGCCTGACTTCCAATTTTTCCTCCTACTGGAGCATCCCCAGGGCCCTGAACTTTGCCTAGCCACTTGGTTGAAAAATGGCAAAAGGAGAACATAAGCTGTCTCTTCCTCATAACAAGGCAGAGCTGAAGAGAGCAGGAAGACTCCTGCAGGAGCTGCTGAGACACTAGGGGAAGTACTGTTTGCCTGCTGACCTTTTCTAGCTAAAAGGGTGGGAAAGGACTTTTATGAAGGTACTGTTGGATTCCGTTTGTTTTGAAAGACTTTGCTTCCGATCCAAATGGTACCTGTCAGGCTGAATATCTGATAAGGATTTGACTCCCTGAAGAAGTCTCATGCTTTATCTACTTGCTGGACCTCTGGTGGTGCTGGGAGTTAGACCGGAGACTAAAACAGCAACCAGTCTTTTACCTGACATCCAGGTGGCCTGGTTTTGAGATTTCAATTACTACTCAATTAGAACTTGGAGGAGGTAGATAGGTTGCTGAAAGCTGAACAGGATTGAAGACCAAATGGATCCAGCCTTTTTTGTCCTCTGGCCCTTGCCATGCTGCTCGTGGAATTTCACAGGAACCAAAATGGTGTCCAGAGTCACATGACCAAGTCCTGATGACTCATCAGGTATCTCTCTGGCTTCTCCCCCTGGGCCCTTTGCACCTGTGAATGTCTTACTGGGCCATTAAGCAGACTATTGTTATAGCCATCCTGTCTGAGGAGTAGCCTAGAAACAGCCCAATGTGAAATAAAGATATATTTATCAATATATGATATATTGATATATCTATCAATATATATCATATCCATAACTTCCATTACACACACACACACACACACACCACATGGACATAAACATTATCATCTTACTCAGCACATTCTAGCCTCTCTCACAGTACCTGACATAGCATATTTCACATGGATTACTATGATTTTGACATACTGATGTCAAACAATATAATAAATGCCCCCCCCTTATCCAGCCAGCATGACACCCTCAATGCGAGATTGGTGTAGAAGGTAGTAATCAGAGCTCTTGAATACACCTCAAGGGCACCCCCAATCCAGCCAGTGTGACAATTATAGCCACCTGCTGTGTGCTCCATATTAGTAGTGAAGTTAAGGGTGAAAAGTTTCCCCGTGGCTGGAGCGCAGACATGGATCGCTTTGCGGCTGGACTATGAATAACCAGATGTCAGGGCTATTAGAGGGGCACAACGGGGGGCCATTTGAATCAGGGAAGTCTTGAGGAGCCACTTTGACAATGAACAACAATAAGGTGTCTTTGTAAACAGCACTGTGCCATGCTATGACTGCTATCCAGCTTCCACTGTATATCAATGTGAGCTGCAACCGCCATGTGCAAGAGACAAAGATTGCTTATTCTTCACAGAGCATGTCTTTATTAAATAATTATTCACAAACAGCTGGGCTGGATGGGAAAAAGCAGTAAGGGGCAGTGAGAGCTATGACAGCTGGGTGTAAGGAGAACTCAAGTTGGGGAAAAAGGGTTCTGGTGGTTGTTTGGGAGTATTGATTAACGTAGATCGGGACAAAATTTCAAATTCTGCCACCATTTTTCAGAGGCAGGGGCCACAGAAGTGAATCTCTCACCTTCTGAGAGTAAGCAGGGTTGCTAGGGTGCATCTCCTTCTTGCAAGCAGCTTCAAAGCAGGTACCTAGCTGCTTGCCTGTGCGCCACTTTGGTCCTTGCACAAGTGATTGCTGAGTGGTAGGGGAAAGTTTCCTAAAATGGAGAAAGAAAAAGCAGCTCTGCTGAGGAATCTCTGGCAGAGGATTGGTAAATACCTCCAGGAAAGTTTCCTAGAAATCTCTCTGGAGGATTCCCTTGAAATCTCAGTGTGCATTAACAGTTTTCTATTGCACTGCCTAGCTGAACAGGGGAATGAGAAGCACATGCAAACAGCTATTGTTGTGCAGTTCTCTCTTCAATCACCTGTATAATGGAACAAAGAAAAGGACAGCTGTACCTCATAACCAAGCAACATCAGCTCAAAAAAACAAACAAACAACACACCATTTACCTGAGATCCCCTTTCCAGCATCCAACACACCAGAGCTAGAGGGCTGGGGCTTGAAGCCTCTGGTGTCCAGAAGAGATCCTGACTCCCAATGTCACCAAATGACCCAGTCCCCTGCTCCTTATTGCCCTCTAATTTGACTTCTTAATCCATAACTTTGTCAGGATTGAGTCTGGCACCTGAGTCTGGGCCTGTGGAGGTACCCACAGGTCTCTTGGCAGTGGAGTTTGAAGCCATCCTCGGCCCCGACCCCATCTCCTTATAGAAGTGGTCTTTGGCTCTGCACCAGAACAATGGTTTGACTCTCTAGCCTTTTGGTACCCCTGCCTCAGCTCCTTCGTTTTCATATGGCATTGGAATATGTCCCATTCATAGCCCTTCTCCAACATAAAATGAGAAATTAGCCATACATATCAAAGGTCCTTCAGCTGGAGCAGAGCTAGGACAGAACAGCCTCCTCTCCCCAATTGCTGATCAGATCCAGAAGTTCTGGTATGCTCCAAGCAAGACAGCATTTGGTGCATGGCGATGCCATGGTCAGATGCAAAGATGAGATGTGAGCTCTCCATGCTGCTCAAGCAGGAAGTGGAATTTAAAAAATTCCCAGGACTTCAAAGGAGGAGCGGCAGATGGCTGCAGGGCAGCAGAGTTAAAACTGATTGCCCATCCTGACTGCTCTGGCTTTGTAGGAAGCTTCCTCAAGGCCATTTGCCACGGCAGAACCAAGCATGATGTCTACACTCACTTGGTCACTAGCTGTTTCGCTCTACTCCTCTTGGATTTGACATGGATTAATTTATATTTCTGGGATAGAAAAAAGGTTAAACAGTTCATTGATAATTAGGGTATCCAGCTGTATCAGACCATTTTTGCACTATAAAATAGGTTGGAAATCTTGCGAAAGGGGTTCTCTCATGTGATTTCCTGTGTTCCCTGCTACGAGAGACAGGAAAAACTGCCAAGATGATTTCCTTTCAGTAACTTGGTATTTCAAATACTGAAAGGTTTTCCAACATCAATATGTGCACATTTTTTATTTATTTAAAAAGGTCCAAATTTCAGTTGGGTGTGAAAGGTCAATCAAGTCTTTTTTTTTTTTTTAAATATATAGTAAAAACTACATGGTCTGATCATGCTGCTATTGAAAAATCAGTGGAAACTACTGAAATCACTTCTTCAATGGAAACAAAATAGGGCCACTGTGCCTGAACTTCCCATGGCACTAACCAGTTGGTCATTCTGAGTACTGCCTATTTTTCAAATATTTTTAAATTTAAAATGACTAACACTAGGCCCTAGATTTTTTCCTCCACTTTTCGTCAGAGCAGAAGAGACAGTTTATATTGGTTTGTTTTCTAGAACTTTTCTAACACACGATTATAGAAATTCCTAGGACAAGAGAAATAAACGGGCATATTTAACAGAAACTTAGTAAACATTTATAGTGGAGTCACCAAAATTGTAATAGGAATTATGTATTTATATTCCATTTAAATTGAGTTCAGAGAGAAATGTTCAGAGAGAAATGTACAGACAGATAAAATAGTTAAACATGCAAATTTTGAAAAGCCACAGGAATGGAAAATTTAGGAATCTTTAAGAAATGAAGATAAATGTTATATCTGGGGAAATGGTATCGTCATAGATTATGACCTGCATAAGTGATTTAGCTAGTTAAAGACTAATGAGACACATAGGGAGCCAAGAAGGCAATAGTTTTTAGGCGAAGCTTTTAAGTTTAGCTAAGTCAAACAGTTTAAAACCTGCAGAGTAACGTCTATAAATTGAATTTAGTAATTTTTATGTTTTCATTTAAAATATGTGGTGTTAAACTTCGTGAGAAAAGAAAAGATGCAATTTTTAAAGGATTTTACAGATGAAATATACAAGGCCAGATCTATTTGCAATTATAAAGCTCAGGGAGGGGAAGGTGAACCATACAATTGGGACTGATGGGAAAGGTGGAATGCAAGACAATTCCTCTAGTAAGACATGGTACACACCATAAAAGGTATTAAGGCCACCTGGCATAGATCATTTGGCTGACTACACTTGAACATTCTGCATGCCCTAACCTCTACCATCTTTGGGCCCATCTCTGTTGTTGTACTCCATGTATTGTCTCATAACATCAATAAAAACAGGAACCAATTCTATATTTCTTATTCACACAGGTGCTCTTGAATTTAGTGCAAGTTTTGCTAGAGTAACATGCGAAGAATCACACCCACTCCAATCCTTACATTGGATTCACAATGTACGTGTGAAGATGAGTTTGAATTACTAAATGATGTTCTTACAATTTATTTGGTATGAAAAAAATATTTTCAGCTATTTCTGTTCAGGTTATAGGATTGCTGGGTGAGTTATTGGCACAAGTATAGTTTGTGTGCAGAAGTGGCTGCATGGTTTAAAAATAAAGTATTTTCTCTCAATATTTTTCCCATAAAAAACAAGAGTCAGCAGCCAAATGTAATAAAATATAGGTGTGTGTTAAATATGGAATTAATATACAAATAATTTAGATTTGTCTGAAACCACAGGTGTGTTGGGTCTTTTCAAACTTTGCAGGAGATATACTTTAAAACTAATCCCTTGGCAAATCTGAATCCCCCCCATGAAAGCTTTTAGCTACATAATTTACAACATTTAAAAAATACTGGGCCAAATTCACCCTTGTTTGGTTGTATTCTATGATTTTCTGAAACACCACAACTATAAAAACATGCTCTTTAGGAAAAGAAGATTAAAATATTGTGCACCCAGGCCAGAGAACAGAGGCCAGAGAGATGGGAAACATCAGCTGTATTAAGCTTCTGTAGTGATAGAGGAAAGCAGGTAGAAAAGGAAAGAGAAGCAGAAAAAGGGTGTATCTAGCAGGATGAATTCTCCTGTCCTACATATCATTGCAGAGGCAGACTTTTCCAAAGTGAAGTCATTGCCACTAGTTATCTTGATTGTGTGTCCTAATAATTGCCGTAAGAATCGTATTTCCACAACTTTCTTTCATCTGCTCCTTCTCTTCAGTCAGGAAACAGCACTGACTCCCTCAAAGTGTCATATACTGTCATTGTCACTTATTTGTACGTGTCCCTCCATCTATTCAAGCTCAACTTCTCATCCATCCTGCCTTGTCCATTACTGAGGGTTGTTCCATCATCTTCTCAGGCTCACAGCAGAACAATTTTTCATTTTTCTCTCTCTCATTCAGCCCTCAAAGTTGACTCTAGCTGGGATTCCTAAGGGAAATGGGACCTTTAATTCCCTTTGAAAATGTCAGCCTCCATCACTAAAACCTGTTAGTTTTTCCATCATAGATGTGTGAATGTGATGCCAAATGCACATTTATTACATAATTATTTTCCTCTCTCTTACTATCCTTTCAGATTTTTCTGATGCACCTAGTGCTTTAAGAGGGACTGGTGCCTAGTTACCAGGCCCCTGGCAATCATCAGAAAGGAAAGGCAAGGCAAGGCATAAAACTGGGATCTGGGATTGTCCCAGATGAAAACATTAGCTAACGAAGTCTGTGTTGATCTACTCTGAATTCAGTTTAGACATATTAGTAAGTACAATTTGTCAGCTACAAATATGAAGCTAGTAACAATGGGACATGCCAAGTGCACCAACCTAAAATATTCCTCCAAGAGTCTAATGATTGACAGTTACCACTGCTGTAACAGGGTAAAAACATGTTTGAAAAATCAGTGCCCCGAGTCCATCTTGAGAAAAGCTATGAATCCATGTGTGGGGGACTCAGACAGCAAAAAAGAAAAGAAGAAGAAAAGACCTTGAACTAGAAGTAAACTCATGATAACGGGAGCTAGTCCAAACCCAGACATGGGAATTTTGCAGTCGCTGCAAAATTAGCTTGGCAAGTCAGCAGTAAAGTTTTGAGGAGGAGGCTGCTGATGAGATGGTAAAAGAAGGGTCTATCATTGGCTTAAGTGAATGCATTGGCTGAAGAAGAGATATAAAAGGACGTTGTCAGACCAAGGCTTTTCGGGGAGCCATGAATCAAAAAGGGGGGCACCAGAATAGCACCGCGCAATGAGTCTGATCAACCATTTCGCCTCTCTCCAGCTCATCGCTCAAAATAATAGGGTAGGGTGTTAGAGCTGATAACCCGTGGGGCTTTGTCCTGTGGATGATAACCTGGATATGAATACGATAGAGGTTCCACCTGGATGAAAATATAGTAACCTGGCCATGGTATATTTGCTTTTTTTGCTGCAGCTGAGTTCGTCCATATATGTGGTAAGTAGTAGACTCATAGGTCAGAAGGGACCAATATGATCATCTAGTCTGACCTCCTGCACAAGGCAGGCCACAAAACCCTACCCATACACATATATAACAACCCCGAACCCATGACTGAGTTATTGAAATCCTCAAAAGTGAGATTTGAAGACCTCAAGCTGCAGGGAATCGATCAGCAAGCGACCCATTCCCCACGCTGCGCAGGAAGGCGAAAAACCTCCGGGGCCTCTGCCAATCCGCCCTGGAGGAAAATTCCTTCCCGACCCCAAATATGGCGATCAGCTAAACCCCGAGCATGTGGGCAAGACTCACCAGCCAGCATCCAAAAAGGAATTCTCTGCAGTAACTCAGTTCCCATCCCATCCAACATTCCCACAGACCATTAAGCAGACTTATCTGCCGATAATCCAAATCAATTGCTCAAATTAAACTATCCCATCATAACATCCCCTCCATATACTTATCAAGCTTAGTCTTAAAGCCAGATAAGTCATTTGCCCCCACTACTTCCCTCGGAAGGCT
>ML675620.1:29455239-29682846 GCA_007922155.1 Mesoclemmys tuberculata | reverse complement strand
CAGCAGTTCTATCAGGCGGCACTTCATGCAGACAAAACTCCTTTCAGTGAGTGTGAGTGAGTGTGAATGTAAAACCAGTAATAATTCTACTTGTATTCCAGGGGTAATTGTTACTGTAACTCTTGGGGTAACTGTTTTGTGTACTTGTGTTATTGTAATCTGTTTTTTTGAGTTATTTGTGTGTTAAGAATCTGTAAAAGAATAAGAAGATAATTTGTGGTAAGGTAAAAACTCCCAATAAATAGTAGTTATAGATTGAATATAAAAGATGTGTTATTGTATAACTGAATGATGAATGATAGATTTATGAGCCATTGACCAAGTCTTGGACTAAGACAGGTTTCAGCCGCCCTCATCCATCCACAAGTTGGTCGGGTGAATAGCAAGGGGGGGCCTGTCTGAACCTAGTGACTCAACGGACAGGTGGAGTGACTGTAGCCACAAGGCTACCCTTTCCCCTTCCTAACTCATGAGCCTTTGTAGCTCCGTTGCTCAGTAGAGCTTCTGTGACTTCAAAGGACTCCTTCTGTATCTGTTTGTTTGCCTTTCCTTCCCCCCTCCCACTAAATAAGCATTCCATTATCGGATTCTTTCACCTCATCAGTATTACAAGCTGAAATTGAAACGGTGCGGATTCCTCAATAAGTCAAACCTAAGTTGTATAAATGTGTGCTTGCAAGTGGGTGTCTTAAGAATTAAGCTCTTTAGAAAATCCACTGTTTTAAGCAAGGAATAGAAAGTCTCATTTTAAGTTGTAAAACTGACACAGAGTCATAAATTAGTGAAAGTAAATAAGATAAGAAAAACCCCTCATACTTTTCCCCTCTCTCCTCCAAGCCCCCCGCCCGTCTAAGGCATGGAAAATAGACGAACTAAAAAGTTTTTTAACCCTTTGTCACCACAACCACCTCCTCTGCTGGACAGAAAATGGCAGCACACTAGGGAAGAGCAGCTGCAACCTCGGAGGTGGGCTTTGCCAACAGTTTCTTTCTGTCGACTCTACTTATAGCAGAAGGAATCTTGGATTGACCAGAGAAATCATGTGCACTCCAGAGTTCAAGAAAATACAAAAAAGTTTCATCCAAGAAATACATGTCTAACTATTTATTTTCTCCTTTCCTTAACAGAGAAAGGAATAAATGAGCTTGTTCAGACTGGAACAGAAATCTACACACTGAGTTAGGGAAACTGAATGGACTGTTTCAATCTGGACTTTGTCTTTAAGAAATGAGCTGATTAGGGTACAAGTGTCAAACGAATGTATTAAGACAGCTGTAATTTCATATATACTTCTCTATATCTTAAGCAATTACAGTAATTGCAGATGTACAATATATGTTGTTCAAGCAGTCCTGTTATGCACAGACATATTTCTCTAGCACTAAGGGATGAACAAGTTCTTTTTTCACACCACGCCATCTCTCCAAGTTCAGGCTTGAAGTGATCAGTTTTACTTATATGGCCACTACACCATTTAGGGACAGAGTGTGAAAATAGCCAGTGGGGCTACACAACAATCACAAATCGACAACAGCATACAAGAAGCTTCCAAATCTTGCTCTTCATTCCCTGCTCAGTGCAGTGATTCTGCTGGAAGAGGACCTTCCATCTTTACAAAGTGGGCAGGATTTGCACAAAATACATTTTTTGTATTGCAGTATTTTATTCTTCAGGGGAAAAAAGATTAAGTACAATCAATCATCATCAGAACAAGCACAAGCCTTACCCCCAAATGTTTTTTTTTCCTTTGCCCAATTAATCTCTCAGATTTGGTGGTCCATGCACAGATGATCGAGTACTTGGTCACTTGACAAAGCAAATACCATACATGTCTGAGAGGAAGTGGCAGGCAGACAAGCTACTAACAGCATATCTAGACAATTGGTTCCAATAAATGAAGTTTACTGGTTTCATTACCATCACCACGAAGATGAAAATTAAGAATGTTCATCCAGTTCTGAAACGTGTTATTCCAGGTTGCTGGGTTTTTGTTTCTCTCTCTTACAGGAAGGGGTGATAAATTTAATCAATCAAGTCCATCTTCATCACTTTCCCCCCCTCCGTTACCACAGTTGTGTGTCATGCCGGTCAGGCATACATATGTAAAACAAGTGGTATGTTGTATATGGAAATTTTCAGTACTGTAATTCAGTTTCAGCTAATGAGCCAATTCTCCAAAGTCACATCAATTTGACTGATGATCACCAACATAGAGCAGTCACGGTAGTTCATCAAAGCCGTTTTAGTAGCAACATCTACAGTGTAGTCGATTTAGACTCTTTTGTTACCTTAAAGTAAATTGCAGCTGATCAATGTAGCTTTTTGTTACATTGTAAACTTTGTCTAAGCAAATATCTTCCTGTATATTGTAACATGACAAAAATTTGAATGGGTTCCAATTAGCATTTATAATTAGTCATGCCACTGTACAGCTACTGTATTTTAGGATATATTGTACAGTAAGGCTTTGTCTTGCATTTTATTCTTTTAAGTTTTTTTAAATGAACAAACAATTAGATTTTGTTTTAAATTAACAGCAAAGGTCGTTACTTAAGATGAAAATATGAGATTCAAAATCATTCATGTAAGAACAATATAGGGTGTGCGCTTTGGCCACAATTCAGCTGGATGCTTTAGCATGTGCCTAACTGTAAACCATTGGATTATTCACATACTTATTTGCCCCAATGAAGTCAATGAGACAACTCCCTGAGTAATATTAAGTATATTCTGAACGCTCGCTGAATAATGTAACATTTAAAAACAAGATGCTATCGCAAGAGAGAAGAGGAACAGCTCTGCTTTTATTTATCCACCAAGTCTTAGTGTCTGCATTTCCCTTCAAGAGCCAAAAAATCAGAAGCAGGTAAACCAGAGCACTTTGCTTAAATGCCTGCAGGTTCTTGAATTAAATTCTTTCAAGGAAAAACACAAGATCTTGAACTGAGGTATTGGCAGATAAAAATCTGAAAGTCACTTCTTCCTCTTAGAACTGTAACTCTAGGTCTTATTTACAGACTACTCTGAGTTTTAAAAACTGGCCAGGGCTGCTTCCCCAGATGGAGACACACCACATGCTTTCTGACAGCAGATTTCTAATCCCAGAGAGCCCCACCAGACTACAGCAGTCACGTATCCTGATTAAAACTGGAGGATTAATGCCAAGAAGAGGATACCTTGTATGAGGCAAGTAGGTAGAGTCCCAAGGAAGGATGTATTATAAACACAAAACTAAGGTTGCTCAATAGTTTTCCATATACTTCCTCCCCCAAAAGAAAATAGGTTTTTGACCAAATTAAAATTGTATTAAAAATGTTCATTTTCCTTGAATGTTTTTGATTTTTCATTGAAAACCAGAATTCTGTTTGTGTGGTTTTTTTTTTTAAATATCAACATTTTAGCAGAAAAACTTGATAAAAATAAAATTGTTTTACTTGACGTTTTCGGGGGGGAGGGGAGAGAGGGGGCAGGGGAGAAGCTATTTTCCAGTTATCCATACAAAAAACTAATATAAATGGCATGATTCAAGTTAATTTTAAATTATATACTTGGTATAAGTCTCACAGAACATGATGGTATAGTACAGAAATGTAGTAATCTCTCTCCTTTTTAAAAGGCCAGTAAACAAATTTGGGCAAAGTGTCAGTTTTAGTTGTGTTTAAATGTGAAGAGTTTAAAAAAATACACAAGAGATTGTTTCCTTTCCAAACTTCATCTGTCCTTATAGGAATACTGAAGCTAAATGAATAATTTACTGAGTGATTGTGGCCTTTCTTGTCACAGAGTTTCCTCAAATTTTCTTTTTATTCAAACCACTCACATTTTTAACGTTTGTTTCTTAAAACCTATGTGCTGTTCAATAGTCTGAATGTATTTAGTTAAGTTATCACTATTTTATAATTCTAGTTTTGGTTAGGTGAGATAGATTATATGAGCTTGTTTCTATTCCCTGATTTGATGAACAGAACTCAGTCTTATGAAGTCACAGGTTCTTTTATTAGCTCTTGGGAGAGTTAAGAAATAGAATTATAGATTTTAAAAACATCTCCTTTGTAGGCCATTCAGAAAACTATTTAGATGTTCATTCCTTGAAAGTTAAGTGTACCATAAAAATTCCAGGCTGGATGGAGAGAGTTCAAATTTAAATTTTCTCCAGAGTAACTGCATGGGATGTACAGCCTGCCATCAGAATCTTAGCTGTCTCCTTTAAATACCTGCGCACCATTGAAAGAGGAGTGTCACTCTCTAGGATATCGAAGCTATGACATTTAAAGCAAGTTGCCAATACCGTATTTAAATTGCACAATCTGGAATTATTTGGGTAGAGACTAGAATATTCTGTCCCATACAATTTAGAAGGGCTGCAGGAGGGAATCCCTTTCCTGTGCACATTAGAGCCTGTGTGTCCTCTGCTTGTGGGGCTTCTTAAGGTGTTCAGAAAGGATTTCCTCTCATAAGCCTTACGAAACATGCAACATAGCTAGTGATTTCACATCTTCTGTGCACTTTTCACTGCTGAACAAGCCACACTAGAGCACAATCTTCCTTACAGATTAGAGATTAAAGACATGCAAAATGTACTGTACATCCACAGTATCCAGTAACTCAGATAATACCAAACATAAGCTCAATCGAACTTGAAAAAGGTTCTTCTCAATGAAGGTTATTTCCGTAACTAATTCCCACTTCCCAGTGTCTATTGGACAACTGGTGGGACATAGGGTGTTTATTTTGCTGCTGTTCAGTACAAAATTGAAACAACATATTCCCCCGTCACTTTATGTATAAAGACTTTATTTATATTTAAAGATTGTTTTAAAAAAGTGATGAATAGGTTCTCTTTCAACCCTTTGTACTGATAAGTAACAAAATAATTTCCCCCTCAAACTTTCCAGAAAATATGCACCTTCAGAAAGAGACCACTGCCCAGATCCTCATACATTAGCATAGTTTCATTGACAGCCATGTGGCAATGCTGATTTACACCACTTGACGATCTGGCCCCATTATAGTCTAGCAGGCGCAAAGAAATACCCAAACAATGTTTAGAATTAATTCCATTATGTGGCATTAAGAATAGCAGTTGCTGAAACTCCTGCTCCAAATGAAGAGTCAAGGAATTCCTACCCCCATGTTATTATATTTTGGTGTAGGTGAACATACAAAATGCTCAAAATAACTTCATGAAAAATGTCAGGTTTCCCAGACATTCCTTGCAATAGCCATGCTTTTGGTAGATGGCACTGTAACACAGATTGCGTTAATATCATTCACACCAACACGATCACATTTAAGGTAGAGCATGTAAGTAGCTCTATTGATACCTGCATACATGTGTTTGAAAGAGAATGATTAACAATATTGATAAACTAGGAAGAAATATCTGTAGCTAATAGATGAATTCAAGGATAATTCATTTTCACGTAAATATCCTTATATACATTCCATAAATGGGACCGTTACTATACATGTGAAAAACAATAAAAAAGTAGATCCTCTAATCATCCCGTATCTTATTGATATTCTTCAGGTCATCTTCAAGTCAAATCACAATATTGAAGCTAGCCAAGCAAGTTAAATAATAATTCAGCTTACCCCTATGACCAACAGAAAATTTACTTTTGTGATCATGTGTGTCTGGATAATGTATTTTAATAGAGGTCCACTTCTCATAGGCCAAGCAGATCAATAGATCTGCACAGCTTATCTGTGAAAGTTTTAAATCGACTTCCCAGGGAATACATGACAAGCAACATTACTGGCTAAAGTCATGAAACCCTTTCTCATCTATCATTTCAAGGATCTGTGTTCATACTACACAAAGCACAACTGGGAACACACTTTTAGCTTTTGGTTCTCTCTCTTGGATCTAACCAATAAATTTCACACATTGCTCTAATCATTTGACCAGATGATTTTTCTTCTGTTTCCTCTATCCCATGGCATTTCCCTTTTCTATCAAGTGCAGACAATTAAAAGCTCATTAGGCTTTAACAGTGCTCGTTAATACAAATTCCTTTCAACTTTATTTTTTTTAATCCTCCTTTCATGGTTCAATTATTTGGGAATCTGAGCACATATGGCATAGGAGTAGGGAGGTGCTATTGAAAAGATAAGATCACCATATAATAGCATTAGTACTGTCATGGCATCATTGTGCCAGGCACCAAATACATTTTGAGAGAGATTATTAGCTCTTTGGGGGTAGGGACTAATAGACAAGACAGAGAAAAGGTAGCACAGAGAAATGAAGTGACTTGCCCAGGCTCACCCAGCAAGCCAGTGACAGATCTAGAAATACACCCTACGTCTCTCAACTCTCAGTACAGCGCTCTAGGCACTGGCAGTCTATAAATGACTTGTTGTCACATGTACACCTGTAACAGGAAATATTGTATGCTTAACCTTTACTGACAAGTGTATGAAAGTTGGTGGTAGTAAAAATACTATTGTGGTGCTCCGTTTATCGTACATTGCCCACTGCCGTTAATTGGTAGAGTTTCCTTTTACAACTGCTCAGTGTATTTTAGCACAAATATTTTAGATTTCTCTCTGAAACTGAGTTTGGAACAAAACTTTCCAGCTATATTAGAAATGTTCATGGTTCTTATTTTCATAGAATAATTGGTGACTGCAATTTAGTACTGAAAACTAGGGGAGGGGGAGAAAAGTAAAGAGCTAATCATGGGCCTGCCTAGATATCCGCATATTTTGAGGCATCTCATTTATGAGAACTTGATGTATTAGTATTAAGATGTCTTTACTTTATTGAAATGTAGTGCCCTATCAACATCTTCAGCTGATACACGGAACAGCTGCAGTACAGACAGCAACACTACAACTTTTTCTGGGTGCCTAAATCTTTCTGCTGAGATTACCAGCAAAACTACTTATTAGTAATACATGGGCAACATCCACCAAGTCCTGTACTGAGACCAGTATAATACTGACCATCAAAGAGCCGTAAGTAATTAAGCATTTTCACTGCTCTAGATTCAAACCAGTGTGGCTTAAAGATGACCCATAGAGCTAGTCAAAAGTTTTCAGTAGAAAATTGAGTTTTCAAATAAGAATTTTCCAGTAAAGTGTCTGCTTTTTTGGAAAAAATCGTGACTGTAAGAAAATGAAAATCCTAAGAATTGAAAAAAAAAAATCAAAATTGAATAGTTTCTAGCCTGCCTCCACTACCCCCACCAAAAGATGAAAGACTTTGGGGCAAAAATCCCCCCATATATTTGTTTTGGGGGTGTGTTTTTACTTTAAAAAAGTCTGTTTTCTAGTTACAATCATAATGAAAACACACATTTTTGTTAAAGTGTCCTGTAGAGAAGACATTTTCCAGTCAGTTCTAGTGACCCATTGCTAATGGCCTCACCACATTTTTGGGAGGGGGGGGAACACCACAACGACTTGCCTGGCTGGTGGAATGAAGGGAACAGTGGTTTATGGTACGGGAGGAGGGGCAGGAGAGGTCATACTGAAACAAAAGACAAGAGACCAGCGTGGTGAGACTGACTCATCCACTCGGAACCAGATGGATGGAAGGATTTAAAGGGGCAGCCCCATGTGGTGAAGCCCCCCTCCCACTCCTTTACACAGAGCAGACTGAGGTAGCACCCACCCTGCCTCTCCTTTACGTGATGAAACACCAGGTTTGGTCAAGACCTGCTGTGGACATTGAGCTAGTCCACCTCCCTTTTTTTGGAGGGGTGGGGGGGCAGGGAAGGGGACTAGAAAGAAATTTTCCCTTACCATCAGATTGGCCTTGATGAGTTCGGGTTTTTTGCCTTCCCCACAATGGATTCGGGGAGGGCTTTTTTGATGGAGCATGAAGGGAGTTATATAATGACTTGCAATATATAGCTTAAGTGTGAGGTGGAGGTCCAGTGCAGGTAGCCCATGGAATATAAGAACAGCCATATTGTGTCAGACCAGTGGGCCATCTAGCCCAATATTCTGTCTTCTGACAGTGGCCAGTGCTAGGCGCTTCAGAGGGAATGAGTAGAATAGGTAACCATCAAGTGACCCATCCCATCGGCCATTCCCAGCCTCTGGCAAACAGCAATCCCTGCCTATCCTGGCTAATAGCTATGATAGGTCTGTCCTCCATGAGCTTTTTTTGAACCCCATTATAGTCTTGACCTTCACAATATCCTTTGGCAAGCAGTTCCTCAGATTGACTGGTGCATTGTGTGGAAAAAAAATACTTCCTTTTGTTAGTTTTAAACCTGACGACTTAATTTCATTTAGTGACCCCGAGTTTGTGTTATGAAAGGTATAAACACTTCCTTATTTACTTTCTGCACACCAGTCATGATTTTATAGACCTCTATCCTGTCCCCCCCTTTAGTTGTCTCTTTTTCAAGCTGAAAAGTCCCAGTTTTATTAATCTCTCATATGGAAGCTTTTCCATATCCCTAACCATTTTAATTGCCCTTCCAATTGTACCTTTTCCAAGTCTGATATATCGTTTTTGAAATGGGGCAACCAGATCTACACACAATATTCAAGATATGGGCGTACCATGGCTTTATAAAGAGGCAATATAATATTTTCTGTCTTCTTATCTATCCCTTTTCTTATGATTCCCAACATTGTTCGCTTTTTGGACTGTGGCTGCACGACGAGTGGATGTTTTCTGAGAGCTATCCAGAGACATCAAGATCTCTTTCTTGATTGGGAAGGCATAAGGTAACCAGATAAATAGCTTGGTAAAGGACTTTAAAAGGATGTTTTGATTAAAGGAATGGAACAGGCGGGCAGAGTCTGTGGCATCTATGAATGGTATAGCAGGGAGCCAACCAGCCTTCTTAATAGACCACCTTCATCCTCCCACAGTTTTGAGCAATGAGTTCGCTGGGGGACCTGGCTGGAGAAGGGGTGCGGCCTGCAGGAAGTCCTCCAGATGGTTATTGAATGAATATGGGATTGCCTGTACTGTACATTTTTATCTGCTGGATAGTCTCAGACATCTAACAAAATTGTAGCCTGATTAAAACCATATCAAATATGTCCTGTCCTTTCCTTATAGCTGGATCATCCTCTTTTGCCATCCAGTTTCTCACCCTCAATAATATGTTCATTTCAAAGACACCCTCTGTTCACAAACTACAATTTGTTTCTTTTTATTTGATAGTGCCTAGAGAGTGGGGGCCCATTTGATTAGACACTGTACACACACCAGTTACATGAATACTGAAGGGGAAGACAGGCGTTTACGTATAGATCAAGGTTTGCAGAATCTGATCCAAACACCCCAATTCCAGAAAGCCTAGTGTTGCAGTATGGGATGTTTATCCTACATATTTTGCAGTGGTAACCTAGTACTGGAATTATTAAAATTCTAATTTAGCTATTCATGCATGCACAGCTATGTTGATAAGGATATGCTGAATTTGAGTCATACAGTTAAATCCTTTAATATAGCATTCACAATCTGTCACCCATATAGTCAGCTTGTTCTTTGTTTATGAATGTTGTAGCAATTCCGAGTATATTATAAATTGTGCCCTAGGTTAGATAATCTGTTCACTACACAATATGATTTTCTGAAAATTGCAAGTTAGTTAAATAGATTTGCAGCTATCTTATGTATGATTCCTGGCATAAATACATTTGGATAGTAAAAGTAAAAGGCTGGATGTTAATATTTATCTAATTTAAAATTTTCAGAGGAAATTATATAAAACATGTCTCAATTCATTACACAACATAAAATGCCAGTTGACAAAACATAAAAACCCCAAGTAAATAAAACACATTTATGAATATACCTAACATTCTGGCACATACAGAACTCATTGATTAAAAAGCAACATTTACAACATAGTTACCATAGGGTAAGCTGAAGTATCACTTATTTCCTACTCTAAAAATACTCAGGTCTCTTACCAATGTATTAACAAAGATGGGTATACATTTGTTCTTTAATGATAAACACCATATGTTCTATCATCCACAGGCCAGATTAAGGGCTAGCTCGGAGCCATCTATATATATTTTCTGACCACATGGCCTAGAATATGGTTTAACTTACTAATATGTCTAAGAGTGCAGATCTGGGGGATGTAAACATGAAAGAGTACCATTTGCCCAGCCATAATTTTAAAACATGTAGCAGGTGGCTACACACCAACCCTTTAGATTTGAAGTGCGCCTGTTTTAGTTGAAAGCAGACGTTACCTTATCCTTGAAGCTGACCTTCAAAGATAAAAGGGACATTTAAAGATGAGACAAAACAAAGAAATTTAAAAAGAAAAGAAATGTAGGAGGACAGAGACTTTTTCCTGACCAAGCAACAGAAGGAAATAAAAGGCCTGATCCTGCAAACACTTATGGATGTGCTTAAAGTTAAGCACATAAATAGGTCCATTGAATTTAGAGAGACTACCCAGGTATTAAAAGTTATGCATCATCATTTGCAAGATCATGGTCTAAGTTTGTATTTCAAAAAGCAAATTGTATTTTAGTGGACTTTCTCCCTTTCTAAATTAAATAAAAATAGCATCTGGTAATCTTCTCTCTTCTTTCTTACTCTCTGCTGCACGGAGTTTGTTAAGGTGGTGAATAAATACTCTTTATAACAATAGCAGGGGTTTTTTTTAGTTACATGCAGCAGAACTGAAACTTCCTTGAGGTGGGTAGAGTCTGGCTGCAGTATCCTTGCCAAAGTGATGCATCTCCAGCCTTGTGTCTAGTAGAGTGCATTTGTGAGTTCTCTCACCTCAAAGGTTAGTGAAAAGGGACTTCTAGTGAGCTGAAAAATATACTCTGGACAGTTAACATATTGCTCATAAACACGTTGTGCTATTTTGACTATAGTGCCCAGAGACAAAAAAGTGCATTTGTTAGTACTACTGGCACGTATTGAGTGGTCTCTTTTAGATCAAATTGTAGAGGTATAATTTTGAGATCCAGAAGTCCCTTGCTCATGTCTCAACAGGCCTAATTTAATCACACTTAAAAAAAAAATATTAGACTAGGTCTGATTTACTACTCCCAATGGATTATAATGCCACAAAGGAATGCCCAAAAATAAACTGCAGGATTTGATCAGTGGGAGTTGAGGGTACTCAGAAGCTCCCAGGAAGTAATGAGTATCTCACAGCAGCAGACATTAGCTAGGAAATTAACAACTGCCATACAATACACCTACGATCCATCTGACATACTATTCTATTTCTAGCAGCTGTCAACAATAGATGCTTTAGAAGGCGGCGAGACATCACTTTCCTCAATTCTTGTAGTGCACCTAAAGCTTGATACAAAGTTCACTGACGTTTAAGCTACAAGTTTGGCACAGGAACAAATGGATATATACACTGGCCATGAACAAATCTAACTACCAGAGGGGTGAGGTTCTGAAAAAGCCTCACAATAGTAGTTGTGGGGGCAAACAACTTAGGTAGCTTTAAGAAAGCTGAACAATTTTATGAGTGCTATGATATGACAGTTGCTTGTGATGGTGGGGGACAGATCTCTGAGGATCACTTTCAGTCTCTCTTTATTTCCCTTGATGCTTATGCCTCAGAATTTCAGCCAGCCACCAAGAGGGGGTCAAGAAGAAATTCCTTTCCTCCCTCCTCCCCATCTCCTTCCTCTTAAACATCAGGGATTTCCATGGCTGGAGATGGGACATTGGACTGTTGGGGCCAAGGATCTAAGGAGGTACAGAGCACTTCCCCCCCCCCGTGCTTGTCTGGCTGATTCTGTCTACTGTGCTCAGGATCTAACTGATGACCATATGTGGGGTTGGGAAAGAATTTTCTCTTAAGTCATCTTGGCAATGACCTTGGGGTTTTCCATCTTCCTCTGCAGTGTGGGTCACTTGCCAGAATTATCCAAGTAGATCTCAATCATTTGCTGTTACTGTGTGGGTCTTGAGCCCTGGTGCACCTTGGTCCCACCTAGTCTCTCTCCATGGCATATAACGGTCTAGTCTCCTGTGTCGTGTAATACTTTGATCTAATTTTAGTTACTAGATTTAACATGTAGGTGCTTGGTGGTGTTGGTGGCCTGTGATATATAGAAACTTAGATCAGGTGACCTGGTGGTCCCTCCTGGTCTCAAATTCTAAGACCTACAGTTGCCTTTGGGTTGAGGCCCCATGACACTCTCCCCATGGAAGGAAACTGGTCTTTGCCCAACCACTAAACCAGCTTATTTCCTGAAGCAACAGATTTGATGGTCCTTCTGTTATCTTACCTTGTGTAGTTGCAGATAGTCATTGATAAGTATATATATATAGTAATACTTGAAAATATTATGAAGATCTTTGCCTCAGTATTATCTATTTCAAGTAATGTAGTATCTTAGATCCAGGTCAGGCAGAGCTGAATCTCACTATTACTCCTGACATTATGACTAGACAGAGGAATGAATCAGTCTCACTGAGACTCTACATAAGATGAACTATCTTCAGAAAAACCTAAAGTTTTATTTTTGATTTAGTAGTAATTCAGTTTGATTAATGGATTTTGACTTCTCTCCGTGGGTTGTGAACAGTAGGAAACTACAGTAACAGAAAACCTTGTTTAAAGCCAAGTATTTATTTATTCATAGAAAAAGAGATCTAAGACAACAAAAGGCCTGTACACATACCACTTTACCTAACCTTAGCCTTCCCGTCTACTTAGCTTGGTCCTGCGTATCCTAGCCATCACTCAGCACTGTACTGAGCAAGACTGTTTTCACCCTTGCAACTGCTGCCTCTATCTCAGGCTGACCCTCAGTTGGTGTCTCATCCTAAATTCACTAAGTCTTATCTATTTCAGAACCCAGTGTGTCCTGGGACACCTAGATCTGGTCAATCTGCATCTCACCAGGTGGACTGGATGTAGACTTCCAGCAGTGGATTAACAGTATTTGCCATTAAGAACAGGCAATTGACTTAGATCAATCAGTTGGCTCCCATGGTGAGATCCGGTAGAAATTAATCCTTAGTGTTGCACAGAGCACGCCATGATACTCAAACATATAAAATAAACATAAAACATAAAATATTCATAAAAATACAGATCTCCACGTATGGCTAATCTCAACACCTAAGAGAGTAAAACCTATTTTCTTGAATTCATGCCAACTTGCTTTCATTTTCACCAATAAATTTCTCTTCTTCCCCCATCTCCTGCCCCACACATTTGATGTAGCCTATTAGTGAGAGAAGTTATTGTGTGTTCTGCCCTGGATACTTAACTCTTGTTTCCTATAACCTAAAATAAATAACTGACAAACATATGGTTGTTCTTTGTGTGTGAATGACATAAAAGAAAAACTCTTTAAAATGTAATAAAGTCCCAAAGTTGCTAGTTTAGCTTTGTCCTACCCTACATCTCTCCTCTTCTTTTAAACACACAATACAAAACAACTTGAGTCCAAACTGCTGTAGGCTATTCTTTAAATGAAAGGTTTAGCAGTCTGTGGTAGCAGAAGGTTCTCATCACCAGAGGACAGTAAAGATTACTAAGAAGAGTTTTACTGCTGCATGATTAAGTTGTTCGCATTGGCAGTGTTGAAATGGTGCAGTTATTCTTCCTTTTTTTAAAAAAGGATTCCTGTTATGTTTTACATACACAGAGCAACTATATACTTTCCTCAATTATTTATTTTAGGTTAAGGAAACAAAAAAGTCAAATTTTAGGAGAACACAAAATAAGTTGTTTTTCACTATCAGGAGGAGGCAACAATTCTGCCTAAAATGGCAGACAGCAGACTGAGGAGCAGGTCCACAGCTGGTGTAAATCAACATACCTCAACTGAAGTCAACAGAGCAACAGTCTGCATTATTTACAGCAGCTGAGGATCGGGCACCTATCACCACAGCTGGATTTTCTAATGCACAACAGTGGCCTAACACTGTCCTCATCAAAGTCAATGGTAAAAACACCCATAGACTTCAATGAGAACAGTGAAGGAGGTTGGTATGTTCCTTCCCTTGTTTGTGAGCTTCTTTTGGACAAATGTAAGGTTTCTATTTTGGGGGAAATGAATGTAATTCCTGCTGAAGAGAGATTATTTAAATTGTACAGAGTAGCATCTCCCTTGCCATTGGTGAGGGGACTTTGCAAGATTAAGTATAGTTTAAGAGTTTTTGTTTTATTCTTCAGAAAGAAAAATTGGGAGAATTGAGTGAGCTGACTGCTTCAAGTCAGAAGCTACTTGATGGAAAGTGTAACAAGAAGTATCTTAGGTTTTTAACCACATCCCTTAATAGTTCTGTCTGTACAATTTGTATATGTTGAAATACCTCGGGATTTCAACCATGGATTCAAATTCTGAGGGGGATATTAGCACCTTAATCTACTGCAGGGAAAATGGCTCTGGCTTGGCTATTCTCTATGGCTCATGACTTCTCACCCCCACGGTCCCCCACCACCACTCCCAGTAGAGGTCATGGAGACTACTGCTGAGAGGAATGACCATGACCATCAAAGGGGAGGCAGGAAGACCCAGACATCGAGAGTAACAGGGAACTGGGAAATATCTATTATCTTTATGAATATTGTGCATGCCTCTGTGTTTAAGATGGAGTTGCATCAAAAAGGGAGTTAAGGGAGCCAAGCAGAAAAGGCAACACAATGGCCTTGGAACAAAGACATACAAACAAAATACCCAGGTTAACAGCTGTGATGAGGCAACGCCTCAGCTCCAATCCTGGTGACATAGCTGTTTTGCCAGAGCTGAGAACCTGGAGATCACAAGGCACTAAAGATCCACCCTGCAGAAAGGGAGGGGGAAGTTGTCAGCTCTTGCAGGGTAACAGAGGCTGACAGACAATCAGGGCTTGCAGCAAGTAGGCTGTACCTTGGTTTCCAAAAGAAAGAGGAGCAACAAGACTAAGCCATATCTATACAGGGAACAGAGGAGAATGCCAACTGTAGTAGCCCTCTAGCTTTCTCATTTTTAATCCATTTTCTTAGTGCTGCGTACCTTTTAGCAAATAAACTATACTTTGTTTTGAAGAAGCTGCTTCTGTATCACTGCACAGTACAGTTGCATGAATAATGATTTTTTCATATCACTGGCAGTTAAAGATATTTCAGGTCAAACTGGTTTTTTTTAGCTTGAATATTTAAAAAATATATAAGTGAAGGACATTTTGAAATAGAAAGTAGTCAAATAGAAAAATTGACCTTTTTTTTTTCAAAAAGCCTCAAAATTAAATGTTTGGATTTTTTCAGAATCTTGAGGGATTTTTTTTAATTGAAATAATTCAGTAAAATGAACATAAATATGGAAAATTTTAGTTGACTTTAATCTGCATTTTTGGGTAAAAATATTTTGAGCAAAAGATTTCACCTAGCTATTTTGCACAATATTCTTGCCCACAGGTTCCAGGATGGAAATTCTTCCAGTTGTCAAGCCAGTTGGGCTTGGTGGCTATCAGAGTTAGCTACCAAAGGGCTGTAACCCAGGGCCCTAGTTAGAGACTACCACGTTCTGGGATGAGGTCCAGACCAGTCAGAGGTTGTGTCACCAACTGCCCTGCATGGTTCCCTCACCGTGTCTTGCTGCCACAGCTCCCCACCTGGATTGCTCAGAAGCAAACAAACAGCAGGGAGGTCACACCCTGAGTGTCTGTGTATAGCTGCAGCCTGCCAGCACCACGCCAGTGATCCTCTAGCTTCCATCCACCTTGGTTACCATTTGTGGGGTAAGTTCCTTTAACTGGAGTCACCCAAACAGTTTGGTTTACCCAGAACATTAGAAACAAGTTTAACTACAGAGAAACAGAGTGAGAACAAGTTTAAAGGCATTAAAAGTCAGAAATGGTTATGAGAGAAAAAAAAAAACAAACCTGACTTAATTCAAGGTAAAATCCTTAGCACATGTTCTCAGCAATAGGGCTGACCAAATTCTCTGGCAAGAACCCCCCGCCCCTCCCCCAAATCCCAATTGCTGGTTTCTTTCCTTTAAGTAAAAGAGAAATCTTGGGGTGGCTGCACCTCTCACTTCTAAGACCAGTCACTTTTAAAAATGCATTTATCTAGGGTAACCTTTGGGAAAAGTTGCTTTGTATTTCTTGGGCTGCAAAAATCATGTTACAGGCTGACTGTGGCATCATAGACATGATTTTTACAGCATGACAAATACCAGAGAAGGTTTATGAACAGAACAAAGACCCGTACATGGCATTTGCTGACCTGACCAAGTCCTTTGACATGATGAATCACAGGAGCCTAGAGAAATGATGTAAAACAAGTGTGTTTGTCCAGAGAAGATGATTGCTGTCATCCACTCATTTCACGATGACCTGATAGCCAAGGTGGATGGACTGTGATGACTCAACAGAAGCCTTTTCTGTCACCAATGGTACCAAAAAAGGATGCATAATGGCTCCACTCCTCTTTGCATTGGTCTTTTCAGACATGGTCCTGTTTGAATTCCAGGATTTTGACAGAGGCGTACACATTCTGTTCAGATTGTATGGGGGACTATTCACTCCATAGCACGTATATTATGCTTTCAATATACCTTACACACACAAATGTAAGTAACTTATGTGGGAGATATATTCCATGAGCAAAAACCCTGGGTCACCTGGTTTCTGGGCAGAGAGGCAGGCTAGAGCCTCCACCCTCAGCTTGCTTCTGTGCTACCAAAGTTGTACTGAGATCCAGATTGATACGCTACACAGAGGGTAGTCAAAAATTGCTCAGCAGCTTCAAATACAAAAAAGTCTATGAGCCTGACTCCCACTTCCCTATGACAGTGAAGATCACTGAAGTGAGTGTGGTGGTGGGGTCAGGGAGGAGAGGCTGTCTCCCTTGATGGCCTTGCATGGGGAATAAGCTTTTCCTGATGAAGTGACAGCACAGCACACGCTGAGGAACAGAGTCCAATAGAAATAAGCCTATTAAGGACAAGCCATGCAAGGATCTTCTCTGCTATAGACAGCTGAGAGATTCCACAATGGTTTTCATAGCTAGATATGCTTCCCTTCCTTTGGTCTAGATGGACTATAAAAGCATCCTTATATGCCTATAGCATGGCACCCTATTCCTATATAGTTTTGCAAATGTTTTATGTGCACAAGGTACATGAACGCAGTTTCTACCAAGATTACATATTTTTATATATCTATATGCATGAATCATCAATTCTTAAAATGAAGAATATGCAGTAATTGAGTTTATGGACTTCAAAATCGCAGAGAGATTGTTTGTTAAAGCCTTTCAGATATGCCCTCTCTAACGATTATTCCACATTTCCACACAAACACTACATTCAAAGCACCATAGACATGTGCCGTATTGTTGATATCAAAGACATTTACAAATAGAACACACAATGTAAATCATGTAAAAGCTTCCTTGCACTTGCTCATCAGCTTTGTGAAAGGCACATCATTGAGATCCTGGAAGAAATTACTGAAGCGCTCTGTTTGAAGCTGAGAGTTATTGACCAAATACATTTGGAGATCTTCCAACTTGTTAAAAAGGTGCTAATGATTCATGTATGCAATTTTGGAAGACAGAAGTGAGCTTCAATAGCTTACTTGATTTTTCTGTCAGAAAGTCCAACTGCACTTGAAGCTGTTCAGTTCTGTCTTTTTAAAGATGTCGAGAGGCTTAGGTAAGAGATGATGAAACTGCCTCCAAAGCAGCTCATCTTTAAAAAGAAAACCTAGTTATATTTGCCATGATACTTATATTATAAACCTTACTTTAACCCAAGAAATTCTGGTGTCAGAAACAGCACAGTGTGTGGCTAAGACCGTTCCAGCCCACTTCGTGTTTTAAACAATTTAGCCAAGGTTTACAGGAAAGGTCCCTACATTTCATTCTAAAAAGTTCGTGCACCTCCTCAAAAGGTTTGCTGAAAGATATACAGGACACAAAGTTTTTAAGGTGTGGCAAAGGACGCTGTGTGTAATCACTTAGAAAACAAGACAGACAAGGTACCACAGAAAGCTTTTGCAGGGCAGCAATTATTGCCAGTTTGGAAAACATCTGCTGTTAAAGGCAATTCCTCAGCCTGTAACAACTGTCACAATACATAGGGACAGAGTGATGAAAGTGGCCTGATGCAGCAATAGTCCATGAGCCAAGCAGCCCTAACAAAAAGCTGGTTTCCCCTCAAAACGTAGGTGACGTTTAACAGGTTCTTTTATAATCACTCATTTCATCAGTGTACCAGATGCTCCACACAAAAAACTTTATCAAACTCCCCCCTGTACTTTCTAGACATCAGAAATAGATCAGACTGAACACCTAGAAATGTAGGATTGGAAGGTACCTCAATAAAATTATCTAGTCAAGTCACCTGCACTGAGGAGGATTAAGTATTATGTAGACCATCCCTGACAGGTGTTTCTCTAACCTGTTCTTAACCTCCACTGACAGAGCTTCCACAACCTTCATAGGCAATTTGTTCCAGTGCTTAAACCACCCTTACAGTTAGGAAATTTTTTCCTAGTGTCTAACCTAAATCTCCCTTGCTGCTATTTTAGCCTGTTGCTTCTCGTCCTGTCCTCTGTGGTTAAGGAGAACTATGTTTAAAAAGGACAGTGATAACACTATGTTTCCTCCCCCCCGCCCCCCAATCTTCTCTTCTACAGACGAAAGATTAAAAAAAATTGGGTGTGTTTAATCTTTCCTCATAGATCATATTTTATAGACCTTTAATCTTTTTGTTGCTCTCCTCTGGACTTTCTCCAATAGCTCTTCTCCATTGGCTACCGGTACTAACAACAGTTCTCAGAAAGGAATGGTCTCCTATTATTCTATGGCAGTGGTAATACAGATTATTAGAACATGCGCAGTGGAATAAAATGAAAAACATGGACTTGGAATGCATGATTTGTGAGATCCTATGGGAAATTTCTATTAAATTTAAGGATAGATTAATTGGTTTGGTAAACAACCACCATCCTGAATCTCAGCCCTAAAAGATAACCAGAACATCTCTCTCATTCTCTAGGGTGTAGCCTTTGAGATTTGAATGCATTCTTAGAGAGACAGTGTTGCAAGTAACATCAGTAAAGTTGGAAACAGGGATATGATAGGTTGTTGAAAACTGAGGGAGAAAAGTGGAAGTTTTAATGGGTCAGTCATGCGGTACAAGCAGGAGAAAAGAATGTAAGATAATGTTATGATCAAATGCTAAACAAAACATGCTTATGCTGTTGAAATATCCTTGCCTGATGCTCTAATTATGTAAAATATTCTATTTGTTGATGAGAAGGAAAAAGAGGTACTGCTTCCATCATTGTGGTATTTGGAACATTTCACACTGCCTACTTATATTATGAATCATGTTTCAAGTTAGCTTCTTCTTCATGCTTTATGTGCAACACATTGAGAGTATAGAGTGGAGCACTAATCAGAAAGAGATGCTCTTGGAGCAGATCCAGCAGTGTTGGAAAAACATAGGGGATTCCTACCACGAGGATAAAGGAGAAAAGAAGGTGGGTCCTGAGGTATTTTACATTTAGGAAGAGTAAGAAGGAGAAGAGGGACCATACAGTGACAGAAGAAGAAGAATGTGGGAGACACCAGAGAGGTATGTAGGGGGATTGGAAGAGGTATATCATAGAGCAGAGGGGAAAGGAGGCTAAGATTCAGAGAAGCAAGAGTATCTTAAGCATCATCTCTTTCTATGATCTTCAGTTCCCAGAGAATGGATTCCTGGTTGCAGAACAGGAAAAAAAGGATGAGAACATGCTTCTTATGGTTTGTAAATACAAAAAAAAAAAAAAAAAAAAACCACACCACAAACACCTGCATTCAGGCTTAATTCTCTAAAGGGACAGAGTGAAGAACTTCACAAAGTATCATCCTCCCTAGCAAAGTGACCAGGAACATCACCAGCCAAATGAAGGAAATGATTGTAGAATGATGGCGTCCTTTAGCAATAAGTTCCAGGGGCTCAGCTCTGCTCCCCTCACTCATGTGATATAGTACCTTATTCTGCAAGGAGTCCCACTTAAACCCAGGGGATTCCTTGTGGAGTAAAACACCACAGAACAGGAGTAAAGGGGGACAATATGGCTCAATATGAATAGAATTTCCTCCCATAAATTATAAATAGAATATAAATTCTAATCCTCTTCAGAATGGGGCAACATATGCATTAATATCTGACCAACTGAAACCAAGTTTGAGCGTGATACAGATGGAGAAGCAGGGACCCTAACCTCAGAAATGTAGAGACACAACATCAACATCATAAGGTTTTGATAAACAATGGATTGCCACAACAGAACACACAGTGAGTTAATCCTCTTTGCAGATCACAGCAATACAGTACAAGGAAAATAAAATTACTCAGAGAAGGATTTTCTAAATGAACAGCTGACAATAAGTATAAATAGGCAAAATTAAGCAAGTGTGGGATTTGCTGCATTTCCCTTCAGTTTCTGTTTTATATCATTGTAGTTAGAGGTTTGTATAAATGTTCTGGTGCTTAAACATGTTATATAGCAAGAAAAGAAGAAGAGCAGGGATTATATTACGGCTGGAACACTCCGTTATGCTATTACATGTAAGTGCACCCAGGGAGATGGATTCAAAGAGTAGGACTGGCTTTGGAAAGGAAAATGACAGTCACAGGAAGTTTGGTGCTTGGAGAAAGCTTTTAATAAACAGGCAGTGACCGGACAAGCTGACCTTTCATGAAGCCTGGCAGACTGAAACATTATTAATGTAATCAAATAGCAATAGTCAGAGAAAGTGAGATGTCCTGGGATTCTTTAAAACATTGTGAAATGCCATGGTAATGGGTGAAGTATCTGTCTAATAAATGGCATGCTGACTTGTCTTCCTAGGGAAAGTTGAAAACTCATCTGATGAACCAGTGAAGCCTAAATTGGCTGAAGCTTTTACACGTATACTGTAAAAAAAATCCTTCATTAAACGTGGAATGGATAAAATGGCCAAACAGTATTAGGTAATTTCTAGAGTACTACAATTTTACTTATATAATTTTCTTTTTTCAGAAGAGGCCTGAAATCATTTAATATGTATCTATCCCCTAGCGTGCTGGATTTACAGACAAGGGGCTCTACTCAGAGCTGGTGGTGTCTGGAGCGGCAGAAGATACAGTGGCAGTAGGAGGTTTAAAAAAAAAAGTGTAGTAGCTAGAGAGGTATATAATGTGATGGTAGCAGCTTCAAAAGAACTAGAGCTAATCAAAGTTTTTCAAAGCAAAAGTTTTAATAGAAAAATATGGCTTATTTTCTAAAATGGGAGGTTTGGCAAGAACTCTAGTCTTTTTCAGGTTTTTGCATCATCAAAATTGTATTGGTAAATGAATGTTTCCATTAGCATTTTGAGAAGGTCTTTCACAGCATTTTTATTTAAAAATATTGACATAAAAGTGTGAAAATGGTGGGGGGGGACCCTAAAAATTAGATCCATTCTTACCCTGGAAAGTGGAAAAAATAGCAAAATTGCATGCTGATGTTTTAAAAGTGTTCTGAGAGGGACTTGTCTTACCCCAAGGTCAGTATTTAACACGCACAGTGATGCAAATGGAGCTGCTTCAAAGAATCCTCATGACTCAGTCACTTTTAGTGTGCTCAAATCATAAACTCATGAGCAAGCACTGCTGGGTTGGCATATTACTGTGTATTATTGTAGAAAAGGTGTTCTCTACATAGAACAGCAGCTGGGGGTTGGGAACTCATCCACACACTAACACATACCCTTAGAAAGGCCATAGGATCTGGGATGTACACTGAAAGCTACAACTAACAATTACTGAGCAGTAGCGAAAATGTATATGATCTAACTCTAGTCACCTGACACTTTTTGGAAACTGCTCTTTTCCCCGTCTCTGCACTTCTTCTGAACGTGTTAATGAGCGCAGCCATCCTGCTAAGGGAGCTGACAACACTGCAGCAGAGGACAACGTTACTGGCATGAAACAGTAGCTGTGAAATGTAAAGCCTGTTATTTCCCCAACAGTTGTGTGATTTGCATTTTAACTCAGTCTTATCTAACTGCATGCAGAAGATACTCTCCAGCTAGCATATTTTAATACAGAGTGGCCTGCTAAGGTACAGGCCACCAATAAAGTGCCATTTTTCTGGATGGAAGATTTAGATTTAGGAATTCTCAGTGAGATTGTAGGAGCAAGATAACAACTACGCTGTTATGAAGAAGATGAGCTATCATATTACACATGTTAAACACAATCCTATTTCTCAGTCTAGGCCAAGTACACTAGAGAAAGAGCAAAATATGGCCTTGCTGTTACAAATGCATTTTATGTAAGGTGTTTCTTCTCTAACACCTTTCTCTGCCCAGCTCAAAGACTAGCAATTCCCATAAACAAAACCAAGGCCAATCTCGATCCTCACATCTGTAGTTGCCAGGTGTGTAGCTCAGCAGAAAGCACCACAGTATCCCCCATGTGAGTTGATGAAATAGTTTCAGAACACGTGGCTATTTATAGACATTAGCCTCTTTAGAATAGCCATTGCACATGAGCTCACATTGGTATTTGGGGGATGCAGAACCAATATGCAGTTCAAAGGATTCCATCCATACAGTAGAATCTGTGCAAATTTAAATTTCTGCTGAAATCATTTGCCTACTTACATCACTCATCTGATGTAACTTCAGGTTAATAAGTTTTACACCTCTTTACATCATGATCTAGTGTACGGCTTTGAAGTCTAGAGATCTTGGAATAAATCAGTTCCTGGTATAATTCACTGAGACTTCAGCAGAGTTGAAACCCTATATACCCCAGCTAAGAATTTTGCCCCAGACTTCTAAACCATTAGACATTATTTATATTTTCTAGTTGCCTTTGTCAAGATCTTTAGCTGTATTAAAATTTAAAAAACATAGGGCCCAATACCACACACACAAGCTAAACTTTAAGTATTGAAGTATAGCCTTAAAGGTAAGCAGGAGTGAGAGCATTTGCTAAACTGAGGCCATAGACATGAAACAAACCATATCAAAACAGACCTGGGAACAAAATACCACTTAAGAACATCCCTAACTCCAAACTTTATCCCATCAACCAACTCAGGAAATGCCAAGAAGAGGGGGAGCTTTTTAGTCTATACTGAAAGTCACCAAATCCATGTTCTGAGAAAGAAATTCTCTAGCAAAGGATCTTTTTACAGAGAACATCCTGCCACCACCCTACTTCTATTTAAACCAGGCAGATGTTAACTCATTTAATAGATTTAGCAGACAGTTTAACAATGGGAGCGGGTGCCCTACTTACTGTGTCAGTGCTTCTTCCCACCAAGA
Organism: Mesoclemmys tuberculata; assembly: GCA_007922155.1. Classification (NCBI taxonomy): domain Eukaryota; kingdom Metazoa; phylum Chordata; order Testudines; family Chelidae; genus Mesoclemmys; species Mesoclemmys tuberculata. Next base: position 29,659,633 of record ML675620.1, on the reverse strand, counting down.
GGCACACAGATTGTGTTCTTCCGGGAACCTGCTAAGCTTCCATGTGGCTACCATTGATAATGTTGCACTGCAAGATAAAGAGATGAGAGAATGCTCAGAATCCTTCTTCCTTAGTTTTGTTTTTGCCTTACTGTCCCTTTTTCTTTTTAGATAGAAAGGATTTACAGAGTCTGAAATCTATATTTTAAGCAAGTGATACTGGTTGTGCTAGAGATAAAGCCTCTTAGAAAACAGGAGTGCTATTAAGACAATCTTGAACAGAAGCATTCAACAGTTTGTGCCAGTTTCAGAAGGACTGTAAATCACCATAGCACCACAGAAATCAATACAGCTATGCTAATTTACACCAGCTGAGAAGCTGGGCCATTATTTTTACTGTCCCAATGTGCTTAGTTTATGCAACAGGGCTAACACATTGAAACAAAGAAAACAGAACCTGCTATGGGTGGTTTGCTTTTTCTTCTCTCTTCTTTGGGAGAGATAAGTAAATACCTTCTTCAGCTACAGGAAGTCACACATTTTACAAACTTGTGAAATGATTCAACAAGCAGCAAAGCAATAACATAAAAAGAAAAGTTTTCTATCTTGCAATCTCTCCCCTCAGCCCGAATCTGGAACCTACTTTTCTCAGCTGTGTGTTCAATCAGCCCATGGCTCTTATATTCCTCCCACTGAGCACCTGTGAAAGAGGCAGGGGGAGCTAAATTGAGTTAACTCTTTATTTACCAAGGAATGCCCTCGTTCCATTCAGAATGTGTCTTCTTTAGAGAGGCAACAATATCAGGTGAAAGTCTTGCTCTTTTCCAGATCTTTTAGTTTCTAAATATATTTTCTCCTTAGCTACATTTCAAATGGGAATATCAACTTACCTATTTTTTTGTGCTAAAAGATTATAAGGAATATCCTTTTCTTCCCTTTGGTTTCTCTGTAAGTTTTTTTTGTTTTTTGTTTTTTTTTTAAGGGAAGGTATCTGGTTCTCACTTAACAATGTTTCACTTCAAAGATCTTTTTAATTACTGCTGCACGCTGACTGTATTCATTACATGATATAACATGTACAAATCAAGAATTGGGGGGGATTATCTATATACATTTTACTTTAGAAGAGCAAATATACTTCTTCCTTTGAGGAGAAATGTTTTTGTGTGTTTGGGACTATTTCCTGCTAGAGATCAGCTTTGGAGCCTTGCTTAAAGTATCTAGATCAGAGTGACAAGGAACCAATGGAAAGAAGTGTGAGAGAGAAGATTCGGTGTTCTCCAAGCATTCATCTCCACTTCCAGATGTTCAAAATCATGAATAGCCCCCCCAATGATGAGATTGGTGTAAATGTAGAAATTTTAAAAATAATATTTTGTTTCAGTGAGGGGGAGTATTTGCCTTCTGTTTTTTAGTCTTCATAGGTCACATTTTCAAGCTTTTCTTCACAACCCTAAGGACCAGAAACTGACTTAAGTTTAACAAAGGAAAGCTGAAATTCACATAACTAAGTGCAGAGGCAGTAACAAAAACACCAGATACCAGGAGACTCCTGATAAAACCACTAGAAGATGAACCATCTCCCATAGATCCTGCCAATATCTCCTTTCTTTCCTTCTTCCTTCTCATCTACTTATCTCCCTGCATATACCCTCCAAATCTGTCAGAAATGCAGACAGCTGGGGTCAGTAACAGTATGCAGTGAAACAGGAGCAGTTTTTCCAGAACCAAGTGTGATTTATTTTGCCCAAATGGTACACACAGCTGAGAGAAGTAGATTTAAAAATAACAATGAGACCTATATGCATATTTTCTCACCTGAACTTGCCATTCCCCTAATGCCCTTTGGGAGACATGACTTAGCTTTGGTGTCCCCTGTTTCCTCTAGGCAGCACTTAACAGCCTGGCTCTCAAGTCAATGTCTCTGCCTGGAGCCTAGTTGCATGCTGACTCTGTTTCTATCTGTAATATTCCAGCTGAGCTAACAATTTTGCCCTTCCCTTTCTTCCAGGGACACCATTTTAACCCACCAGAGACTTTTAATTTCAGTCCTATACTTGAGAAGGAAAGAACAGCTTAATTTGGGTGGTGATAGGTTCTTCCTCAAATTAACATCCCAACCATTGCTGTCTTAACTCCTTTGACACAGGTACCTGAGTGTATGAGATTGTTTTACCCTTCCAGGATTTCTTAACAACCCTTCTTTACAGCCTCCTTTGACTTGACTCTATGCATTCAGTCAGGCAGCAGTATAAAATTGAGCAGGGAAATCAAGTCATACATAATGTTCCTAAGTAATAATACAGTTTCCCAATTTCTTGCACTAACTGAGCAAAAGCTAGCAAGGGTGCCCTAAGTGGACAGTTGGTGGTGGTCTTCCTCCGTTCTGTGCTGGTGGATTGTGGCCCTAGCTTTTAAAGCCTTTCATTACATTCCAATCCTTTCCCCTGCAGGCTAGAACAGCGGTGAAGGTCTCACACCATTTGTATACACGTGGAGATAAATACACAAACATTAATCAGAGACAATGGGGAACTAATATCACACTAATGTAATTAAAGGACTACAAATATTTTTTAAAAATCTTTTAAAATAAATGTCACTGATTTCCCAAGACCATTTCCCATTGCTTTCCAATCAAAATGTTGAATAATGCACAAATTGTTGGCATCTTCTGTCAAAACTTTACAAAGCATCACCAAAAACTATCACATTCTTCTAGTGCTAAGCAGAAGGATGAGAGAGGACAGCCTGGATTGCAGCATATCATGGCTGAACTCAGCAGGGATCTCTACAGGAAATGTTACAAAGCATATTTCATTTGAAGCAATGAACTTTAATAGGAATTTCATTTTACACATGAATGTACACTGTGTGATAATCTTCAGTCTGTTTATGCATCAGCTGGAAATCAGGATTAGGATATGAAGGCAACATGAACAGTGAAATGTATGTTCCTGAAGTGTAAGAAATATTGGTATTAACTTTTAATGATGTTTCATTCAAACCTGTTTTTTACTTTAAAAAACTATTTGCTAAAATAGTCCATTTTACATACTCTGAGATATTAAGCTAGAGAAGAAATACAAGAGTACAGGGTGAAGACAGACTGATTTTCAGTGATTTTGTGCTAGATACCTGTCCTATGTGCTCTGCAGCAATACTCTAAGTGACACACAAATAGCAAGTTCATGAGCACAGCAAAGCAAAACTTAAAAAAACTTCTGTAAATTTACCCCAAACATTTATCTGTTGTTTTTGATCCACATGCACCAGCTTCCATTGTCCCATTTTTCCAAAGCATCTTAAATAGTCTCAGTAAATATACTGTGAATCTTTTAAATGTTGCTTTGTGGAGGGAAAGGCTGACTTAGGGGACTGGTAATGGAAGTTCAGAGTAGAACTGAGAGAATGATCTGAAACCAGGAGCAAAGCATGGATGCTGCATGCTACCAGGGGCAAGGTAGGGAATATTTCAACTCAAACTCAAGGTGCGAAGCACAGGAACTGAAACCAGGAGAAAATTCAAATGAACTCCTGTGATGCTGTCTGGCTTAGGGGGAGCATTTATGATGATATTGAACATCAGTACTTCAAAATTACAATAATTCATGTGAGATATGCCATGTCAGGTACCCTTGGAAAGGTTCTAAATTGCTAAATAGGATAGTATTGCTCATATGTATGTATCATCTTGGTATTGTATGTTATCAATATGTTAGGCATTGCTGTATTTCAACTTGTGCTGTTTCTGGGCGATACCCTGACAAAATGGCAGCAGCCATAAACCTGCTTAAGGTCCATCAAGGAAACTCGCAGATACACTGAGACCAGGGAGAGAAGCCAGGGTTACACCTGATGAGTAAGAACATGCCCTGTGGTCTCTCTCTGAGGCTTTTCCATGCCATGGGCTGAGGGTTTGTGTTTGAAACAAGCCACACAGCAATCTACTATAAAAGGCAGCCGCAACACATCCACATTGTCTTCATTCTTCATGCTGCTTTCTACCTCTCAGTCAACTCATCTGCAACTGAAGCTGTGAAACAAAGGACTGAGACCGATCCAGGTACTGGATGTACACTAGAGGAACTATACATGCCTGCAAACTCCATGATTCTACTGAAAACCTGATACACATGGACTTTCAAATCATTGTATGTGTCTGATTGCTTTAATTATATAACACCTCTCACTGTGTTTGTTTCTTTCCTTTTATAACAAACCTTTAGTTTTAGTTACTAAAGGATTGGCTGGCAGCATGGTATTTTGGTAAGATCCAAACTTATATTGATTTGGTACTGTGGCTGACCCTTTGGGGTCAGCAGTATCTTTTGGTAAAGAGCATAGAGTTTTAATAATTTTTTTCTTTCCTGGGCCTAGTGACTGATTGGGAGCCAGAGACGGAAATGTAGAAAAGGAGGCAGTGTATTTTTGGTTCTAGCTTCCTGATACCAGAGTGGGAAACATGGTTTGTGCTTGGTTGGAGAGTCTAACTTCAGTGTTACACAACAGTGGTGGAACAATCTGCTCTCCTTTTGCAGCCTGCCCTGACCTGGGCATTTTCAGGTCATCTACCCTAGACATGGAGGGGTCACGACCCCTATAAACCAAAATTGTTGCATATAATCAGCTGTCTTTAGATCACCATTCTGAAAATTAATGGAAAATTATTCCTATGTGATAGTTCTTTGGTGGCTTATATGAAATTATTCTGCAGTGTTACTCAAGCTATTTACCAGGTCTCCACATTACAAAAAGCATCCTATGTAGCATGTGAGCACCTCCCCTGCTCTAAAACACAACACAAAAGCTTTAGAAGATCATAACTTATCCCTTTCCTGGGATTTGGTTTTATTCAAAGAGGGGGCTCAAAATAAAACAAAACCCACCCCAGTCTCTTTTCCAAGGCTTGGCTTGCTCCTGGGCTGTTCTCTAAGGATTTCTTAACCCACACCATAAGTGTTACCCCTCTGCAGAGCCCTTCCCTTCTCCCTTATATCCCAATGGAATAGCAGACCTCCTACATGAGTGAGTATCCTCTATGTTTTCTAGCCAGATCAACGCTTGCCACAGTATGTGGCTTTCTGCCAGGCACTGCTCTCCTGTTAAGGCACAAGTTAGTAATCTTCTTGGAAGTAGCAGCAGATGTGCTCTAACTTCTCTCTCTTGCTTCAGGAAAGGTTCCACAAGCTCCCATTTGCAGGATGGCTGAAGCTTGTTCTGACGTTACTTGCGCTGTACATGCTCTAAAAATAAGAGGCAACTTCACTCTCCATTGCTTTCAGTCCATTGCTCTGTGACAGAGTGCTGGCCAGAAACTCCCTAGCTAGAGGAAGTGCTCTCCAACTGTGGGGCCTATTTCTGTTCCTCTGTCCCATCATGCATTTGGGCAGAGTTCCTCTGGGCTGGGTCCGCTGATTCCTTAGCCACTTTTGAGGAGTTGTGGATACTGTCTGGGGTTCTCTGCTCGCTGTCCCCCCCTCAGGTTCCCTCCATTTAACCTGTTGACCTTCACACCTGTCCCCCCCCCTCCCATTTGTTGTCCCCAGTAATCTGTTGAGTCCTGGGCTCAGTAGCTCCTTCTCCTAGGCTGAGGGAGGGGCTTGTGCCTCTGTCATGCCAGCCCCAGCTAACTAAGGTGTATTAGAGCTGGTTAGGAGGACCTGTAGCTGATTAGGGAATGGGAGACAGCTGTCCACCAACTAGGCTGAGAAGTTGCTTGTACCCGATTAGCAGATAGGAGGCAACTCCCAAGCTGACTAAGCAGGGTTTATGTGCCGGACAGAAGAAAAAAGGGGTGCTGTACGATGAAGTGGCTCTACCTTTACCTTTTCAGAGGGAGCAGAGAAGCCCCAAAGGCTGTTAACCCTAGCCAAGCACTGTATGAAGGTGGTGGATACATAAATACATGGTAAATAAGCTGCACTGGCAACTGCTACAGCAGAGGATGTTTGAGTCATTTGTGAGCTAGAGGGCACCTGAAGTAAAAGGGCTGCGGAAGAGCACCCTTACATGCTTTCATTCTCACCATGCTTACAAGCATGGCATAATACGTACACAGGTCAGGTTCAAACTTACCTTCTGCTAACAATACATTAGAAAGGCTTAGGAACTCTGTGCAAACACTGTGGCCCATAAATCTTTGGATCCTAAAAGGGACTCATGTTATTGTCAGAATGAGAATTTACTGTAAAAATACAGCACTTTTCATTTATGCAGGATTTTAAAGTATTCTAAGAAAGCAGGCATGTATTATCCCCATTTTCCAGATAGAGAAATATAGAAAAAGAAATTAAGTAAGTTGGTCTTGGTCACACGCTGCTCCTTTGGCAGGGATAGGAACAGAACGCATGTCTCTTTATTCCCAATCTCGAAGACTATTTTGCCTTCCTGTTGTATTAGGGGCCAGATTCTCAGTTGGAGTAAATATTCAAAGCTACACTGACTTTAGCAGTTGAGAATCTAACCTGAGAGCTTCAGATTTTTCCCTGTGGATGTTCCAGAACTACAAATAGAACCAAAAATACTCTGGTATGATTAAAAAGTTAAATAGACACACTACATTTTTCCCCATTCCCCAAATAACATGTAATAAACTGAGTAATTGACCCCACCATGTAGCTCACTCACATACAATGCAGTAACATACATATTTTCCTTAAAATGTAAAAATATTTTTTTCCAAATTAATGTTTCCCTTAAGATCTGCTCTGTACATCTCTGAAATATGAGGGAATGTGTGATGTTATGTATCAGTTGCTAAGGTAACCCTTTCTGAAGAGGGAGAAACAAAATAAATCAATCAACCCTTATAGAACTTGAAAGTACTTTTCCCTACAAATCATGTATGGCCCTACATAGTGTTCATCCTTAGCCCTTTTTCACCTCATTCTTATTTATGAATAATTACAAATCATTTGGTACAGGACAGTAATAATGGCACTTGTGGTTCCTTCATCCTTCCACATTTTGGACTTCCTATTCTTATAGGAAGAGCTGTTCAACTATGCTAAATAAAAAAAATGAATTGCAAATGCACTTGCTCTAATTCAAATTCTCTGTTTAATCTTATGTTTGTGTGATGGTTGTGTATTTGTGAATACCCCCATTAGACAGAACTAGAGATTGTGTGTGTCTGTTTCTCCACGGAAATGTTACAGCAAGGGCAAAAAAAAGTGCAAGCTTCCTCATATATTCCTTTATCTCCATGTCTCTGCACAGACTTCAAGGGACATTTGTAAAGCTGAAAAAGTCCCTCTTGGCCTATTCAGTCCTAGACCACTATTTTGAAATTGCCAGTAGCATGCAAATTTAATGAGAACTACGGGTGTAATAGTAGTCATCTCTGCAAATGTGGACATTAGTCTACTAGGAACTGAACTGAGACCACCAAACTCATTTCATAAATGCCAAATGCAAAAGGCATGCCTTCTGCCACTTTGTGCTTCCTCACTCAAGGACAACACTGACATAATGAAATGAGAGACAATGGCAACACTAGGAGTAAAATAATGGGGACAGTAAGAGGCAGAGGTGGGCTACATATGCTGATATCTGAGCTCTTCCCTCATGCTTTTTTAAACCCTCAGGTTTGGGTTTCTTCTCCAGTCATGTGCCTCTGAAGGAGGTGGTTGGTTGCTTTCATGGGACTCAAGAAACGTGCTTTTTAGGATCCAAAAATTTATGGGGCAAGGTGCTTGTACAGAGATAGGGAAGAAATTGTAAAAAAACAAAAATGCATCCATCTTTTCTTCCCTCCTGTCCCACAGTCCCCAGGTAAGAAGAGAATCATGTAGGGGTAAGAAAAATATAATAGGAGGAATGAGAAGACATATTTGGCACTGTTTTATGGAGAATAAAAAGCAACAACACTGTGAATCAGCCATCTTATAAATCAACTGGCAAAGAAAAAGGTGATCTCACCTTGCCAGATTGGAAGCTATATCCCATATCTGCTTTACCACACAGAGTCTAGGAATAGCAGTCATGAATAAACAGTAGCCCCACTTGGCATACCATTGAACAAGAAATGATATACCATCTATCAAACTACCCACCACTTTACCCACCTGCCTAAAACAACTAAAAATTACCTGCAGTAATGAAACCTAGTCCAATTCTAATAGTATATTTGTGGAACTGGCATCAAATCAGAGATTCTGTATTGTAGGGATAGAAAATGTGCTTAATTCTTCCAACTGTAGGCCTTGCACAATTGGAACCAGACATGGAAAATAAATTCTTTAAAGACTGAACAACTAAAGAGGTTAGCAATATCCAAGCCTGTTTGCAAGACAAATGAATTTCTACTGTTTGAGTGCATTAAGCAAAAATATAATATATTGTAGGAATGCAATTTTTTTATATCTACTATTACCATACTTTGTACTTAAAGTTTCCTCCATTGTCCTTCTGCTGCTGTCTTCAGTAATTAGTCTGTTACTTCAGATTCTATCCTTTACTGAAGATGTTCAAACAACAACTTGTCTAGACTGGAAAAGAAACTTCAGCACTGATCTAGAAGAAACCAACTGGTTAGCTACTTACAGCTTTCTGAAGGAATTGAGGTATTGCTGAGAATGGTTAAGGCTGGCTGGCTGTCAGGCTGTCACAGAATGGGTGATTTTTTACTTTTTTTTAAAAAAAAGTAACAGATATTTAAGATGAGCTCCTGTAGTATTATCTAGTACAGAGTCACAAGCAGGGCTGAGAAACGGAGTGCGCAGCTGCCATGTGGAGCCCATGCAGTTGCTGAAGTGAGATGTAGAGCTGCAGTGTGGGGAACTGTACCTTTAAGAGGCACTGGCAAGAGCTGGTTGGAGTGGGTTGTTGTGTCATACAAAGGTTCAAGTTACACAGTTCTCTGAACGCCACAAGCAGACTCAGAGGACTGAAGGAAATATGAGTGCAGACTCAATGCATAAAGCCTGAGAATAAATAATAATAAAGCCTGAGAATGGTCTTTTAAGACAAATGTGCAGCAAGCTCGGAGTCTAAGGTGATGGCTATGCAGAACAAGGAGGCTGTTTACCTTCCCATCTTATTCCCTACCTGGTGAATTCTTCATTTGAAAACAATGTGAAATTGTGACTTTGGCATTTATGACATGACAAAAGTCATGTTTTCTCACAGTCCCTCATAAATAGCTGGGCTTAACAGTAGCTGTCAGGAAAGGTTCTCCTAAACTGGCGGTGAAAACAGCCAAGTGTAGGTGAGGGGAAAACTATTTTCTCTTGCATTACAAGAAAGATAACCATCATACCAGAGAGAGAGAGACAGAGAGAGAGAGAGAGAGAGAGAGAGACAAAGAGAGAGAGACACAGAGAGAGAGAGAGAGAGAGAATTTTAGTACACATAGTGTTTCTGTACTCCAGTTTTTCCCAGCACATGGTCCATGAGTACACCCTTCCCCTGTGAGAAGGGATTTGGTTTCCTAGCTGGTAGACAACTTTCTATGTTCTGCAGACTGGGGTGGAGGAATCCTCTGGTTTCTGAGCTGAGTGCATCAAATCTTCCAGGTCCCAAGGGCCATTAAACTGGAAGTGAGATCCTAGCAGAGGAGTTCTGGCTCTACATTATATGAGCTAGTGCTTCAAGCACCACAGGTACAGCAGCGCAGCCGACGGAGAAAGGAGGAATATTGTGAAGAAATGAGCCCTGAAGCAGGTTTAAAAAGGAATCTTCACCCTGAGAGGCTGCAGATCCCTGAAATAAAATGCAGAGACCAGTCCCTGTGGGAAAGAAAAGAATCGCAAGACCTTCTGAGATTTTTTTTCCCCAGGGATATTTGAGACTAGCTAATTACACATTCAAGGGCATTGCTTGAGGGGACACTACTGATGGGACATGAATTTCATGATACATGTCATACATGTCATTTAGGATTGCTAAAGATCAGCTAAGGTATTGTTATAGCTCCCATCACTATAGCGCCTGAACTGCTCACAATCTTTTAATATTTTTAACTTCACATGATCCCTGTGAGGTAGGGCTGTACTATTATTTTACATTTTACACCCGAGAAATGGAAGCACAGACAGGCTGCGCAGCAGATCCTCAATTGTCTCTCCATTGAGTTCAGCAGAGCTATGACATTTTACACCAGCTCAGGATTTTCCTTTAGATGACTTGTCCAAGGCCACACAAGTCTGTGGCAGAGCAGGAAATTGAAAGCAGGTTTCTGGAGTCCCATGAAAGCAGCCAACCACCTCCTTCAGAGGCACTTGAGTGGTGAAGAAACTCAGATTTGAGGGTGTTAAAAAAGCATGAGGGAAGAGCTCAGACATCAACATATGCAGATCCTTCTACCTCTGTTCTTTCAACCACTCCCTCTCTCTTTTTGCACTTATCCTGCCCATGTCCCACAGTCCTATCGAACTTGATATTCCCTGTTCCGCTCCCCCATCTTGTTCCTATCCCCCGCTTCACCTTCTGGTCTATTCTGCTCCTATCCCACATCCCACCTCCTGAATCCTCCTCCTGTTCCTAACCTCTCTTGCCCCCAGGCACCTGTCTCCATCTGTCCTGCATCTCTTCCCCTACTCTTCACTCCCTCTGGGTACCAGTCAGGGGTGCTTCCTCTCTCCATACTTGGCACCAGCATGGAGAGCTTTGAGTGCACGTGCTCTCTCTACTCCCAGTTCTCATACTTGGCATTGCAGTGACCTCCAGTCCTGGGAAGGAACATGCTTAGTGTAGCTGGAATCTTTGAAGAATTTAGCTGCCAAAGCCTAACAAGTCTCTACAGAGCATGTGGGAACTGAGATTTTTCCAGAGGCTTAGAACTTGGCCAAATTTGGGCACATTTACTCAGGGATAGCAAAAGGTATATTCCAGACACTAAGCTCATTCCCCAATACACATACAATTATCAAACTCCAAGCCTCTGCTCCAAAACATAGAGGCATGAGAGCTTTTTGATGGAACAGTTGTAAGATTTTTTTATTGAACATGGGTAAAACAAAGTATTTTCCCCTCATCTCATTCTCAGAAATGACTGAATCATTTGAGCTGAAACTCTCCAAAAAACACAGCCTGAGCCAGACATCTGGCATGAAAAAAAACTCATCTGAATGATTAGTGTGGCAAACTTATAAGCAACTGAAAACACAGTCTTATAATGGGAAGTGTTGGGAAACACCTTAACTATAAGTGGTGATGCTGTGCCAGCACCACCTAAAATATGTCTCTGTGTGCATGCATTACGCTTGCTGGCAACAACAAACTGTCATAGTCTGAGAGCTATGGGCCTGACACAATGCCTTTTGAAACCAATGAGTCTTTTCATTGACTTCAAAGGATCATACTTTATATCTCGAATGGCCTGTACCTCTTATCCCCAGGATGCACATATACTTCTCAAGTGTCTTGAAAAATCATTTACAACTGATAATATACATGCAATATTATATGAGTCAGACATTCTACTATTCTCTAACAATTCCATCAAAATACTGATATATGCTTTCTGGATTTAAATGTAGAAATATTATGTTAATCTGATTGCAGGGAATCCACAACCTGTATTATTAATGCTAGTAGGCACTGATTGTACAACTGAATTGCATGAAAGGGATTTGGAGGCAGCTAATTGATTCTTCTTAATTGCTAAGGAAATACATTTGGAATCTTTCAATATCCAGTGCCAGGCCCCACTCTCAGTCATTGGAAATTAGCACTCAAGAAGTGTTTTAAGATGGCAAATCTCATGTGTCCTTTGAGTAAATTCTATGCTAAGTGATTATGGGTCATATTTAAATGGAGAATAATCTTCTGTGCTTCAACAAGTGATTGAACTAAGCAGTATATATAAATAGGACTCTTTGCAGCCACTGGGTCTCTGAAGATCTACATCTCATGAAAAGGACAACCCGATCTCTCTCCCTAGACCATAGAACCAATTAAGTACACTAGCCACTACACTTTAAATTTTTATAAAGTAATGAGTATATCTTAGGCTGTCTCACATTATAAAATCCAAAACTACATTCCAAAATCTACATAATCTTTATGACAACTACTTGTAAAATACCATTATACTATATTCCTGCTTTCATCAAATATTGCAGTATAAAGGGAAGGAAGTGGGGCAAGTCAATATACACCTATTTATGCAACAGGTGTAATGAGAATGGATTAATTAGTTTGCTTATACCAAGAACAAAGCAAGTCATTACCCCAAATGGAACCTGCTGTGGTGAACTTATTTCTTCTTTCCTAATCATTTCATTTTCATGGTACAGCTAGAACCAAAAGCAGAAAGACTGGTGAAGTGTGAGAAGGCTCTTGGGGATTTTTGTTTGCTCTACCCAAAGCAGATAGTACTGGAAATCTCGTGAAGGTTTCATGAGATTTCCAGTTCAAGTTTGCAGATTCTCTGGGTCGGGAGGATAAATATCCAAACTTTTGGTGTGTACGTGAAATAATTTTTTTTTAGTTTTGCCTATCACAAATGTGTAATAGCCACTGAAAATGTGTCAGCTGTTGCTGATAAACTTGGACACTAAAGAAAGCTTTGGATTTCATGATTTGCTATATGAGTCAACCAAAAAATATTTGTGAACACTTGCTACTTTTAGCAGCAGGATAATGAGACTATGCATTTCATTGTGAACAAGTGTCCTTGCATATGAGCCATTATTCTAGCTATGATCCAGCTTCTCTCTTGATGCCACATATGAAGGGCTTGAATGATGTTCATTACGTTCAGATTTTTAAATGGAAGACTTGTCAAGCCCTTGACATAATAAGCAGTGATTGCAGATGCCATTCATTTGCTCTCCGACAGCCTACATATACATCTTTGCTTGGATTTTGCAGCCCCCAAAACATAGTAAACAGGATCAGTAGAGTATAAGGATGAATTAAGATACATAAACAAAATGCCAATGAAAGCAATAAGCATCGGTAATATAAAACTCTACTTCATGAGCAAAGCAGCATTTGGGAACAGCAAACTGAGAGCACTGCTGTATAAGAAGAGAGAAGCAGATTTACACTTGCACTGGAAAAATATGCACAGCAGTATAAATGGAGGACAAGATTCTACCGCAGGTAGCCTGAACCTGACAACAGGATCTGCTCTCTCTTTGATCTTATCAATTCAGCATTCCACTGAGTCTTAACTGGTAGGAGTCATACCCCATCCACACCTCAGGACAAATAGCAGGACTTTGCCCTGTGCCCGTAGGGAGAGCAATCAATTCAAGTCTTTCTTAGGGATGTAAGAAGTGATCTTTGGAAATATAATAGATACTTTAAGGGTTGGGTGACCATTTCTCTGTTCCGCAGAAAAGTGGCATGGTGACAGCTACTTCTCCGAATGATCATTTTTAATATTAGATAAGCCTGGCATGAAACTAATTAAAGATGTCATTTAAATTTTATTTGTACAGGGAAGATGCTGTCAGTAGCATATTAACATGAGATAATAGACCAGTTAGATTCTGCTCTCACACTGGAGAAAATTCAGAATAACTCCACCGAGTTATAACAGAAGCTAAAACTGTGCAGGGCAAGTCTATACTGTCCCCTGAGAAGTTACCCTCAATGCCTACAATATCTCCAGACTGGTTAGCTGCTTTTTGTTTTAATCTTCATGTTTTACCTTCTCACATTCAGCCCAGGGTCTAGGACGGCGAAAAGGAACAGGGAGATATGAGGTAGGGTAGGAGGACCCTCATTAGAAGGGAAAACTGGAGAGACAAGAGGAAGCAGCTAAAGAAGAGATGAAAAAGGGTAGAAAAAAGAGGAAAAAATATGGAATTAAGCTGATGTGTGAAACTTTGCCTCAGATTTTTGCTTGCATGTTATATTCCTTTCACCTCTCCAGTTTTGTCTATTTAGAATCAAATTCTGATTCTTTTACTCATATTGAGAAGTACTTTACCCTGTGAGTTGTCCTGTTGATTTCAGTTGGACCACTCCAGTAGTAAGTTGCTACTCAGTATGAGTAAAGGTAACAGAATTTGCTCTTGGGTTGCAAAGGGCAGAGATCTGTATTCTGTGAGCTGCCCAGCACACTTTTGGGTGCTTGGTAAATAATAAAAATACAAGCAGACGTATATGTAAGTACTTGGTTGAAGCCCTATAAAGTATTGCTTATCTAGTATCAAGGTTAATCTTGTTCCCATATCCAGGACTTTCAGTGAAGTTACTACTAATTTATATTGCTGTCATTTAATAATCAGTGTACAGTGTCTCATTTACTTTTTGCAAAAGGATGATCCAGAAGAACATTTGGATGAAAGAAGATGATGGAGAGAGTGGAGTGCTGAAGATATGTCTTTGCAATGAAGCTGATGATTCTGTCCCTCTTTGGTATTCTTAATCTATCCTGCAATTCTAAGAAACTACCATACAAGAAAAATGTTTATAGTATAGGACATATGTTTTCAACCTTAAAATGCCACTGACATCATCTTCCCTGCAGCAGAAAAATCAATGGAATTACTGTAAATTTATTCAGCGTAACAGATCAGAATATGGCCCAGTGTACAACTTAGGAGAATGTTTATTGTTCATCTGCCACTTTCTTCATTATCCTCTTTTCCAAATGTTCAGTTCTCCCTGACAAATGCTCAAACCTATCTTGGTATTTTTTAAATGCTATATAACTCTTAAGTCAGAGAAGTACCGTATGCTAGTACATAATTATTAGTTAGCAATCTGCACGTGGAAACAAGAACTATCTTGATGCTCAATTACTAAAACTACATACCCCTTCCTTATGCTCTCCTCTCCCCCCAAAAAGAAGTCTTTACATATTATTCATCAATAGCACCAGAGGACAGGCTTCTATGCATTATTTTAAGGATATGGTGTATCATAACTGACTCCCATGAAGGTTTTGCTTATGTAGCCATTTCCTAGATTCTTTTAATATGCTTATTTTGGTCCTTAGACCAGGATAAGCTGGGGTTTGTTTGTATGGGTTTTTTTTTTTCCCATGTCTCGACCATCTGTTTTATGAATCCTTGAATTTATAATAGAAAGGTCAACCTTGTAGCATATGTGGAATGGGGTTTCACTAATAGAAAAAGAGTTGGCAAGAACTAATGGAATATGCATTTGGTTTTTGTTGTTGTTTATTAAAATGTTCTGGACCATTTATTTCACCTGCTTTGAAGTGGGAATTGCAAGCATTTTGATAAATTGATTGAATGTTTGTCCAGATTCACTGTAGCTTCAATGAGGATATTATTTTCTCTCAGATAGTCTTTTGTAACTCCTTACTGCAGTATCCTTAAATGAATCACCATGGATATCCCTATATTTCATACAGCAATAGTATATTAAGGGGGGACTATTTTTTTTCTTCATCTGTGAACACTACTTTATTAAAAGCTACAGTGCATTCATTTTTTCTACAGAGACTCTTAGAGTCCCTTAACTTAAAATGCAGACCAGAAAAGTATAGCATTTGTTCACCTTTAAATCCTTTGTGAAACTGATTTCCCTCCCCACCCCCACACATCTATCAGACTATCCTGAGTTTGATAAAGGTAATAGTTGCAGAACAGCATTGCAGAACAGCACTCATATACACTGCTTTTAAAATGTCCACATGAAATCCTCCACCTGGGGCAGAAGGCAGTAATTACAAAGGATCTCAGATCTGATTATTTGCGAGGGTCACCATATGGCTATGCAAGTGCTCTGAAAACTATTCTGCTGCTAAAATAAGCATGGCGTTTCACTGTAAAGGGTAAATGATAGTTGTGAGAGGAAACCAGGGGCCTGTTCATTTAGCAGACCATATTCTTAGTTAATCACATTAACTGAGATTTAATGTTCCTGGTTCTTTGCAGTCCACTATCTGAATTAGCGCAGTAATAGAGGTTTGATGTTTTTCATTGTTTGAATGTAATTTATTACAAGTACTAATGCTTTGCAGTGCCCTAATGATTTTGTCAGAGTTTTTTGTTTAATTCCTAATGGATGATTGATTTCTGTATAACATTTTTAGACTGAACATTGTTAGCTGCATACAAATATTGCTCTGTTTATGTCTTTGATGCATTCTCCAGAGAGTGAGAAATCTTACAAGCTTGTCAAAACTAGCCTAAAGATGTGTTTAATAGTGAAGAAAAAGTGGTATCACATCTGAACACTAAATCCTCCAAGATTTTTCTGACATTATGCTTTAACGTCCTATAGTTCTACTAAAAAATAAAAGCCGTCTGACAAATATTTCAACTATTAATTCTATGAAAAGTGTAATGACTGAAGTAGGTTCTTCATGATATTCATACAATTCTTGACCCCAGTGCTTATGAGGCATACAAAGTGATGAGTGACAAGAGAAAAAAAACGGGAAACAAAAGCATGGCCGACTTGCATGAACTCAGATGATTTTCATTTCCAGTAGTGTGCAGCAGTAGGATGGCAAAATTGCTGGTAAAGGATAGCAAACATTGAAGAAAGAGATACTGAAACACAAAAAGAAATGCTTTTTAACATTCAGCAATGGATTTTTTTTTTTTTTGACATAAGATACATTTGAGAAGTGGCTAAGGAAGAGGTACAGAAACCTAATCTTTCAACTGTTATGATATTCCACTAGAGATTTCAGGCTTCAGCGTTTAGAATTTTGTCCGTTCCTTCAACGGTGAATGCTAAGAATACATTTGTCTTTTCTAACACAAGCTATAAAAATGAATTTAGGAGCACGGCAAATAGGAGAAAAATTACATGCTATATCACCTTCAAAATTTGACTTTAACAAATATTTTTCAACATGATTATTTTAGGAGGGGAAAAGCCGAGGTTTCACTGCAATATTACAGATTTATTTCTTGGGATTAACAACAATGATCTTTGCATAGCTAATTGGAAAAAAAATCAGGACAATGTTAAAGTTCAAATTGCATTTGTATTGTGGAGTCCAAAGCTCTAGATAGTTATCTGAATAATAATTTCAAACTTTTCATTTTTCCATCTCTCCAGACTATATATACACATCAAGCCACATTAAACCAAGGTCTAATTTTATTATTGCCTATCATGAAACATTATAACAGTTGGAAATCAATGTGTCCGTCATGTGTGTGCATTAATCTATTGGTTTAAAATAGCTATCCAAAGCAAAAGACCTGTTGTATAGTTTTTGAGAACAGTTTCTTACTATAAGCTACTGTATAGTCCTCTTGGATGAAGTACTAAAATTAGAGATAGGAAACCAAATGGGAAAAATAACAAGAGATCAATTAGTTAAGATAAAAGGCTGATTTCTCTGCAATGTGAACTGTCCTACCCTATCTCATTTTCTTTTTGCAGGTCAGACAAGTTTAATGTACCACCACTTTAGCTGCTCTCAACCTGCACTAAGAAAGTGCCCCTGCAGTACTGCTGCTGTCCATCATATTGAAGTGATTGGATAAAATCTTGCCTCACTTGGCAGTGATGAGTTAGCAGCCCTTTGCCATTACTAGCCAAGTCTACGTCCCCACTGATTTTTACCACCATACTAGAAAATCCACTGTCACTGTTGATGGCATCAATCAGAGGCTGTCTGTGAGACTGTCACTGAACCTCACACTCTGAGCCAGTACCTCCAGCCTGCTGTTCAGAGAACTGATGTAATGAATGCAATACGAACAATGAAGATTCACTGTATTTCTACTGTCTCTTCCCCAAAACTGTCAGAGCTCTTTAGAAGCCTTTGCCTTTTTTGTTTTCTAGTATTCCAGAACTTGTTTCCAGGTTACAAAATTGATCACCCGAGTTAATATGATAGAATGACCAGAAAACAGTGCCAATTTGTTTTTGGCTAATATTTGGGACATTCAGATAAATTCCTTTCAGGTGTTGAACCTTGATTCCAACTGCAGAGGTTCTGAATTATGAAATATCTATCATTTAGGCCAGATATTGTGTTTGATTCATGTCTGCAACTCACATGGAGATCAATGGGAGTCCTGCTGTGAACAAAGGAGAGTATTTAACTGTTTTGGTAGTGCTTCACAATAAGAAACTTTAAATGCAATGACAATACGTTAGCTACTGATTCATTTGCAGTTAAGTAGAGTTCTCACACTGCAATTCTTCTACATGATTTTTTTAAAACAACCTATTATGATTATTTATCCAATAATTACACATGTGGGGTCAGTTCCCCAGCTGCTTTAAATCAGTATTGTTCCCCTGATTTCATTGGTGTTACACTGATTTATACCAGCCAATGACCTGGCCCACAATATTTTAAATGTCAAATGTATCATCAGGACTGGTCATATGTTTACTTTCAAATTGTCAAAGTTGGGACTCAGGCTCTGCACCAGAATGAACATTCAAGGGGATTACTCATTCAATGGGATTGCTCATTTAAATAAGGGCTGTGACAAATATTGCAACCATGTGCAGTCTCTTTGGGGATGACTGCATTAAACGTATAACAGTTATATGGATCAGTGTGGGCTAGGGGTTATTTTATTCAAAGGGTGGTGGGGGGGAAGAGGAGTTATCACACTTACTCCAGGAAATAAAAACAGTGAGGGGTAATTACCGCAGTCTCTGGACTGTAAACAGCTCCATAGAAGTACCATCCCTGTGGTGATTTGCATATATTGGTTCAGATTAGTACTAGAGACCTAAGGGGGCAAAGAAAGGGCTGTTGGTATAAAAAACTGAGATTAACCTGACAGGGGCCTTCTTTTCTGATTCAGCAAATGGACACTGAACGGTTGGAAGGACTTTGATCTGCCAGGCTCCCATAAGAGGAAGATGGGGGACTTCTGGTATGTTTAGTGTGCATTTAGACCTTTTTATTTCATTATATGTTCTCTCTGTATGTTTTAATCCTTAAATGAAGGCACTCTCCTTTGCTGTGTAGTCATTTGTAACTGTTGGCATTGTGTAGTTATAGCTCTTAGAGCGAAAGCAAAGCTCAGTGACTGGACTCCTGGTCAGACCTGCTTAAGATAATCACAGGCAGATGCAGTCTCATATCCCAGACAGAAAGGAGAGGGATGCAGGTCCATGCCCTAAGAGAGGTGATAGCTAGAGGCTTGACCCTGAGAGGGCATCCCTGGAGCAGACCACAAAGTGGGGTAACATTGAAACTGTGACAAAAGCTACAGTATCAGGTCTTTACATTGATGCTTTCTGTGTGCCACTGGAGTGGCTGTCTAACTCCATGTCAACATGAGAATATAACTGTTATTTAGTTCCTCAGCAGATATATGCCAGTCTTTCACTGAGAATCATCTGGATGTACGGATCCCTCCATCTGGGTGCAGGACTGGGGCCTTGTAATGCAAACTGGAATTTCTGAATATAATCATTTATCCAAAAGGAGAACTAT
The DNA here is from genome assembly GCA_007922155.1 of Mesoclemmys tuberculata. Lineage (NCBI taxonomy): Eukaryota > Metazoa > Chordata > Testudines > Chelidae > Mesoclemmys > Mesoclemmys tuberculata. The sequence goes on along the minus strand of ML675620.1, from coordinate 29,640,351 downwards.
TAAAGTGTGGACCATTAAGGTGTTTTTGTATGTACCTAGCACAATGAGGTCTTGATCTTGTCTAGAGTCCTTAGGCATAACCAAAAATAAATAAATATAGGAACTGGGATGTAGACTCTGAGATAACCAGAAATTCCAAGTGTTAAGGATCCATCTTTATCCTTCCCCTCCACGTTATCGTATATGTATGTGTGTGACAGATATCGGCTTCTAAATTGGACAACATTTAACCTCTATACCCAATGGAACCACTTTCATACACACTGTAATACTGCATCACATACTGTACAGATACCACACAACTCATATTTACTTGTATATTTTTATTAAACGTTATTTGTTGTAGCAGAACAAAAAACCAGACAAAACAATACTAATTACTCCACACAAGGATATTCATGGTTTTATCGTTGGGTTGCTAAAATGTGTCAGCAGCTGTTGATTTCCTTGGTCTCTCAAGAATGCCTTTTGGAGGCAAAGCCTCAAAATAAATCTGATCTTCATTAATATTAATCATTGGAGAAGGTTGGATGTTTTCCCAGAGATCAGCCGTGTATCGCTCACATCATGGGGAATGCTTTCTTGGTTTCAGCATTTTTGTGAAGCAAACAAAATAGCAAGAAGAGCTCCCCCAAACAAAGAACTAGTAAACTCCACGTACCTTAGCATTAGTATGTTTACTGGCCCTTTCACAACATTGTCTGAGTCCTGGTAAATCCATGAGGCAACTCATCCATGAGGTTGTCAAAGTCTTCTCCTCTGCTGCATGGTTTAAGAGACTATAATTAGCCATGTGTGGGAAGGGTTGTCAATTGGAATTTTAAGGCTAGGTTAAACAGGATGCCATGCTTTAGAGAAAGCAGGAGAATGTCTTTAGCATTACAGATAAATAAAATAATATTTAGTAGTAATATTGTAGTTTCTAAAAACCTAAATGACGTCAGATCCCCACTGGATTATGTGATGTAAAAACACACAGAGACAAATGTCCCACAATCTAAATAAACTCAATAGACAAAGGTGGGGGAAAAGTACTTTTATTCCCCTTTTTACAGGTGGGAAACAGAGTCACCAAAAATAAAGTGACTTGCCCAATATCACACCCGAAGTTTGTTTTAGAATCAGGAATTAGACTCAAGTCTCTACTGCCTTAACCACAAACCATCCTTCCTTCTTTCTCCAGTGTTGTTCTTTGTAAGTGGTAGAGAAATCCCAGAAACAATGGAAAGGATTCTCCGCTCTGCTACAGATTTCTCATGATTTTGTGACATTAGAGAGCCAACAGAGTCCTGGATATGTCAGAGGAGAATTCCCGCTGGCATAGGCTTTACACAAGGTAGCTTATTCAGCACTACAAGAGCCTCACCATAAACCCCAGCACAGAGGCCATATCAGGACAGGAGCATGTTGCAGTGATGTTTGGGGCAACCATAGGTAGTCGGGGATGATCTGTAATAACTTAGGCAGCCTCATAGGGATTTCCAAGCTATGCTGGGCACCTCACCAGCACCTCAGAATCAGGAGAATGCAAAGGTTGTTTAAAGTGAAGCCAGTTCTTATCTCCTTGGACTGAAAGTTTTGTGCTGCACCTCTAAGAGGCTCAGTAGAAAAATCACACCTCGTAACAAATAGTGTATCAATATTTAAAAAGGGTAAGTGGGTTGACCCAATTATTATAGGCCTGTCAGCCTGACATAGATTCCAGGCAAAATAATGAAACAGCTGATACAGGACCTGAGTAATAACAAATTAATGGAAGGTAATAAAATTAATGCCAATCGACAGGGGTTTATGGACTACAGATCTTGTCAAACTAGCTTGATATCTTTTTATAAGTGAGATTACGTTTGGCTGATAAAGGTAATAGTGCTGATGTCATATTCTTACATGTCTTTAAGGCATTTGTCATGGTGCCACACGACATTTTGATTAACAAATTAGAATGATAAAAAAATTAACCTTGTACACATCAAATGGATTAAAAACTGGCTAACTGATAGGTCTTAAAATGTAATTATAAAGTGAATCATCATGCAGGTGTTTTTCTCATGGATTACCAAAGGAATCCATTCTAACCCTACACAATTTAACATTTGTCTGCAGATGACACAAAGATTGGGGGCTTGATAAATAATGAAGTGAACAGATCACTGATAGAGTGATCTGGGTTGCTTGTAGGCTGACTGCAAGCAAATACTATGTATTTGAATACATAGTATTCAAAGAATGCAGTCTATATGCATTCTATATGTACAGGCTCTAGCCTGGGAACCCGGCTCTGAAAAAGAGTTGGGGCCCATGCTGGATAATCAGGTGTACCACAAGCTCCCATTACAACACTGTGAACAAAAAAAGACTAATGCAATCCTTGAATGTATAAACAGGAGACTATTGAGTAAAAGTAGAGAAGTTATATTATCTGTATTTGGCACTGCTATGACCACCCCTGGAATACTGGATCCAGTTCTGATATCCAAGGTTCAAGAAAGATGTTGATAAACTGGAAAGGGTTCAGAGAAGAGACACAAGCTTGATTAAAGGATTGGAAGCATGAAACTCAAGGAGCTCCATCTATTTAACTTATCAAAGAAACAGTTAAAGGAGGACGTGATCAAAGTCTAAGTACGGACATGAAGAACAGAAATGTGATAGACTATGAGCTATTCAAACCTGAAAGACAAAGCAAAGGTATAACAAAATCTAATAGCTGGAAGTTGAAATTAGACAAATTTAAACCAGAAATAAAGTGCACTTTTTTTTTTTTTAACAGTGATGGTAACTAACTACTGGAACAACTTATACGGGGATGGAATAGCTTCTCCATCACTGGCAATGTTTAAATCAAGTTTGGATGTTTTTCTGAAAGATCTGCTTTAGTTCAAGCAGGAATTAAATCAGGGAAGTCCTATAGCTTGTGTTATGCAGGTGGTCAGACCAAATAATCACAATGGTCCCATTTGTGAATCTATTAATCCAATTTCACATTATTTTGTTCATTTATCATCTCTTGGTCCAACTCTTATAAAAATTCCATTGTACAGACAGTCCATTCCCTTAACAGTTCAGAATTCAGATCTTACATAGAAAACATTTTCGACATTATTCTGAGTACAGATACATAATTGATAGCTTTTTCTCTCCACTGTCTCTCCACCAAAAAAAAAAACCCCACAATAGCTATGTAAGAATATGTCTTGTGCTTGAGCAAACATTTGTGCTTTGCACCACCCCAATGAACACTATTACTTAACGGCACATTTGGGCCCAAAATGTCTTACAGCTAGCAAATCTTCCTTCGAATTAGTTCTTCTGTGGTGTCTGCCTCCAGGATATAAACTAACCAGCACAACAGACCTCCATATGCAAATTAGGAGCTGGCCACTTGCTGATTTTAAATTTCCAGTTAAATCACTACAGAGATTCTATGACAGATTTGGAATATAACAACTGCGTGAAAAGGCAATAGATGTTTGCTCTCATCTCCTTGAGTGACGCTGATATAACGCATTTGTTCTAAACTTGCTGCAAAGATCTCCCAAGTGGCACAAAGCAGAGAGCATAGACAATAAGCGGGCTCACTGCCTTCAGACATACGATTACAGAATTATCTGTCTGCCTGATAAACTATTGCAGCACTGTCGAAGCTGAAAGCGATATCATTTTTTGTAACATTTTTCCAGTAATCAAATGTCATATTGTTGTTCCAGAAAAACACTTTTCCTGGCTGAGACTATTGACTTAGCCTATTCTTGAGTCATGCTTTCTCTGCATGTATATGCAGCTATTGTCCTTGCTTCAGTCCCTAAACAAAGCAAAAATGGATTTCAGCAGCAACCCTTTTTTGAAAGTTTTGCCCAAGCATATCAAAACCAAGTTATATGGATTTTTACCAGTCTAGAGCTCATACTGGCTGACAGTTTAGAGATCACAATGAAATGGGAAAAGTGCTGTGCTGATCTGTGCAGACCTACTGATGTTAGCAGCATTCTGACAAAACACAATCTCCCCACTCAACAACCTGTAAATCAGCAGCCTGCTCTTTTCTTCTTGTTTTGTCTGCCTTTCACAAGAGCTAAAAGCAACATTACTTTAAGGAATGGTGCAAAAACATTAGCTAGCTCCTTTCCTGACTATAAAATACAGGAATTGCCAGCTTGAATCAGAGTAGTGATCCATCTAGGCATCATGCATTTAGCTAGTACCAGATACTTCAGACAAATGGTGCACTATTCCCTGTCATGGAAGAAGCTGAGATGAGAATTCGCATCAGGGTTGTTTTTAGAACTGATGGGATTTGAGGGTCCATCGCAGGAACGTCTTAAAAACACAAAGAAGTTTTCAGTATTTCCACATTATGCATGTCGTTTTCAGATCACAGGAAAAAAGGACCTCCCAAGCGCAAAGACAAAAAGTCATGGAGGAAGAATGGGATAGCCTAGAGATTGATCCCCTTCCTCCCTCACATGAAGCAGTGCACATGGGGTTCAATGGGAGTTTGTCTGAATAAAGGACTCAGAAAAAAAAGCTAATTAAGGACCTGAGGATTTGACCTGTTACTTTATTGAAATCCTTTTTCTCAATGAGGTCTTCTGTCAATAAAGTACAGACACAGTGGCAAAAAAACAACTGAATTACAAATCAGAGATAAAAAACACATTGTAATTAGTCCTAATTGTACACAATGAATGAAATTGGTCAGACTGAAAGTAGCTGGGAAAAAGTGTCTCCTATTAAAATGATTTCCTCCGCTAAATCGGTATAGAGAATTTCAAATGATTGCAGCAGGGAACTATGATTTAAAGCTTTTTAAAAACACCAGTTTTCAAAGAGCTGTTTCCAATGAAATCACCAATATTGCTCATTTGTCATGCCCTCAGCAACGCTCATATTTTACAATTGTATTTCATGCTTCTTTGATCTTTTTCATTACTTTATTGAAGTGTCACTCCCACCTGAATAAAGACAATTCTCTTGTAAAGTGCTGGTAATTTAGCTGTAGTAAACATCGTGCCCATGGTAACTTCTCCCCTCCTCCACTTTTAATTACATTAATAAAATAATTTTAGACTGAATTTGACATTTCCCAGATCCTGTCGCCATTCCCTGGTGGAAGACAGATTTAAGGCATTGCTCCTATTACTTTTGTATCAAGAGACAACCATGTGGTCAATTGGCGGATGGATACTTGGCCTACGCACTCTGCCTGTGGGCCACAACTATGTGTATGTCTACACCTCACAAAGGAGCTTGGTCTCAGAGAAAGCGAGCTAGATTCCCCCCTGTTCCTCCAAGAAGACTGACTGCTGTGGAAGAAGGTGAAAACATGTGAAATAAGGGATGAGGGTGCACAACGGTGATGCAGAACTACATGACGCTGCCAGGTTGCTTCCAAAGAGCTTCTCCAGAATTAGGGATAGTATTTTCCCGAGCACAGCTCCTGGACAGCTGTCAATTTAATATTAAGATTGTAACTTCTCCTCCCTCAAAGTAATTCCTCTCAGTACACCCCTGAAGAGATACCACTGGCTATGACTTTTTAAATGACCACATCATAATCTACGTATTTGTGTGAATTAGGGCTTGTCTACACTTAAAATCCTACAGTGGCATAGCTGTGCCACCACAGCTGCACTACTATGGCAATACAGTGTAAACATTCTCTATGCTGACGGGAGGGATTCTCCTGTTGGCGTAGGTATTCTCTCTCTCCAAGAGGCAGGAGCTAGGTCAACGGAAGAATTCTTCTGTCAACATAGCGCCATCTACACAGGAACTTGAGTGTGGATTTTTCACATCCCTGACCAATGCAGTTAAATCAGCATAATTTTCTAGTGTGCTTTGGGTTGATGCACAGAGGCATAGTCCACAGTGGTAGGCTTGTGATGTATTTGCTTCTATTTTAAGAGCTATGCACTGTAGGATGATGAAGTTGTTTTGAACATGTAGAGATTCACTTTCAAAAAGCAGTATTGATTAAACTTAATGTAGCATATGGTCAGGGATCCATGTATTCGTGACTTTGCGGGTGCTGACTTTGTCATGGAATCCAGCCTTCTATTGATCTTCTTGTTTTAATATTTCATTTTAAAAATACCACTGCTTCTCTCTCCCGTGGTTGCATAGGAAAGTTAATCCTCTGTTCTGCCTTCTGCAAACAAATGCTTGGAGATATCAGAACATATCAGGGGATGACAGTTTTTAGTCTAGTACCTAAATGTGACGTTTTAAATGTCGACATTGTTAACTGTGTCACTGATCATAGTCTTATTACATATTATTTTACTATGGCAATGCCTAGAGGTGTTGCATGGCTGAGTTGATTGTTGAATAACTCAAGATTGTTGAATAACAGGCTCAATTGGAATTATTTAATCACCCATTATCAATCAGAGATTAGTACAGCACTATTCAGACTACACAAAGAACAGATACAGCACCCCCTTTATGTGATGATCTGATAAAAAGCTGATTTTTCTTCACTGTAACTGGAAGGACGCAGCATATACATTCCCAAAATAAGTTCCAGTACCAGTGTCATTAGGCAGGGTTTTCAAACAAGTAGCCCCTCTGCCAAAAAAAACATATATTCTGGTGTTATTTTTATTCATTTTTACTGTACCTGATTTATCTGGGAAGGCATCATTTTTTACAGATGAAAATAGCAGTTCAAGATAACATATTTCAGTGGGTCTTTCTTCCCATAAACATTCTTTCTTGTTGATTCCCCAACAGAAAGCATCAGCTGTAACAATCATGTCTTATCAATTTCCCAGGTTTATATATATGCTTATGTAAGCGTTATATATATTAAGAGAATGGTTTCCCAGACTATCTGGAGTTCTCTGGACATAGAGGCACCCAGGACTATTATATACAGTCTAACACACAGAATTCCTGAATAGGGTTACTTATTGGTCAATGACCAGTGTTCTGCACCTTAGAATTCAACACACTCTTTGTTACTATTCTAAAGAATACATAATATATAAATAAATCAAATATACAGAAAGAAAAGAACTAAAAGGATTCATATTTGCTAACAGATACTGACAAAGGCCCCAACTCAGAGCAGTTTTAGACATTGTACAAACACAAGAATTAAACATTTTAGTACAAACTGTGAGCTCACTCCATAATCCCAAATTGTCTATCTCACCTTCTCATATGCCAACAGCATCACTTCCTCCTAGTCATATGCCAAAAGCTCTCTCTCTTTCTCCCCATTGATACTATTGCTTTATCTTGTTCCTATCCAAAGCTGTAGACACGTTTACATTTATAAACATTTTTAAAACAAAGTCATAGTAGAGAGATTCAGATACCAATGTACAGTGTCTCATCATAAAAGCCCTCAAAAGCCTCTATCTGACTGTCTCATGAGATCCCACTAAACCAACCATCTCCAGCCACTCCACCATCTTCAGCAGTGGTTCCCGAACCTGCCTACATGATTTTGGGGGGAAAAATGGACTCACAGACTGACTGTATTCTTCACCCTTCCCTTTGAATGCAAAAGCACCTAGGCATGTAACTTTCATTGATTTCAATGGGAGTTAAGTGCCTTAATACCTTTTAAAAATCTAGTCCTTGGTGCCTTAGTGCATCTGAAATTCTACTGAGTCCTCATCTGCATATTTTGGTAACCCATAGGGTAACATTTTCAAAAATGCCTAAATGATTAAAAGCTTAAGTCCCATTTTCAAAAGTAATTTAGAAGTCCACTTTTGGAAATAGGAGTTAGGTTCCTAAATGATTTAGGAGCCTCCTTGGAATGTTTTGCTCTTATGCTACCGGTGCCTCAGTTTCCCTATCTGTAAAATAGAGAATACCACCATACTTCACAGAGGCGTTGTGAAGATAAAGACCACTAACGACCATAAAATAATAATAATTATGATATAAGTAGGCCATATAATTAGATAGATATGTGGGAGAAAATGCTTTTGAATGTTATTGCTAGGAATTAAAGGAAGGTTGGGAGAAGAGATAAGGCAGCAGAGGTGACTGAGCAATAGATTAGACCCGGAGGATCTGTGGATGTGGTGTACGTGAACATAGCTCTAATTAAAGGATAATTTTTCCATACGGAACTGAGCAAGATTTTTCAGACAACCTTCACCCACTCCCCATCCAAAAAAGTAGATTTGGGTTGACAGAAATATTTTACAAATTCATGTCAAAATTGCCAAATTGTTTCAGTCAAATAAGATGATAAAAATAATTCTGAAAAAAAATCATTTTCTTTCAATGTTTTCCAAAAATATCTCAAACAGAACATTAACAAAACATTTTATTTGACCCAAAACAATGTTCTTCGATTTTTTGGTTCACCCAGCAAATTGAAAAAAGTCTGTTAGTTGCACAGTTCTGTTCCCATGCTCTTGGAAAAACCTTATCAAAATGTTGTGCTATTTTACACCAGCAGAGAATCTATCTGAGCTATATCTATACATTAAATTGTATCAAACATCTATAACCACATTTTTTTTAATATCAGACTTCCTGCGACATGACAAACCAATTGTATTTTGCTACAAGAATTACCTTAATGGAATGATAGACATACTGCATATTTTACAGTGTTGCTTATAAGATGGGCTGAACAAAGAGGATGGTGTGTAATTGGTTAATATCCAAGTTCCAACAAGTGCTGCTTTTATTGGGCAACTGTAGGATAAATTGGCATACTAACCTCCCCTTCAAGAAAAGGAAAACAAAAGCAGTAGGAAAAATTCCTTAAGATCTTTGCTGAACCTGAAAGCAAGAGTGATTTTTGAGCTACAACAACTGCTGAGTGAAACCACTGAATTAGCCCCAGCGTGCGATGAAACTACTTTGAAGAGCTGGCATCTCCTGCTCCAGTTGTGGCCACTTCAGAGGTTTTGCTCAGCAGATGCCACAGTGGGGTTGACATTGCCTGGTTAGGAACTATTTTCTTATTCATTTTAAAATAATGACATTAATTTAACGTTCAAAAATATTTTACTACCAATTTTTAAAAGTCAACTCTTCTAAGAATCTACATACAAACTCTAAATACTTTATTTATCCACCTTTATTGTGACCAAGCCACAAGTACCTCTGGACCTCTCTCTCCATTCCAGCCTTTACTTTTCCCATCCCTCATTTTGACCATGTGCTTACAACAGTCTCCTCATTAATATACCCCCCGATTTGTCCTATCCTGCCTAAAAAGGAAAGGCCCCCAAAACTTCATGAAGCACTGTGACTACAACCCAAATCATTGCCTCCTTTCTTTTGTATCTACTCAAGTAGATTAAAAGCTTTCCAGGACAGGGGCCTATCATTTATTTGTCACACTTCACATACTGTATAGGATTATATACCCCAATATAAAATAATTTTAAACCTCCATTTCATATCTATTGGAGATGCTTCTAGGGCTTCCATTTCTAGAGCACCTGAGCATCTCATAATCTTCAATGTGTTTATCTCACAACATGCCTGTGAGGTAGGGAAGGAATTGGAAATATTATTATCCTCATTTTACAGATGGCTTACTGTGGCAAAGAGAGTAAGATGTTTTAAATTATTTAGGCACCTAAAGTTTTATATAGCTGCCTAACAGGATTTTAAAAATCATCTAGGTGCCTAACTCCAATTGAAATCAACCATAGCAATGTGTGGCAGGGCCCTACTGGCTCCTGCCTCTGCTCAAGGCCACAAACAGCTCAGAGACCTTTATGCTGATAAAACATGAGGTGCAGTTTATTTACACTGCTGGTTCCCACCACAGTTGTACACTATACAGCCTTACGCCTACAATGTTAGGGGGCCTGAGGCAAACAGGGAAGAGCAATCTTCTTTTTCCCTCCCACTTTCTTCCTGTGCCTTATCTACCATTTGCCTAATGCCTAATTAGCCTCTTGGTTCTCTTCAGGCTCTTACCCAGGGTTTTCAGAACCCAAAACAGTGGCAATTTAACTATTTCACTCCAGAGGGCATCAGGAATAAATCAGTGGGAACAGAGTGCTTTTGGCTCATGAAGATAAATACAAGCAAGCATGCTCTAATGCTATTATTTATTAGATTTAATCACACACAAACATAAGCAACAGGTTTAGAACACCCCAAATAATTACCTAGAATTTTAGATGACATTGAGTAATTTGCAGCAGGTCAGTGTTGGCGGGACGCTTCCCCACCAGGGAGTAAAGTGTCAGGAAAAATTCTCTCAGGATAGCTTCAGAGAAGTGCTCCATTGTATACTCTGTTATAAAACTCTGCTTTTTGTAACCAACTGCCACAAACAAGTAGATCATAGTTACCTCTACAGGCTCATCACTTCTCCTAATTTCAATAAACTATTTATTAACAAAACATTCCTAACAATCTTAGTCATAATAAGCATCTGAATTAAAGGTGCCCAAATTCAAGGTCTCATCCACTTACTTTCTTTCAGTCTCAAATTGTTGACTCTTTTCTCCCCTTCTCCCATTCTGATTAGCAGAAACCAAAAGCCTGTCGCTAAGCAATTTTGACCTGGCCTCCCAAAGCACTGCTTGTTCAAATTAACCCTTAACTATATGGTATTCTATTTTACTAATTCATGGTGGCTGAATGCATACAATATGGTTGCAATTTGCTTGATTAAGTTCTGGGGCAGCACTCCCGCCTTAATGGCTGTATATCTTTAATATTAAGACCTTTACATATATGTAATGAGTTCAGTCGATTACTCGTGAAGGTCCAACATTAGGCTCAAGGCTCTCAACCCAGACCAAGCAAGAATCTTCTCGCTGGCACTCTCAGGTTTCACCTCCGATTTTCCCTTGTTAAAAACTCATGTACTTATCTATAGGGAGTACCCACTGTCTGTAGAACAGCTGGCTTTGCAAATGATCCATCTTCCCCCTTATCCAGTATGTCAGTGCTAGGAATACAACCACCAATACCATCTGAAACATTACCATCACCACAATTAGATGTAAAGCCTGATTAAGTGGGGGACCCATCCCAACCATGTCTTCCACCAATTGTGTTCTGAATCTTTGCTAACCCTCTCAATCATGTATTTAATCTCATTAATAGCATGGTGGATGGTAAACATGACTCTGTGCGCCTCCTGCCTAGCATCTTGCAAATTAATCCCTTAAATGGGGAGGCTCAAATAATATTTTTACAACAGTCAAATTCATTACAATGGGTACAGACATTATATTAGCATATAAGGTGTATTTTACTTTCAATCGGCTGTATTTCAATTCAGGCACTTAAAATTCAAAGTTGCATACCTTAATAACTATAATTTAACAAAAACTTATTTTCATGCAGATTATGGATTATATTGTGTACATAATTATTTATGAGAATAGGGCACCAACTTCCAAAACATACATAACTATTGCATACACATAAACAGACAACCACAAATTAATTTGCAAATGGATTGATTGCAAAAATGACATTTTCCCTCTGTTACTTCTAAACACACATCCTGTGGCTGAAAAGCATTTTTGGTACATGCATATTCAACCCCCGCTTCCTCTAAGCAGTCTTCCAATCAAATTAATTATAGGTGGTTCCAAAATCCACACTTCTATACCTTTACTCCTTGGGGTCCTGAAGGAGCCATTTTCCTGTCATATTGGGCTGCATATTAATAACCATTACACCATGGCACTTTAACCACTTCATTATCCAAACATCCTTTACCCTTATTATAAATTTTCTGAGAGTCCAGGTTCTCCCAAGTGCAAGGCAAAAGAACCACCCCCACATTCCCCTCCTCGTGTCATTGTCTGTAATTTTGCCCCTCTCAAATCTTCTCATGTAGTATTTGGGAACAAAAGGGAATATTTCAGCCTAAACTGAATTATCTTTTTCCCCAGAGTTATCACCTTTAGGGATACTGTTCCACAAGTGAACACACTTGGGCTTGCTACAATTAAGTAGCAGCCTGTCAGTTCCCACCTAGTGACAACCATACCCACTAACTAACTAACTAACTAACTAACCCACCCGCTAACAAATCAGCTCCCCCACCAATCACTGCCAGTGAATACATAAGGATGGCGATGTTGCCACCAAAGTGGCAGGAATTTTGTAATTGCCAGTGTAGATCCTTTGCAATCCAAATAATAATGCATTGCCAGTGTTTGTTCATTTCCATGCTAATATTTACTTTGTCCAAGTCCAAGCTTTTCAATTTCACTAAAGTGGGATCATATCTGTCCAAGAGTAATTAGCTCTCCTGGGATGCTGGAATTGATAGTAATATCAATGGTGTTATTCACTTTACATTCCACTGTTATCTATGGGAAGTCTCCCATTCCTCAAATACAGTAAATTCTGGATTCACACCACCAAAGGAGCGGTCTGCAATCCAAACGCCAGCAAAAACGGCACACAGGAATGCATCATCTCCAATATCTTCCAGAATCCACACAATTAGTAATCTGTAACACAAAGCTTCTCCCCTCTCTGTATATTGGGAGTTATGCATTTTAAACATTTATTAACTTGCACTTAGATCCAGCCAACCCTGAGTTCTCCCCCACTTCTCAGGAATGGGCTCTTGAATTTTTCATTGTGCTCCAAGCACCTCTTGGGATCCAGCATGTGCAATTATCTTAATTTATTTTAGTTAAGGCTATTATCCCCCTTCCAGCATTTCATCTATGAGCCATGAAACCATTTCAGTATAGTTTTCTTCTCTGACCAAATTTCTAGCTGATAAACAGTTGGACTGGCTTTATTGCAAATTCTCACAGGTCCAGCCCAGACTGAACTTAGATCATGGGCTTGCTCTTTAACCAGTAGGTACAAAACCATATTTCCTATCTGCCACTCCTGGATTCAAGATTGGATCCATTTTGTGATCCATTTTTTTAAATTGGCTCCTAAAGCCATAGCAACTGCCTATGAATACTAGTAACTACTTTTAACAGCTGTTGCATCCACTGGTCTCTAAGGACCCAGAGTTTCAGGTTACCAAGTGTTGTTCCAGAGGCTCTTTGATTACTTTAGAATCAGCATTAGTGACTGTATAGGAAAGATGGCGAGGAGAAGTGGTTGGCAGGGTTACTCATTGTCATCCCCAATGAGGCACTGGCAGCAGTGGAGGGCACAGGTAGAGACTCCACTGCTACCATGAGTTCTGTCTCCTCAATTTCTGGGGGAACCCCTTCGGCCAGTAGGAAAGGCCAGGGGAAGAAGAGGAAGAGCTCCACCCCGTGGCTCTTACTTTTCCCTCCCCTGTTCCTTCCACCAGCTCAGGGGATGTCGATCCCCTAGCCCCCAGAGCAAATGCCCAAGTAGCTTTGGCCCCTTTGCTCTACACTTCACCGTCTGCCCCAGCTACCTCCTATAGGACCATCCCTGGAGATCGGATCCCCTTCCCCACCCTAACCAGGAGGCATGGTCTCTGTTGCCTTGTGGTGTCTGCCTCACCTCACATAGAGATCCACGTGCAGGCACTGGTGCAGGTGATGGGGCCCATGGCTGTGACAGTGGCCTCTAAGGTGTACAGGAAGGTTTTTTCATTCTGGTATCAGAAGCCGCTACCCAGGAGGCAGTGGAGTGGAGGACCTTTTTGTCTCCCTCAAGCCTTTGGAGGACCTGGCCATATGTGCGGTTTTCACCTCTATTCCACCCTCCGTTGCCACTGACACCCTTCTGCTTTTCCTCTCCACCCCGAGGAGGCTCCTGTCTGGTATCAGCCCTCTTCCATTGGGCTGCAAGGACCCCGGCCTCCATCACACAGTTTCTCAACCTGTGGTACACGTACCCCTGTGGGATGGGAGACCTGGGCCTGGGGTACCCAGGAAACACAGAGTGGAGGGGAGGTTGGTGGCAGCTGCTGACTTCTGGGGAAGCCGGGCAGCAGCACCCGCTTCCCACCTGGTCCCAGCTCCCAGCTGGGAGGCATGTGGCAGCCCCTGACTTCTGGGGAAGGCAGGCAGCAGCCCTCGCTACCTGCCCAGTCACAGCTCCCAGCTGGGAGGTGAGCGGCAGTCGCCACAGTCCTGGAAAGCCAGACTGCAGCCGCCCACTTCCTGCCCTGCCACAGCACGCAGGTGGTAGCCACCAGCTTCTGAAGGAGGCAGGCAGCAGCCCCCTGCTTCCCGCCAGGTCCCAGCTGGGAGGCGGGCAGTAACGGCTGGCCTTTGGGGAAGGCACGCGGCAACCGCCTGCTCCCCGCCCAATCACAGCTCCAAGCTGGGAAGCGAGCAGTAGCCACCAGCTCTTGGGGAGCTGGGTGGCAGCTGCTTGCTTCCCGCCTTGTCACAGCTCCCAGCTAGGAGCCTCCTCTTCTCTCCTTCCCTTGCCAGGCTGTTGTCCCCTGTTTGCCTCTGAGGCACCCTTGGGCTCATCCATCTGCCCAGCTGCAGTCACCACCTTCTTCAATCCTATTGTGTTGATGGCCGGTGCCACTTGCCTGGGCCCTGAGTCTTTGAGCACACCCTCCTTGGAGGAGAGACAGCTGCCCTCTCCATGATCTGGGTGCCCGGGTTCAGTTAGTCTCCTGTCTGCTGCTGTGGCTGAAGGTGCAGAGTCCATCAAGGTGCCTGGGCTCTGCCTCATAGAGGGCCCCTCTTCCACATCCATCCCCTTGAGGCCCGTGTGCAGTCGAGAGGCCCATAAGCCAGAAACTTGGCCAGGTCCCCAGATCCTGTTTCTGTCCCGCCCCTGATTTTGATTCCTCTTCTACCCTTGTTACCAACCTTACCCTTCTTCCCTCCACTTCCCATGTTACTGCCACCTTGGGGGTTGTCTTGTTCCCCTTTTTGTTTGACAGTCCCCAGGAGGTGGTTTTTGTATTTCCCTCTCCCAGTTCATCTGGGGCTGCTGTTTTCTCTCTGCCACTGTCCCTTATGCTGGGGAGTGAGATAGGCCCTGCAGCGCCAACAGAATGGGCAGTGCACCAGGGGTCCACTCCATTTGTCCATCTCTGTAGGCCATAAGGGGACCCAGCCGGAGGACAACCAGGGGTCTGCGATCCTGGGCCCCTATGTGCAGCAGGATTAGCTACACTACTTCTTGATGGATACCTGCGCTGTTCTGCCATTGGTCTGGGGAGGTCATGAAACAAAATAGTGCTAGAGGGAGGCTGACCTCTGATAAAAATCAAATAGCAGAAACAATAAGACTTCAATCCCTTAGAGATCTCTTAAGCCTAAGCAGAGAGTGAAGCAGGTGCATAATGACTTGCCAATAGACCAATGCTTCATATGTAGAACAGAGCAAGCAGAAAAATGTCATGAAGCCACCAAAAAGCACTTTGCAGCAGCAGAAACTCATTAAAAGGAGATTATTTTTTCTCCAGTCCCAAGTCAAGCAAAGGGGAGCAGTGTCTAGAATCCAGCTACCCATTCAGGCTCTCAAGACCATAGAAACCTTTACAACCGGTACCAACAGATAGTAAATTTTGGGATGTTAAATCCCAACGTAGAGCACTACCAACATGAGTCAAGGTATGCCTACAAAGGGATAAAAGCCTGGTGGCCGGGCTGTGGCTGGTCCAGGACAGCTGACCCTGGCTCACAGGGCTCATATGGCAGGGCTAAAAGTTGCTGTGTAAACATTTGGGCTCAGGCTAGAGCCTGAACTCTGGGACCCTCCCCTGTTGCAGGGCCCAAGCATCTACAAAGTGATTTTTCAGCCCTGGAGCCTGAGCCAGCTGGACAGCCATGTAGAGGTACCCACAGATTTCAACTGATTAGAGCTGGAGCAACTTTTTCATACATAATTTATTCAATAAAATGTAGATTCAGTTTGATTCAAACTATGTGCAAGTTCCAGCTGAATCTGGTGAAATTTCATCTGAAAATTAAATGGAAACTTTTTTTTTTTTGCAAAGAATCATACCATTTCAATTATTTCAAAAACAAAATGATTTAACTTAGTCTTGACATTACATTTTGCTTCAAAATTTAGCTAGTTTTATTTTTAAAAAAATACAGGGTAATGCACATCCAAAGATGAAACAAACAATCCAAAGAAAATAGATCAGTGACTTCTTTTGTTGTTTTGGTGAGAAAACCCCCAAAATTTTCAATTTCATTTCAAACTAAAAACAGCTATTTTTTTCCCCTCCAGATTTTTCAGCTCAAACCAAACCAAAATCAGTTCTACTCTAGAATTTGTTACCCTAGGTGTGAAAGGCTCTCAGGCTCTGGGCCAGATTCTCCAATGCCCTTCACCCTGTGGGGGCCTTTACACCTTTGATTTGAAAGCATTTTGCACTTGGTTTGAACAAGCATAGATGTCTACACAAAGTGGAATGCAGTGATAAATTAGAACCTATATTCCTGTTTAATTCCCTGGAAACAGCCAGTTCTTGACCATCCTTAATAGATGGATATATGGAGACAGGGAGAATTTTTAAATTTTAAATGAAAGCAACTCTGTCAGAAAGTACTTGCAACCTACTGTAGTACAGAACAAATGGTTAATTAACCAATTCAGTGTCATATTGCATCTGTGAAACCACGCTAGTGTCCTTGTGGCAATAAAGTTTACACAGCTGGTAAATTTTAGAAAGGCAATTACAAGACCATTTTGAAAGTCTGGGGGACTCTAAACAGCATTAAAGATTAAATATTAATTAAAACAAGTATCATTTAAATGTCTTATAGGACTTTAAGGTACTAATGAGCTCAATTAAGAGCAATAATCAAGTTTACAAATTAAACTACTGGAGTATATATTATGCAAGCATGAGTTTGTTGGTGTTTTTTGTATAATAAGATTACTTTGCCTTTGGACATAATAAATCTAACTTTCAGATGTTCATTATATTTTGTAAAAAAGGTTTTGGATAGCAGGAGCACGAAGATATTTTTGAAGTTCTACAAATCATTTTAAAAACAAAACTTGTTTTATCTGATTTTTTTTAATTACTTTACTAATCTATATTAAAAAGAAACATAGGTCTAGATTCTGTTCTGTTCTAGTACTGGAAATTCAATATAACGGCAGCCACATTTCCCCAGGAATACAGAAAATCATGATGTAGATTCACTTTTAGTTCTAAAGGCATGGTGTTTGGGTTTGGTGTTTAGATCTTTTGTGTGAATACTCTAAGCTTCTGGAGTCTAAAAAATGGCTCAACATCTCACATGCGCAGACTTTCTGATCTGGGCTGGAAATGCAACATGAAAAGCCACTTTCCCAGTTATTTTGACAATTCTGGTTTCAGTCTATAAAATGGAAACCAGAAATGAAAAAGGAGTGGAGGAGAAGGAGGGATGAGAGAGATGCACAGACAGACAGACAGACCCAAATGTTTCAGTTTGGTTTGAGTAAAATGGGGGAAAGTTGAGGAACGTGGGGTCTTATTTTTCTGGACTAAAAATCGAACCCAGACATTCTAAAGAGCCAAGTCCACTTTTTTTTTTCTTCTGATGAAACCCAAGTCTTCAGGGAAAATATAAAAAAATTGACCACCCTAACTGGAGTACTCAGGAGTTCTGATATTTAGAACAGTTCCCCCTGAATGGCTTAGCATTCAGGCCGAGGATGCATTGGACATGTAGAACTGTCTACCAATAATAGTGATACAAAGTAGGTAACCTGAAAAAGAGCTCTGTAGCTCAAAAGCTTGTCTCTCTCGCCAACAGAAGTTGGTCCAATAAAAAGATATTACCTCACCCACCTTGTCTCTCTAATATCCTAGGGCCAACATGGCTGCCACACTGCACATACCAACAACAGTGAGCTATGTGGCTTCAGAAGAAAGAAAGAAGTGTCCAGGAAAAATTACATCTGTTCAGAGAAACATATTATTCAGACAAATCCAATTCTCCTCCCCACCCCTGCTTAACAGAAAATGGTGCAGTATAAAAAAGTGTGTGCATTACATAAGCATTTCACATATTGTTAGGATTTCCTTCTACATTGTTATTTTTGTCTGAATCAGTAATGATGCTTGATTTGTTCTGTAAGCAACCTGATTAGTCACTGTTTACTTTTTCTTTAATTAATACAGCATACATCTTTTAGAAAAAAAAAAAATCAGGGCCCTGTTAATTCTCAGTTAGGGCCCAATCCTGATCCCACTGAAATCAACTGCACAACTTCTTTTGGCTTCAATGGGAAAAGGATCAGGCTCTTAACAAATGGATTAAGAGGGGCTTTTTTTGTTTTGTTTTTGTGTATGAGAACTTGCAAAAAATACAGAAGGAGGTCATTATCTTTATCCCCATTTGATAAATGGGGAAACTGAGGCATAAAGAAATAAAGCAACTTACCCAAGTCACACAACAGGCCAGGAACAGAACCCAGTCAAGCTAAATCCCAGTTCTGTGCTCTGTCCACTAGGACACTTTGGCCTTTAGCTCCTTTTCCTAGCTAAAATTCAGTAGAATATTTCAATACAAAACGTGTGTGTCAACAGAAAGAGACATGAACAGAACCTTGCAGAGCTCATTTATTTATTTAAAAGTGGACAGAAAGAAAACAAAACCTAAATTGCATATGGAATTGCACTCGCACTACATCATAATGTGATTATGAAGGTATGGTTAAGAAGTCTATTTCATTGTAAATTTCAGTCTCTAGCTGCTCATAATTTTCTCAGAAACTGTTATTTTTGGATTAAAATTTCCCATGTTTTGATATTTACGTAATATTTTAAAAGAAATCTATTAATGTTCAGAAGTCATAGGAGGTCTCATCATAGGCCTTAAAACTACCCAAGAGCTCATGTAGACCATGCTGGGACACGAGGGAGTGCCGCCAAGGCCAGGGCTTCTCCTTTGCAGTTTTACAAAGCTTTGATCTTGCCCTCCACCGCACACAATCTGCATAATGTGAAGGAAATCCGCACATTTAAATTTGTATGTACTGATTTGGTCCCCTATTATAGCCCCTTTACTCCACTGCTGTGGAATTAAGGGAGAATAAACTTCTGCGGAATGTCCCTCACATAAATGAGCTTCCCTATGAATGTATGGTTAGTAGCACAAATGTTGGCATAGACGAAATCCAGGGGATTCAAAGGAACATTGCAGAGGATGGAATATGGCTAGCATACACTGCATCCTGGCTGTTCTGAGCTTTAGATCAATGCAATGGTAGCAACGTGAATCACCACCTTTTCCCACATGCCACGATATCAACTGGGGACCACCAAAGCTAAAAGCACGAGCTGCTATAACTTGAGCTAAAGCTTTCTAGGTAGATCTGTTATGGACTCATATCTTCTGCAGATCAGACGCAGAGGGGAACCTATGACATGCTGTAAATTACAGCACTTATGCATATGTATGGTGAGTGTACGTCTACAGTGGAGCTGGAGGCGTCATCTCCAGATCAGACAGAGCTGTGCTCACTTTGATCAAACAACATAGCTGCAGCTGCACAGGCAATAAGACTGGCTAGCTGCCCCAACCATCAGGGTGGCTAACCCATCATGCCTCTCTCTTTACCATGGCCAGACTGCTGCTTTTAGCATGCTGGCTGACTCAGAGCTAGGAGTTGTACATCTACCCAAGCTGGAAATGACACCTCCAGATTCAGTGGTGAGAAAAGCCCCAAGGCATCTCTCTCAGGTACCCCTCATTTTCAGGGATATCATTAACGTTACACCTTAAAGTTACCTATATTCCACCCAGATTTGGTGTCCCCATTTTTATTTGTGAAAGTTATTTTTACGTCAGATAAGCAACAAGTTCCGAGAAAGAATTATTTGTATTAAAAGTATTAAACACAATGCATTTTTAGATTCCTAGTAATATTTGTGTGCACCTTGCCCCACATTTGGGGCCAGGCAGGTCATTTTACCCCTCCCCGCCAGGGTTACTCTGTCATGTGGAAAGTGCTGGCCAGGCCCACAATTCAGAAATCACAGACGTACCCAAATCACTGCTACTCTCTCGCAGCCTGAGCCATGTTTCTTGTGCTACATAGTGCAGCGTCTGGTTCACAGTTTCTTGAATAAATCTTTGCAGCCCGCCCCACAGGGCTGGATGTAGGGGCAGGAGACTGCCTGGGGCACCAGGGGGGCTGGGCTGGGCTCAGGGTGCTGGTTTTGTTGTTAGTGATAAATGTTTGAGGTAAACTGTTTCAGGTGTTCTGTATGGGGATTCATTTTTCACTAACCTCCTAGAATGTTTTGGACCTTTGTAGAATACAAATTTATAGATCTTAGCCTGCAAATTTATATTCTTATGCATCATGAAGGAAATCATGCATCCAAGTTGTGAAATGGGCTACAAATGCAATAAAAGCAAGATATTAAAAAGTTTAACAAATGGAGGTGAGGGGCACAAAAGATGCTCATCACCAGAGGCATCATTTGGTTTAGGACTGGCCCTGCCCTTAGCACTGCCATGGAAGGTCCTAATACAGCCTGAAATCTCAAACCTGTCTAACATAGCTAGTTAGTGTGCACCAAGCCAGGGTGTGAAGACACAGCACATTAGTCTGCCACACACCAACTGACTCCGGGGATCCTGCTGTTACACATTAGGAGTTATGTATCGCGTGGACAATTTTTAGTGCGTGGCAACAAGGTACATGTGGTTAGTTTGTTCAGTAAGCTAGATTGCCACGTACTAACTAGCCATGTAGATAAGCCCTCTGTATCTATTCTATCTTCAGGTCAATATTGTACCAGCACTGCCTTCAAGTTCAGGCACCCTTTTATCACTACATTATAGGCTTTTGATGGGTGACTGCATCAACCAAAAGGTGAAAGATAAAGCTGGGGAAAATATAATTAGTTTCTCATTGGTGCATTGGAACTTCCAGTCTGCAACTTTCAGTTTCTGAAGGAACGTTTTTCCCCCCCTTTCTTCAGGAGCACTTGTGGTTGTGTGACTTTCAATCATGCTTATGCACAATTTTGGTGGCTTTTAACTTTTATTAAAAAAAGCTTAATCAGAATCAATAAAATTCTTGATTGAAGGGTTTCTTTTTTAATAAAATGCAAAGAGCTGCCAAGCCTGTATATGTGAACTACGAAAACCTCTGGCCAGCAGGCACTTCCCGTTTTTAATAAGGAGCTTTTCCTCTTCTGTATGCAAAAGCAAATTCCAATAGCATTCACAATTGCTGCAGCACCTTTTAACTTTTACTTTTCATTAACAAGGGCTTAAGAGGGACTAATGTAGACCTTACTTTAAAATCTATGATTAAACTGTTGTATTCTGGCTATGGAATGTTGGGTTTTACTATGGGTTTTACTATGAAAGCACTAAAAATGCAGACAGTGACACATGTGGATGAAACTGTCCAATACTGCAAAAGCCCTGAGAGGACTTCTACAGTGAGCCTCAGAGTCCACTTAAAATCAAGGGGTAAGTGAAATATGACTGTAAGGTTAACTTGTGACAAATTACATATACTCCAGTATTTAGATAGTTTGATATGCAACTTTATTTCATTTTTAACATTGGTCTCTGAGAAACAAGCTGTGTAAAGAGTTCAGTAAGAGTTTGCATTAAAAAAGCAATTATTTTGAAAGTCAAAATTCCAACCTTATGTGATAATTTGTTGCTCCCATTGACTTGAATGGAAACTACATACCTATATCCATGTTACATCCATCTGCAGTATACAACCCAAATCTATTCAGGTAAAGCATTATTGAGTACATTAAAACAAAGCTTAATGATGAATGTAAATGGGGGCTGGATTACCATACAATTGCAATAAGTTGTTTCCAGCTGAAAGCAGGAAAATAGGTGAAATAGTATTTGATACCTCAGAAAATAATGTCACATTACAGTAGAATTCACTGTGCATATATACCTGTTATTTAAATCCATCCAAGATTATCCCTTATCAAAAAGTATTAGAGAATTTAATGTAAAGTGAAGACTTTCTGTAAGCTAGTTGGACCAACTCTCAGAATTTAACTGAGGATTTTATACCTTTTGTAGAACTCTACAGGATAATTTTTAAAAAATGACACAAAAGATACATACTTCGCTAAATCCTATGGATTTTAAAAGTCATTTCTACAGAACCCTATTGGTTTCACTCTTATTTACACTTTAAAAGACATTTCCTTAGAAGAATTTTAAGACTCTTCAGCCAAAGTGCTTGCGCTGCCCTAAACTTTCTAATAGATCTTACCTTCTGTGCATTGAAAGCCATTTTGCCTAATACTCCAAGAGAATGATCACACGGAAATATCACTTTTTTACCCACCTTTGGTGGCATCTCTGTTCTAGGTCTATCCCTATGACCTTTTAGAGAACATGCAGAAACTGCTTGGCATTAATAACTATTTCTTTTTCAAATCAGACTCATTCTTCCTTTGGTGTTAATAGCTTAACAGAGGGGGACTGTGAAGAGCTGCTGGAAACTGAAATGGACATTGCTTCATTGACATCTGCCCAGCCAGCTCTCTGTGCCTTGATTAAGGATATATCACAGACAAGCAGGAACATCAGCTTTCAGCAGGGTAGCTTGACTCCTCTCTCGTTTTCAGCATGATTTTCTATCATTCATGCACCTTTCAAACTTAAAAATGATTAATACTGTCCCTAAATACTCTACCTCAGAAGATTGTTGCAGGGCTGAAATAATTAGCATTTGCAAAGCATTTTTAGATCTTCAGATGGAAGGCCTTAAAAATGTTACAAAGTACTGTTTCACCATCCCAAACACCCCCCCACCCACACACACACTCAGACTGTCCCACCTGTATCCTACAACTATAAAGTCTCAAAAGTCCAACTTCTTTCCAACTCTGGCTTCAGTTCTACTCCCTGAAGAATGAGCTTTTGAGACTTCCCAAGCACCTCATATGCACTAGGACCAAGCTGTCAGTAGAATATCTAGCTGCAGAAGGGTATCACTTGAATGTGATCCCATTCCAACACAAACGCTGATCAATGTGATATGAAGGGGAACTGACAAGCTTCAATTTCAAACTATTGCTGGACATTTGTCATCTGGTGTGCAAGCTTTCCCCTCCTATTATGTTTGCTTACATTATTTACACCATGTTTCCGAAAGTCCCTCCCCCCCACATTGAAAACAAACATTACAGATGCATTTTGTTTTGATAGGTGCCTTATATGTTCACATCATTATACCCTGTTCAAAGTTGACTATTCATTGAGGGTAAGCCATTATGTACACAATCCTATGCAGGAAATGCCAGCTTTTTGGCACAAGGACTGAGGAAACGTGATGAGATGGCACCTGGGGAAAGCAAGAAAGGATCCTGAATGTTTAGGTGAGGTTTAAGCACTTCCCTGGTTTGCTTTATTGTAAAATATAAAGGCCTCCTCTTCTAAGGACCGAACACCGATACTATGCATAAGGGCTTCCTTCAGCCCTTTATAAGTCTTTATAAGGTCTGACTTGTTTCAGCCAAATCTGAAGTCTCAGACATGATAAAGTTGAAGGAATAACAGGAAAAACCCAGCTCCTGCCCTCTTCAAAAAGGTCCTTTTACACTTAGGCAGAAGCTGTCCAGAGCACAGACCTCTAAGAAAAAACTGAGTGGAATTCCTTACCCTGACACAGTCGTTCATTTTAAGGCAGGCAACTATGGGCCTTCCTTTGGCTTGGAAACATTTAACCACTTCCCTGCCAGCCACTAGACAGGATCTGTGCGCCCCACTATACATCAGTAGAAGTTGATTTAAGAAGGGCGTTCACAAAGTCAATAAAAATGTGACCCCATTACCCTTTAAAAAACAAACACCCATACCACAGAATTACCTGTTCTTAAAATTTCAGGGTAATTTGTTTTCTGTGATTATGGGCTATAAAAAACTAACATCCTGCTGTTTGTCCAGAGCTACATACACGATTTTTGTTGCATCTAATGTTCATTTCCCCAGACAAAAGAGAAAAATGTAAAATAATATGAATGATCTGACCTTTTGGTCCTCCTGGGACTCCCCTCCCCCCCTTTTTTTAAAGGGCTACCTTAATAAAATCTTGGCTACCGATTGAAATAAGAATGATTACAATTTTAGAATCTAAAATGCTTTTGAAGATCCATTTTTTAAAATGCTATTGAAACCTGGAGCCAAGATGAAGTTTTGTTTTTAAAGTCATATTTCATAGATGCAGTGGCAGGTCCATGACATGCAATCCTTTTGTGAGGTCAGAACCATAAAATATTGCCATTGTTTCTTTTAACTAGTTTCAAGTTAGAGATTGTGCATATAATATATCCTATACACGTACATTGTCTTATACACATGATATATAGACACTCCAACTGTGAGTAATTAGTTAACAATACCAACCATTAAAAATGTATACGGATCAAAAACAAATGAAATAATTAAGGAACCAACAACATAATACTGCCATCTCATGGCAAAAACACGAGGAAGTATTGCTCAGATATGTAACTCAGAACATTAGTCTTTGAAACGTGAATCTACTTTAGTAAAACTATTTTAGTTCTTACTTTTACTAAGGGCTTATCTATATGAACAAGTTCATGGCAAACTGGGGTATCAATCTATCCTGCACTAGCCTCATGGGTTCTAACTCTCCATGTTCACCCTGCTGACCTGCTTTAACAGTTCATTAGGTTGTGTTAATCCAGTTCTCTTTAAAATGGAACTAAGTCAAAGCGCTCTAGCAAATTGTTAATGTCATTGTAGCAGTGACGCTCAGAGTACCTTTCCCAGATCTGAAGAAGACCTCTGCATGGCTCGAAAGTTTGTCTCACCAACAGAAGTTGGTCCAATAAAAGATATTACCTCACCCACCTTGTCTCTGTCCACATGGACAGTTAGACTGCTAGTCAGCAGGGTTTACACGGAGAATTAGACTCTGCCCAGGTTAGATTCAGCCTGCTTGCCATGAACTAATTGTTTGTGCAGATAAGCCCTTAGTGTTTTAGAAATATTTGATACAGAATGTAAATCTACATGAAATCATATTTGATTTTAGTTTGAACGACATCCACACAGGGGTCAGATGAACAAAGCCGCTATCATAGTATACAGATGTTTCATCTACACCAGCATCTCATCTCTGATAGTGATCAGTACCAAATGCTTTGAAGAAAGGTGCATAACTCACAAAGTAGAATAAGCCAACCATCGGGGAAAATTTCTTCTAAACTCTGTTAGATAATGGTTTACTTATGGTCTGAAACATAAGGGTTCATATTCTTAAAGAAAAAAAATAAATGTGTCTCTCTCTTCTGTTGAGTGTAACTGAATGGTCTCAGTATCCACGCAAATATCGAGTTCTTTCTGAATCTTACTAAACACCATCTCAATGATATCTAGTGGCTATGAGTCCCAAGGTTAATTATGTGTGGCATTAAAAGTGTTTTCCTTGATCAGATTTTGGGCTTTTGACCTCTATTCTGTTCTACATCAGGGTATTAGCATTTTGAGAAAGCCAATGTGTTAAAACAGTACATGAAATCTCTCATTAAATGTAATTTGTAAATTCTCTTTATTATAATCAAACTTCACATATAGTTCTTATGAAGCCCTAGCAAAGCTGCTGTTTCACTAGAACACAGTGTAACGGCACTGACGGTTTTTTAATCTAGCGAGAGAGTGAAAAGAAAAGACATCCAGAAGGGCAAACTAGTCCATCAGAAATCTGTCCTAGAAATCTGTCACTAGAACTGCAGGCTTTTCTACAAGCATCACAGCAGTCAGCAGTGAAGGAAGCCAAGAGCTCAAACAAGGTCATGCAGGAAATAGCCAACACAGACTTGTACTCTGCAGGAAAAATACATGAAATGCAACAACTATTTTTAAATAGCATTAAGTTCATGGTAAAAACCAACAGAAGCTACTAAAGGGAAATCTAAAGATGACACTCCATTTTAGCTCGGTTCGGTTTATAAACAAGTGCTTTATAAAAAGGCTTGTGCATTTTTTTTACTTAGGTGTGAAGAGGATCCGGGTTATTAGTATTATTTTAAGATGTTGAAGTTTTATTTTAGTTTATAAGAAGTTATATCAGAGGCCCCACTCGTGGCCTTTTTCCAAGCCCAAAAACAGAAGGCATGCAAAGAACTCTCCTCTTTATTCCTCAATCTTTTTTCCATTGATTGACACAAGCCATAGCCTCCCTTGGGAGGGAGAAAGAAGCAGGAATGTAATAAAGGAAACACTGCTCAGAAGACAAAAGAAAACAAGTGGGTCTTTCTAGGACAGTAATCATGCAAGAGGCTAAGCAGAACAATGAGGCACATCGTGACAACTCCCACTTCACACTACCGCAGTCAAGCACAAAGGGCATGGATACCAGGGCATAAATCCGGAAAAGCCTGCAGTGCTGTGAACTCTCCCAATAACAGAAGAGGGTCATAAACACTTCATTGGGTGCCCTTCCCAAAGAGGTGCTCATTTTGCACTACACTGAACTGCTGGGGGATTCTGGCCTTAAAGTCAGGTGGCACAGAGGTAGCACATGGCCTCTGTGCCATTTCCCTAGCTTCTTGCTGAGGTAGACGGGAAAAGGGGATATGGACTGAATAAAATATTCTATGATTTCTTTACCATTATTTGCCTGGCTCTCCTCCCAAATTACACGATTCAAAGGTCATGTGACATTGACACAATTTACACAGACAATTTAGCCTAGTAAACTTTGCACCTAAATCACTCAAGCATGTGATAAGAAAAAAAATGTAAGTTTGTTTCTCTTTTGGTGTTTCCATTACATTTGAAAAAGAAAATGTCTGAGGAAAGGAGGTGGAAATTTAAAAAACAAAAACCAAACCAAAGCATCATGCTGTAGAAGCTCTGAATTTCATCTACACTGTTTTGTGCATTCAAAGACATGTAGAGATGGTGAGGAAAAAAGTATATTGTGAAAATGTTCAAAAAAAAAAACATTACTTTTTTTTTTTAAATGATTTTCTAAACAAATTAGTTTTAATTGGAAAAATAACCACTCATCTTTTACTTTCTCCCCTAAGAGAAAATGGAGTAGGGGCTAAGGAAAAGCATTTGTGAGAGAGCATTTTTTCACCTCTCACAACAAAACAGGTGTTTTAAAGTTAAAAATTATTAATTGAGAAATTGTAATTAAAAAAAAAAAAAGCACAGAAATTTGACCAAATGAGAAATTTCTGCAAAATGTTTCAGTTTCAGTGAAAAGGCATTTTCAATAATTTCCAAAGATGGGAAAATTGCAGAACTTGTGAGAGCAGCTTTCCTACTTCCCCCTAGTAATTCATGTTCACTGTCATATACAGTTAAAATAGTCAAGGGGCATGATTTTAATTTTAAGAAATTCTTTTAAATTATTAGAATATTTACCTCAAAAATCTGAGTTTTATTGCACGTTCATGGTTGATTTTTGTAGGAAGAGGGTACTTTTCAGAAATGCTAGATCTCAGCACACTCTTTACTCTCTAGTTTGGTGGATTAGTTATTCTCTGAGCTTTTTACTGTAAGGGTTGTAAATTAGGAACTGTTTTATAGTGTACAGAGTCATATTTGTACACAGGTGACATTCACCAGGTAATTCCGGATAAAAAGTTACATTTTTCAAATGAATATCAGAGGATGTATCTTGATCTTTTATTCATGCAAATATTCATTGACATAAGTAGTCTTATTGATTCTGGTGCAACTAGTTACATTAGTGAGGAATACTTACATGAGCAAGGGTTGCATGACTGGTCACTAACAGCGGGTTGAAAAACAAATTTTGAATGAAAAAATTTTGTTTAAAGGAAATTTTTAATGAAATTTTAAAACATTTCCAACTTTGGAGAAGTTAAACTGGCAAAGTTATAAATTCATTTTTTGTTTTGTCACTAACTTTTGCAAAGATGGAGAAGTTCTGGAAACTTTAAAAGTATGTGCATTGGGGATGTGGAGAAGGGAGGGGGTAAGAAAAAGTGTGTCGGGGGCAGGGGGAATCCCTAGAAAGGATTCTTTATTTCCAAAAACAAAACAGGAAAAAAGGAGGAAACCTGGGAAATACAAACAATCCAAAATTTGAAAAGTTGTTCTTTTTTTTTAAAGACATTATTAAGTTTTGTTCCACCTCAAAATTTCCCATAAAAAAATCAAATATTTTCCCTCAAGAAATGTTTCCAGCTATATCTCTTTTTCCCAGTGCAGAGGGGAAACTGGTGACAAAATTTCAGCCAGCTTTAGCCAATAACCTTAGGTTATGGCTTCACTGCCAAAATACTGTGTTTTTACAATGAGACACACAATGCAAGTTAGCTATTCACTGCAAAATCCTAGTGGAGACAAGGCTAAACTTTTTAGCCTTGATGTAGTTAGGCAAGGTCAGCTCTCAGTGAGCAGGTATACTGCTGAGCTCATCTCATTACACTGAGGTAAAAAACTATCTGTGCAAAGTCATGTTAATTATGTCACTGTACAGCAACACCTTTTTGGCAGTGAAGACCTAGTCTAACTGGGTAATGGATTTCTCTTTGTTAATTAAAATGCTGCCATTATATAAAAAAGGTGGTATTTTTAGTAAGAAGGGCTGTAATATCTATCTGGTGAAGCACTCCATGAAATGTAAAGCCAGTCATAATGAACCTTGGTTATCAAAACCCCAGCGGCACATTTCAAAACAGTGAGTATATACTGTAGTCTTAAAGTCTGCTGCTTTCACCCTAGAAGGGACTGTATTCTAGTGATGGATGAAGCGATTGCTGCAATCAAACATTCATGGGCAGCAATCAAACATTCATGGGCAGACACAGACTCCTGTGGATCCCACTGAACTCAATAGGACCCTGAGTGAATTCAGTGGTTCATACACATGGATGTGATTGCAGAAGAGAGGCCAGAGTTTGTAATGACTTTGTTAAAAACTTGGGATCATTAGATAAAAAGGCTTACATGACAGTCATTCATAATTGCATGGTTTGGGGAATGGTGATGTTACAATATTGAAATCTAGTTTCCTGTTTTCCTTTGGTATCGGATCCTGAAATCCTTTCTGGTCTGCCAGTCCTTTTCTTAGCAGTCCAATCAGATACCTGGATAGGCATAAGTTAAACCTAACAGACATAGCTCAAGTGGCTAGATTAACTAAATAAATCAGATAAGGGCTCTCTTCAACTTGATATATCAGAGACAGTGATGGAATTTGAACACAGAAGAAAACAAAACCAAAACTTTTCCTCCCTGTGCAGACGATCATCTTTAAAGTGATTTAACTTTTTTTTTTTTTTGATGTTTTAAAGAACATAACTTCTGAAGTCTAGGATGGTAGTATAGCAGAGATTTGCTAGTCTGAACTTCAGTTTAATGCAGAATATTACAGATTCTATAGTGTAATCCACTGTACTGTAATACCACTGCTGCATTATTATATCCACAGCACATTCAAACTATGATCTCTATTTTACCCTCAAGTTCCTCATGTGGGGGGAACCTATGTCCACAGGTTCTAGGGCAGAGAGCACGGAAGGTATTGTGTTGCCTCTACATCACACTCACCACCTCTCCCCAACCTCACAGAAGCCATTCTTCATTGTGCTTCACTGGACTGCTTTAGCAGGAGTTAGCCAAGTTCCACCGAATTCTTCCCTCTGGCCCACCAGGAAAAACAGAATAAGTATAGCAGTCAGGAGTTAACTGCAAGGCAGTTTATGGTGCTGTGTTTAAATGATGCTTTGTGAAAATAAAATAAATTGTTTTGAAAAAATGAATAGCCTGAAAATACTTATTTTTAAAAATAAGTCACCATGTGTCTTCAAAGAGAAGAGAGTAGCAAACATTCTAATGACATAACACCTTTTCTATGAATTAGTAAGCAGCACAGTTAAGGGTGATGCCTTACTCACACTGAAGAGCACCTTCTTTCAATGGGTCATATAAGGTATTATTCATTGTTCATAAAAGGTATCACATTTTGACTTTAAGAAAATGCTTCTAAAAAAGTAGTGGAAAATATGGGTTACTATAGTATATTGAACAGTATATTTCAAGCCAGATTCTTATCTGACTTCAATGGAACTATGTTGATTTACACCAGTTGAGGAGGTGACTCAGATTTTTAATTTTGCTGAAATAATTATTATATCTTAAGGACATGGATATTTTATTCCAACCACTGAAGGTATTATAAGATGGAGAAAACATTTGTATTTGACAATAAGGATGAAAGCATTTTGTTTCACATTCACAAATAAGATGCAGAAACAAAAGCTCCATTATTAATATTATTTCCTCATGAGGATGAGGGGAAAAGGATACCCTGAAATATTTTAAGGATCTGTGAACACGCTAACCTGTGGCATTGAGAGCCAGAGTAAATAACACTGCACAAAAAAGTCAGGAATGTCTAAATAGGAGGACAGTACAACACAGATATAAACGTAATCAAAATAACGAATTTTAAAAAACTGCTGAGCACCCCTATCTCCAGATGAAGTCAATGGAATCTTTAGATGCTCAGGACCTCTGAAAATCAGATCCCTAATTGCTGAGCCTTCTTCTCTTTCTTGTTAAGGAAACAGGCGCTCAACACTTCAGCCATTTTTCTTTTCATTTATAAGTGACATTATAGTAGGGGGAAAGCTGGCCTCATTGGTTGATCCATGTATCAACTGCAAGATAATGATCTTATCCACACAGATACATAGCTGAAAGGTTATCTTCTCTACTTTTCATTCCACATGGTTAAATCAAAGGGATGAATTTATGAAAAGGGGACAGAATCGTTTGTTCATAGAATGTTAATAAACAACAATTGGGAATGTCAC
Source organism: Mesoclemmys tuberculata (assembly GCA_007922155.1). Lineage (NCBI taxonomy): Eukaryota > Metazoa > Chordata > Testudines > Chelidae > Mesoclemmys > Mesoclemmys tuberculata. Next base: position 29,609,741 of record ML675620.1, on the reverse strand, counting down.
GTGTATGTTTTTGAATTGTATTTCTGTGTTCTATTTGATTATAAGGATGTACATGGGGAACAAATATTTAATAATGGAGTCTTCAGTCTAGTAGAGAAAGATGTAAGAAACAATGGCTAGAATTTGAAGCTTAACGAATTCAAACTGAAGTTTTAATGGTAAGAATAATGAACCATCAGAATAATTTAACAAGGGTCATGGGGAATTCTCCATTACTGACATTTTTTAAATCAAGATTGGATCTTTTCTCTAAAAGATATGTTCTATTAATTATTTTGGGTAAGTTCTATGGCCTGTGATATGCAGTAGGTCAGATTAGATGACCACAATGGTCCCTTCTGGCCTTGGAATCTATGAAATCTGAGTTCTGGTGATATGTCAGAATTTCTCTTTATGACACATGTTCTTCATAAATATAGATTCTGATCATACCTTTTACAACATTTCCATACAACTATCAATTAAAATTCAAAAGTTGATACATAAATAAAGAATGGTATTTCAATTTCATCCAATGAAAAAATATCCATTTATAATCCTGCTCATGACGTTGGCTGAGAATGTCTTTTAGGAACAACAGGGAGTACATAAAAACTGACAAATAGTTTTGCAAGCTGTACAATGTTCTACAGAATTATTAAAAGGTAGAAAATCAAATTCAGGTTCTCAGGTTGGCTCCATTAGCAAGTAGCCATCATGAGCCTTTGCAGAGGAAGCATCCTAAGCAATTTGAGGGGTGAGGAACTGAAACCCACCACTCACAACCACACCTCAGATTGCAGGGTGCATTTAAAAAAAAAGTTAAATTTGCCCAGCGCAATGGTGTAGAGCTAGGGGGGAAAACTGACCAAAAACGTCTTGTGGCAAAAAATGCATATTCAGCAATGCCAAAATATTTTACATAGTCATTGTATAATGCAGCATCAGGGACTAGAATAGTACATGGTTGGGATGTGAAGTCAGAAGGATAGAGAAAGTTGGCACACCATATCTGTCACTAGACTTTTCACAATTCTGGGTTTACAGAACCCATTCTCTGTGATAAATAGAGGGTACAGTATAAAGTTCATTTCAGCTTTAAATGTATTAGTGATTCCAACTATATTGCCTAAAAACTTTAAATTCTGGTAAAACCAGTAATACAACACACACACAAAAACTCAACAGATTTTAAATGTATCTACTGCATCATTATTTTTAAAAACATTTAAAAAAATAATTAAAAATTAAGTTTGATAAGATCTGGCTGCTAGCAGATAGCTCACAGCTCTTTTGAAAATGTGTATTTCCCTTCTTAAACATCCTCATCCCCTCTCCTTCACAGTGGGGAATGACGCAAAAAATAATGTAACCAAATATTTGGGCATTAATATCCAGCCCACATTTTTTCCCCAAGCTCCAGACAAATGAGTTATGAGTCCAAAGAGGGCTTTCCTGGTGGCCAGCAGGATTTCCTCATGGCTTTTTAGTGTATCCTTCCTTTCACGGTACTAAATGTGTGCCAACAGGCAGGAATAATACATCTCTATTAATCTAACGTGAAAGCTCTGTACTTTAAAGTATTATTAATTCTCCATATTAGTATTCATTTTCACTGATATGATCTACAAGGTGCTAATATGATTACATATTAGATTGCGCACTAGAAATAGGATTATGCTCATTAACTACTATAGTACTGGGACAGAAAATGTGATGGAAGATTACTAAACATAGCCAGTGGACCAGAAACCATGGTCTGATCCTGTAAAATGCTTCATGCCCTCATCTCCCATAGGATGCATAGGAATTCAAGCAGTCGCTATCTTACAAGTTACATTCAGCAGGTTGCAGGATTGACTCTCATAACATTTTTTTAAAAAATCTTGCAATCACACACACACACAAAAAGAGACAAGAGAGTCCAGAATCTATGCAACGTTCTATCTACCCGTAAACTACTGTTTCTGAAATGGTTTGAAGGTGCCAAACTAATCCATGGGGATGAATGGAAAGGAAAGCTGGGATCTTGGAAAGCTGAAAGACCCCAGATTTATCCATCTGACACTCTGGAGCAGGTTACTGGCCTACCTGCTTCGATTTTGAGCGGCACTGCAACTCCATGTGACAGGTCTCAATGCCACTTACTCGGATTTGGCCCTGCTGCCCCTCTGTTAGGGAGGAGTGGCCCAGGTACACCACCCACCTCTGGTCAGGAGCCATTGGAGGGGGTTGGGTCCACCTTCATTGCACCCCTGCCCACGCTGCAAACATGCTGCCTCAGCTGGTGTTAAGATGGCTCTTTGAAAGCTATTTTTCTGCTCTCTGCTTCTGTAATGGCCCCTAATAATTTGGTCATGGTTGGAGTTTTGTGTACAGATTAAGGCTGTTGACACCAATCAAAATTTCTCTCATCTCAGCTGAACTCAGAGCCACCTATGAAGTATTCGGGCATCTGGTGGGTAGCGGAAAAACAAAGAATGCAAAAAAAAATAAAAAGAAAGATTGAAGTGGGGAAAAGACCAAAAAAAGAATCAGAGAAAAAGAAATGAACAGAAGAAAGCAGACAGTGGCAATAGTTACAACATATTGTATAGGTGGAAGTTGGTCACAGAGGAGAGTCACTGTTCCATCAATCTACCTATCCAAAAGGGCTCCAAGTGCAAAATGTTTGGAAAAGTCTGCTTTAAGTCAGTTTGAAGGGTGGCATGAAAAGACTCTTAATTCTTTTAATATTTTTCACAAAGGTAGTGCACAAGTTTCAGATTGACAGCCTTCAAGACAGAACCCTTGTTCTTATCTATATATTCATTTTAATGAATACAGTAACTATTTTGAGTGTCATTCTTTTAACATGCTCAGAAGCAATGAGGTTTAATAGCAGAACTCCAGTCAAACATGTGGCCAATAATCTCAAAGACTGAAGTGAAATATCAATACTTCATGCTTGAAGAGATATCGAAGAGGTTGCTGTTTGGTATTTTGACACAAATTGTCTCATCAGCTGTCATGCAAGGAATGTAAACGCTGAGTATTAGCACAGGGGACCAAAACCCTAATCCCAGGGATGTTCATGGTGCACAGCCATTAGGACAGTTGACAAGACACTTGCATAGATTCTGAACGAGGCTGCATGGCACAGAGAAGCTGCGAAGATAGCAGTTTTTCGCTCTCTAATCCAGCCCAACAGCATGCCCACCATTTATTTTATTTTTAGAAATAGGTTTTCAATTCATTGAGATAAAAATCAGGCCATTAGATCCCCTTAGCCAACATGAGACTACAGAACCCGCAGCTACATGCAGAATAGCTGCCACTATAACTTTTATTATAGAAGATCACACCAGTCACGAGAGCAGACCTTAAAAAATATATTTGGGGAACACAACGTTTATTAGAGAGAATGTAAGTGAAGCAGACTAGGCAGGGAGATAAAGGGGTCAGTGGCTTTTCAGCTGTGCAAACCACCTCAGCCCCTGCTTTGCAAATGCAAACGACTTCACCAGGCCCTCACATTAATGGCCTCTAAAAGAGCCATTACGTGACAACTTAGCTGTAAAGAATATAAAAAAAAAAAAACACACCACCAGTCTTGATCTGAATTTACTTGCTAAGGTGTTTCCTACTTACTTCAAGGACTTTGCTGTTCTCAACTCATTACATTGTTTGGAGGTGAATCCTCAAGTTTAGTCGCCAATTTAATCCCTGCTCCTTGACAGGGATGGGTGAACAAATAAACAAACCAAGGCTTTATCCCAAAACTGAATCGTTTTGTAAGATTAAAAAAATATTTTGTATTTTATTTTAAAATGTTTACGTTTTCATATGCCTTTATATTGTCTAGGTTTGGTTGGAGAGGGAAACAAAAAGTCTGGAAAAGACTGCAAGAAATGCGGCTCAGATGGAAGTAGGTTAAGAAATGTTTCAATAAAGCTTTTTTCCATGAATTCTCCAGTTCAGTTGTGCATATCTCACAGAGCACTAGAATTTGGATAAATTTTAGACAATCATCCAAATGTTGGGCACTTTTCTGATCCTGTAAAGATTCACTTACAGTATTAATAGCACAGTGGGGTCATAGTCCATGACTGGGGCTCCTAACAAGTTATGGGTACTGATAGCAGAGACTAATTATCATACATCAATTTCAGTTTTCTTTGTTTTAGGCTCATTTCTACAGATATAAACATGTGAAATTCCACTGATTTCCTAGCATTTTTTAAATTATTTCATCTGATTAGCACAAATACTAACACCATATTTCTATTCAGTCTAAATCAACATATGATCATTTTATTATAAACAAACCCCACTTTTGTACATTGTTTGCAATATCAGTTTTAATCTTGAGCTGAATTGAATGAATGATGTTTAAAAATCAAGCTACTTTGACCTATCTCGGCTATGCACAACTATTATTCCAAGTTCAAACCCGACATTTCTTTGCTGATAGCTGGTAGGCTACTGAAGCCCTGCTGTGTGAGCTGTATCTGCCACAGGCAACAGTAATTTGTGTATTTGTCCATTTTTCAACATTTTAGAATTATGAATATGCTCTAAGTGCTATGTGCAGTTGGGCCTCTAAACCTTCTCTGCCCCTGATCTCTACATACATGAGGTATGTAGTGAAGGAAGCATGAGGGGAAATAAGATGAAAGAGCACATAGTATTTATAATCCAGGCAGAGTAACCTAGAACCTCAATTTCATCTTGCATGCCTGCTATGTAAATAAACCCACATGATTTTCACTCTTAATTCAACTATTTATGTTAAGTCTACTGTGCAATCATTCCACATATGCTGTAAGTATCTCTGGCAAGATACAGGCTACTGTCAAGAAGTTAGTTCTCTAAAACCTGCTTTTCACAATAGGCATTTTGTGAACTGAATACTCATTCAGGGATCTCAAAGTGCCTTTCAAACATTCATTAATGAGTATTTTTATAATATCCACTTTAAAGAGCTAGAGAATAGAGAAGTTAAGGTCAAAATGCTCAAAACGTACATGAGCACAAATAGCTACTTGGAGGCCCATTTATGGGCTTGTGTGGGAATTGGGTAAAAATAAACCTTAGCTTTATAAATCCCTGAGTGCCCCTAACTGTAGTCCTTCAAAGGGGTACTATGGGTGTGCTTTTAGCTACTTATATAATATTATCAGGAGTGCCCAGGAAAGTTACAGCTACTCCAGTTACTCAGAAGTCAGTCTCACCAGGCTACACACAGATCTGTACTTGAAGGGTCAGAGTCAACACACTTACACCAGTGTTAATCTAGAACCACTGCACCAACTTCAGCAGTCTGTCCCAAAAGGATGAAATAGTTCAGCCATAGTTCATATAAAAAACTTCAAATTGGGTGCTTATCTTAAGCAATCTTCCAAATCATTGTAGATTTGCCCTATGAAGGATGCTGCTCCATACATATATTTAGTTTCCTTAGTTCTACAAGCACACTTACTCAAGTGAAACACCAGAGAAAGCTGTCCTTTAATTTAACATATCTGTTTATCATAGACTTTTGCTGTGCTGCAAAACCTTTCCAATCTCAAATAGAGTGAAACAAATAAAACATGGGTGCTAGGTTCATTAGCATTTAATGAATAACAAATTACCTTGCCTCTGCTAGTAATCTGACTTGTCTTCCTCTTAGTTTTTCTATTTATATTATCTTCTTTCATGCAAATTAAGGGACTACACAAACACAATTAGATGTCTGCAATAAGTAACTGGAAAAGAATTCAACAAAATTAATTACAGATCTTTCTTTTTCCTGCACTAGCAATGATCAAACATCAATTCAGACAGACAATTGGCAGTCCTCTTTAGCTTTCATCTTTTGAAACCTGGATTGGAAGTTAAAGCTTCTGTGAAAATAAACTAAATTACGTTCTCCTCCCAGCCATTCATTCTTTCCCTCCCTATGAATTTATTTTCTGAAGACTAGATAGATACATATTACAACTTTTCTGCTTTGCTAACAGGTGCACTCACCTAGAAAGGACAATTATAGAACCCTGAGCTAATCTTTTATTGTCTGTTTCATGCCATTATTTGGTATTTCCATAAGAATTATTATATGGAAGACATGTATGGGTCATTCCTCAATGAGACATGTACAAATATAAGAGGGGATATAGGGTCTCAACCTATCCCTATTGAAGTCGGTAGCCATCTATTAGCTACAATGGGAGCTGGATAGAGGTAATATTACACAGTACTCTTAAGTGTTACTAAGAACTGTGGCTAAATGCCATCTAGGATGGTTGGCACAGGTGGAAATCAGTAGTAACTAATTTATAGAATGGTAGTGCCAGAGGTTCAGATTAGGATACACAGCTTTTAGTCTGCAGTGTTTTTGAAGATTTATATATATAAAAAAAATCACTGAAAAAATAGTAATATTTTGCTCCCATCAAGCACTCTTCATCCAAGGATTTTTAAGTACTTTGCAGATATTAATTAACTGTAACCATCTTTGTGATGTTTTATACCTGTTCTGCAGAGAGGTAAACTGAGGTACAGATGAAGTTTAGCACTAGATTCAGCTCTGTCTTGGGTGTGGCATGGAGATGCCCATAATCAGGGGAGCTCAAAGAGATGCAATCCTTTACTGAGCTCCTTGGTGCATACAACGCTCCACATGCTTCTCCTGAAGTCAATGGCAGAACTCCCATGAACTTGGATGGTGTGAAATCAGTCCTTAGAAGAACACCAAATAGAATAGAAACTAGAACCCCTGTCACACTGCTCTGTTCTAAGCACTGAATATTATGCCCTTAGAAGTGTTAGCATCTGCAACGCCGATTGAAGTAAACTGGAGCTATAGGTGTTCAATAGTCCAAACATCCCCCGTTATTCCACTTTGATATCCCACATAGTTTACAGAAAGGCAGCTATTAAGTTATAGAAATATGGCACCAAGGTACTGTGTTATAAGGCAAACCATTATCAGAAAGCTCAGTGAACTATGAAGAGACTTTTGGCCTATGTCTGTCAGCATTACAGACGACAGATATCCTTCTGAAATCCTTCCTTTCATGAGTAGTCCTTACCAGAGTACATAACCCCTTTGATTTTTAATGCAAGTAACAGTTTGCCAGATTAAGACCCCCATTTGGAGCAGAAACATGTTATATTCATGTTATCACAACCACAAGTCACTGTTAGGGGATGCATCCTATAGTCCTTACTCACTAAATTCAATAGGAATCTTCCTGATTACAGCTTACAACTTCAGGCCCGAGTTCTGTAACCTACCAGCACTACTGTTTTGAAAGTAAAATGACCTTTTCCTACTTTAACACTAGGAGTCCCCATGCCTTTCCCTTTCCTTCCAAGCTTACACCAACACCAGCAGTACCTTAACAGGAAAAGGAAAAGATTTATTTCAACACCATCAGCGTGGCATGAGTAACTGAAGACTGGCCCAAGTCACGCAATTCAGATTTTAAGCAGCCTGACATTTGGTGGCAGCTACTGACTGAGACCTCTCTCTAACACTTGTTTGTGTAATGACAGGATCACAACAATAGAACATAAGTGATGTCAATTCATTGCAAACAGCAGAAACCAAAAATTTACTCACCTCACTAGCCGGGTGGGGGTGGGGGTGGGGGCTTTGGCAGGACAGGAACAGCAGAGACGCTTTCATGCACAGGGAAACCTTCCTGACAGAGCAGCTGAGGCATAATCCACCTGCTCCTTTCCTTTCCTACTTGCCTTAACCTTCAACATGTAGAGACTGGACTGGACTGGACTGGACTGCTCTGCTCCTCTCCTCTCCCCACCCCCTGGCTGCAGGGGATTATGGGGAAGAAGGGAGTCACATGATGCATTTGAACCTAGAGTGGAGTGTTCCACCCCACACTCCTACCATTGAGAGTGTTGTAGGGACCACATGATTGACTGCCATGGGGGCAAAGGGGAGAAGGAAAGGGCAGTTTGCTGCTTGAGCACAGTAGCTATTGTGTGCTTTGTTTTGGATGCACCCTATATTTAGTTGCTGGATCTTGTCTGTTGTCAGGGTCTGGACTGTTTGTTGCCTTTGGGGTCTGAAAAGGATTTTTACCACGTGGCAAAATTCTGTGTGGGGTTTTTTCCACTTTCCACCAACATTCAGGAGGTCTGGTTTCGGGGTTTAAGTTACAATGAGTGAGTTAGAAAGTGTTTGATTGAGGCCCTTGTACGATTAGGGGCTGCTGAGGTGTTGGTCTAAGTGCACTCTTCATCTAAGTGCACTTCAGCCTTCATGGCTTTCATTCCCCTCTCTCTTAGCCAATTTCATGTTCCTTTTTAAAAATCCCATCCCAGTGTAAGGCAAAACCTCCTCAGTTGCACTCTTGATTGTCCCAGCCTGCATTTTAAAGGGGTAGTCCACTCCTTGGTAGCATAGCAATGCATGAGGAGGGGATGGGTCACTATGTCTTGTGCAGCCACTCCTACTGATGACACAGAGCAGCTGGGGCATGTTGAGACTGGTTTCCAATCTAAGGAGGGATGGGCCTTCACAGTCACCCTCAGGTGTACAGTACAATGGGTGCTAGTAGAGATTTGCACTGGAACACTCTTGCTAGGTAGTCTGGGATGATTACACAGAAATTGGCGCCAATTGAGTTTTGCACAGGAACAACCCTTCTAAATAAGATGGGAGGGGAAGAGAAGGAAGGGGAAGCAACAAATTTATCACCATTGCATGATAGTTGCTCTCATTTTAGAAGACTTGTCTAATCACAAAAAAAAAATCACAGTTTTTAGAATTTAAAAAAAGGCAAAGAGAGAGAAATGGGGTTTTAATGTAGTATATTGAAACATGTGTCTTAGTGCATAAGAATCAGTTTCTGGTATTTACATCTACCTGCCTACAATTTAAGACAAATTACTGAAATTAACAAAGTGTTGTCTCAAAATACTAGCTTTTTAAAAAACAAAACAAAACTTTATATATATATATATATATATATATATGTATATATGTATATATGTATGATGTTTACTTTAGAGCTAATGGAATAATTTACCAGGCAACAGTTAAAGCAGTTTAGTAAAAGTGTACCATAATTTTCTTTAATTGCTGGTGGGGGAAAAGGAACAATCAATACAGTATGTTAAGTACTGTGGCTCAAATTAAGCATTGCTTAGTCTCTGTAGTTACCCTTAGAAAATCAGGGTATCCCACAGTGTAAATCAGTTTCAGAACAAAACAAAAAAACCCACCCCTACTCTCAATTTAAATTTTTTACCCATGAATTAATTGTCTTTTAGACAATTATTCAACTTACATTTGAAGGTGACACGGTTAAGGGGAACGTTAAAAAATGTTTCTTTGATAGTGACTAAAGGTGATTTCTTTTTAGATGTTCCTTTATATAACAGATGAAATCTTTATTATATCAAGGTCTTTTGGAACTTAAGGTAAGATAAAAAGTTTTTTAAGTAACACTAAAACAACTAATTGCTTCCTCATTATAATAGTGTATGAATAGAGGGAGCTTCTGGAGTAACGGTGGTCTTACTTTTTGGTGAAATTACTGGAAAAGAGATATAATGTAGTGTTATCTGAGCAGATGTGAAATCTTAAATACTATAGGATCACTAAGGAAGGTCAAATCAGAGTATGTGTTCTTGGTAAAACCTGTGGAAGACTAAGTAGCGGCCCTAAAGATTTTGATGGTCATGAAGATCTGAATACTTCATAATAATTCTGTTCCATACATTGTAGTGTATTTCAGAAAGTTCAACAGAAATGGGAAATCACTTTATTTGACCCTCGCACAGAAGAATCATCCAAACATGAACCTTTCCAAAGATGCATGCTATTTGTTTCAGTCCTTGTCAACTTTGTCCTGCCAAAAGATACACAGTGGTTTCCCCTGGCAAAACTATCTTCAAATAACCTGAAAATCACTTAATCATCAGTCTATTTGTGTGCTCTTCTGATATTGTCCTCCACTAACAAGCTGCCCATATGTTCAGAGCACATTTGTGGGTATTTTTAGGTAAATAAGTCCTCTGCAGGTAATTTGTCCAGGAATTCTAGGAACAAAGATTAGTATACTCAATATCTCAAATCTCACTGTTGAACAGCAGGAGCAATGTTGACCCTCTTGTAAGGTTGGTGTAAGAGTCATCAGATGAATGATGTATCTGAGAACTCTACTGGATCTTCATTGTGCCCAAGAATCAGGTGAGATTAATTGATTTGTTTTGCTGCCACTGCAGAATGTTCTAGGTAAGTGAGTGGCAAACCGACAAAGTTAGGTTGCTTTTTATATTGAATTAATCCTTAGATGGAGGGGATCTGAAAGTCTTTTGATTCAACATTTGTCATCCGTACTTAATGTCAGAACCAGTGGTAACTAGGCTATAAACAAGCTTTGTTTTCTTCAGAGAAGCATTCTGAGGACAATGTTTACTCAACTAAGGAATCCCAGGACAGTCTGCTTGTCCTTGGCCTTGTTGTTAAATACGTGTTTAGAATCCTACTTCATATATTATAATTTTTAAGGCTAAATGGAATGGGATTTCACAGTTGGAGAAAACAATAGAATGAACACTCTCATGCACCGGCATATTGAGCCATTGAAAATTTTCGCCCACCTCTTCTCTTTCCCACCCTCCCCCCGCACTTTTTAATGTCTTGTTTTCTTTTATGCTTTTAGGTTGAAAAGAACAGATGTGAGATGTAGTGATCAGACTGCTTTTTCTGTAAGAAGACAAGCTTAATGATTCTCTATTGCAGTCAACAGCTTCCCACGCTTATTTCTGTGATCTTCTTCAGGTTCCTAATATCTAAGCAAAAGAAATGTATTTTGAAGTCCAGAGCCTTCTTTATGAGTCTTCTGTTTAATACTTATTAGCAAAAGAAGGAAGGTTTTATGTTGACTTTTAAGTGTAAATTACAGCAATGGAAAATTACGGCCATAGGAAAATCCACCTGGAGGCAAGTAAACTTTTTGGGGGTTTGATATTAATAAAAAAACTTGTAAAAACTTGGAAGCGCAAAGGATCTAAAATATTGTAGGCACTGAAAAGGTGGTAAAAAATGAAGACAATAACAATTCTGAAGCTTAAGAAAAAGAGGAGATAAAAGAACAGAAAAATACAAGATGTAGTTTGTGTTTGCTGTTTAGAAACCCAAGTGTAACAACCAATATCTATATTCTACATAGAAACTAGCAATTAAACACATAAAACTATCATCTTTTCTCATATAATTAAGAGCCCATTCTTAGCACCATTCAGGCCTGAGCCTGAGACATGAGTCTTAGTATAACAGGCCAGGTATGAGGCCTGAGGCCTGAGCTAAAGTAATGGCTGTTAGAAAGCAAAGTTAGAAGAAGTCATGCAGTGAATGCTGGCAGGCTCAGAGTAACTGTCGAGAACAGAGCTGGTATTACACACAATGTACAAGGTAAAAGGTGGTATCTTACCATGTCAAAGGGTGGAATCTTACCACATCACAGTGTGGCAATTACACGACAGAGGGCAATACACAACTTGTTTGTATCAGTGGATAAAGGAGGGTCTCAAAGGGATTGTCTTGGTCCAAGCAAGGGGGAAGCAGAAAGTCCCGCCATTTATTGAGCTGGTTAGTTGTAACAAGCATATAGCTGTTAGTGGTCCAGTAGAGTGTGGGATACTAGAATGTGTCCACAATAAACCTGGCCTGGTGCCTTCATTACTGAAATAAATCTCTGGTTTTATTAAATAATCCAATCATGGAGTGGTGTCTCCGTTGTCTGCCCAGAGCTGGGACAGCACACACAATGAAAGCACACACACATGCAGCCAACAGCTAACAAGAACCAGAACCTAATGTGGGCAGCAGATTATCCCACATCTGCCTTGAAGGGTTATGCACCTGACTCTGAAGCATCTACTGTTGGCCACTGAGACAGGATGCTGGAATAGACACACCTTGAATCTGATCTAACTAAATATGGCAATTCCTATGGAACTTCCACAGGCAGCTAACAACTGCACAGTTCTGTTCTCTCCAACCTTATCTTTCAGCAAGCCATGTGGCCCGATGCTCTCTCCTCCACATTTCACCTGAAAGGTCTTATTTGCCAGAGTTCACATCTAAAGCAGCTAGCTCGACTGTCTGCATTACACAGACATAAATACAAAGTGCACGCTCCCATCATACGGTGAAATCCGGTTCCCATTGAAGTCAATGGTAAAACTCTCATCGATTTCAATGGGGCTTAGACTCTGACTGTGGGAACCTAAAGATACAATATGAGTTTATAATTTGCTGAAGCAAAGCCACAGTAGCCAACACAGCGCTGAAAAAAGCAATACAACTACTGATTCTCTGTGTTCATGGAATTATCCTCTGCTCACCTACTTTAGTTGGATGCTGACTTTCTGGGGGCTCTCCCATTGCAACATGTTACCTGCTCTGAGAATGAAGCTGAATGCTTGACAACGTGAATGGTTGACAAATACAGGACAGATGTAATGTAATGGGTGCCAACTTCTGATTTATTGTTAAATGATTTTCTCTTTCTCAATATCCAATCTATGAGAAAAGCATGAATGGAAACATAGCTCTTTTGACAACACATTTCAGTTTTCAAATTCAACTCAGTTGATAATGTAATGTTAAGATATGATTTCATTTCAAATTTCCTCTCTGTAACTAAAGTAGCTCAATTTCTGATTTGATTGCCAATCTGGATTTTATACCACAGTACTATGTTTTCAATAAACTCTTTGTCCCTTGTCACATCAATTCACTGCTCACAGAATGATGTTACTTCATGCTGCCACCTTTTGATTGAATTATGGGCTCATCATTCTTTGTGCACCTAAAACTCCCATTGGCTTCAGTGGGAATTTTGTGTGTGCAAAGAATGCAGGAATGGGCCTTGTGTTAGAAGACATGAGAACAAGAAGGAGACACAACTATCTGCTTTACTCAGTATAATATCTCACAACTACTAGTTCAATTTAGACTGTTAGGGGAAATTTTTCAAAGGCACAAAATGACCATTTAATTTCAATGGGAAAATCTCCCACTTTGCCTAGTTAGATTTTTAGCCCTAACGGGAGGCTACTAACAAAAACCTCTTACTACTCTTAGTTCATCTAGAAATATTATTGCTTGTTCATCTAAAGGTGCTTTGTTCTTTTGGACTTTGATCCTGCACAGACTTTGCACATGGGAGTAGTTTCATTGAATGGGAGCTGTTGGAGGTTCAATTAGTCCACTTATTTAGGTGCCAAAATATGTCTTTAGGAGATGAACATAAAGCGACCTATTGTTTAAAATCTTGCCCTGAATTTTTAATTTCTGCTTCACTTAGTTCTCTGGGAACTGTCCTATCTATATTATATTTATTCCTTGGGAAATGTATAGCTTTACTTTTTCCTGTTCCAAGTGGACTTACTAGCTCTATGTTTTATACACTCCTTTCAGAGAAGAATGTATTTCATCGTCACCAACACCCCTGCCAACCCAGGGCTTCTCTTTGTTCTTTCAGTTTCTCTCTGAGTTGCCTGCCTCAGCCCTAAGTGAGAACACATCTGTCCATCCCTATTTGACTGAGACCTGAGGGTAGGTTCCAGACGCACCTTTGCCTTCAGTACTGCTCCTCAGACGTTGAAGGGCTGTGGTGGTACTACTGCCCTTGCTCCCAATGACCAGGGAATGCACATGGGGTGTTGAACACCTGGATTCAGATCCCTGCTCTGGTGAAGGGACTTCAGCCCAGTCGCCTTTTCACATGGGTGCGCTAAGCACAGGCTATTGATTATTATGGGGTGGGTGCTGTCTCAGTCTCTCCTATTGAAACCATCCAACTTTTCATTAAATACTTGAATAGTCCGTGGACCAGAAAGAGATAAAAAGGCTTGGTGACTAGGGCACTCATCTGGGAGTGGGGACAGCTTGGTTCTAGTCCCTGTTCCAATGAATATTTAATTTATTTAATTTATACAAAGTGGAACAGCTTCAATAGGAGTGATTGAGAGAGCCCCACCTCACAATACCCAATAATCTTGTAGCTAGGGCACCACCTCCTTGTGAATCTAGCCCTTCATTTTCTTTGCTTTTATTAAAAATGATAATGCCCAAAATGAAATGTTTGGGATCAAACATCATGCAGCCCCAAAACACTTTTTTTCAACATTTTCAATTAACTGAAATTTTTAAAAAAGTTGATTTTGGTTCAACTTGAACCACTTTTTAAAAAAAAATTCTGAACTTCCAGGAAGCCATAAAATCAGTTATTTGCTTAGCTCAGGTGTTAGCTCTCTTGTCTTGGTTCGGTTCAGACGTTTGTTCAAAGATACTTTCAGTTCCTGTAAACCATTTTCTGTTCTGGAAATGAAGACAAAAAAACCCAAAATATAATATGTCAAACTTCCACAGAAGCTTAAATAACAACACACACATTGTTTCTTCAGCATTCTAAACTGAACTGAACTGACCCCTTCCAATCTACTTTCTGTTAGATCTCCTGTTTCATATTTTACAGCATATAGTATGTTTTCTGTTATCTTACACTGGAATAGTGTCATGTGTAAAAAGAGGCAGTTAGCTGTCCTTAGGAATATTTTTCTTTTGAAGAATACATTAAAAAAATTCATATTAAAAGTTGACTTAAGTTATGAATAGTAGCATTCTGATTCATATAAGTTTTACCATGAGCTGAAAATGTGAGAAATTATGCAACTGAATTTGTTTTCAAATCACCAGTCTAATAAATTAAAATATCAAAAATCCATAGAGCCAGATCCTGATATCCCTTATTCATATTAAGTAGTATCTTAGTTCCATTGACCCTACACTTAGCATGAGTAAGGATATTCGATCTGGACTATAGATTTTCAGCCCAAAGCTTTTAAGAATTACAAGCTTTCTTCAAAGGAATACATAGCAAACCAGGATGAGCTTATCTTTCCATATAAAGAGCAAGGAAAATGTATTATGTCACTGTCTTTTCTTATGTTATCAGTTTAAGTATTACACCAGAGGAAGTATTATTCCGGGAAGTACAAATCTCAAAGGAAAAAGGTCACAAAGGTTACATGGCTTTCTGAAAAGATTTATAAATTGAAGACATATTAGCCGGGTAGCATAATATACTACTGTCAAGCAGTGCACTAAAAAGCCAAGTTGCTCACTGCTATTTCTGAAGATTTTTATTCTATTTCTTCTAATTGTTTCAAAATTGATTTTCCCATTCATTCCATAATGATGAAGGCCTTTGCAAAGCAACAGCAGTAAAGTGCTTCTAAATTCATACCGGGCTTTACACAAAAAACAGTTAGAAAAATGGGCTAAATTGAGAATTGCACGTGCATACTGTAGGGACTAAATCTGAAAGACGTGACAATTGATACTATTCAGGGAGATATGAAACTAGGCGTGAATAATGGATACTAGCGAGACGGAAAAAAATCTACATTTTATTTCTATCTGCACATCACTAATATGTTTCTAGCAATGATAATACAATGTCACATGCTGTTTCAGCAATATATTCATTTAAATATATTCATTCACAATTATAAAGTGAATGCTTTTGAGTTTATATTCTCTTTTCTGATGTAAGTTATGATTTATTTATTGTAATATCTTTGGGACATTTCCTTGCTAAGTGCTGCCACAATTAATAAATGAAGAGATCATGGTTATGAATTTCTTTTCCATCACCTTTATTTATTTCAGTTGATAGTGAAGTGAATTTTTGAAGGGTTACCAGATAGTACAGCCTCTATCAGTTCAGTTAAGGTTTAGTGGACAGCAAGGTTTTAAATTTGCACTTTTGGAGGGGTGCAACAGTTACCAATTTAGCACAAATGTTGTATGTGTACTGATCTACTTTTAATTGCTAAAACAAGGTCCCATTTGCAATTCACTTGAGCTGTCCCATCAAAATCTACAAGACACTTCATGTTCGCCAGTGTTCACCAATTTAAATAAATGCCACACAGTGAGGTCCTATGTTTTGCAAAAGGGATAATGTAGATTTAAGATGATGGGATTAAATCCTAAACTTTAACTTTGTTAATAGAAGCTGTGATTCAGCACAGCATTTGACCATGAGTTTATGTCTAATTAAAGCCTTTGAACTCAATGGGATTTAAGCAAGTGCTTACATGGTTTGATGAATAAATTGCCACACCCTGCATTTAATTTGCTATAAACAGATTTGCAACAATAAATAGCATCCACAAGGTTTGTTGTAAAAAAAAGCAAAATGGGAAAGAGAACATGTCCCCCCTGGTTTCTTGACTGCAAGGTGAGCATTCCTAAAAATGGGTGCATAAAAATGTCTTCTCAGTTTTAAGAGAGAGAGGAGAGAAACTTGTCTCAAAGATCTCATTTCTTTTATTCCTCTTCTATGAGATATCCAAAAGGTTTCTTATGTCAGTGATGTATTATCCTTAATTTTACCTTGTCCCAGCCGCATATCAATCCCAAATCTTCAAGCCCTTTTCTTCCCTATATATACTAATGGTGAGGCCAACTCTTTCCACATTTCCTGAAAGGTAAGGGTAATTTGGAAGTGGGGTGTTGGTTTCTGCATCTCACTAGAAACACAAGATGGCATATTCCGTTCAAAGATATGAAACAAAACAATGTAAAGATTGATGCATTTGACCATTTCATTCTGAAAACTTTACCATTTTCTTCCCACTTTATTTTACACTAATTAAATCCATATGGGATAGCTATTTTTAGACAAATGCTTCAAAACTGTGAGTCCTATAACATGTAAAGTGAAACACTTTAAAATATTGCTACATGTCCTAAACACACACACACACACAGATAAAACTTCATAAAAGCATTTTTAAAGTTGTAGACAAATCACAATGTTTTTTGAGTGCAGTTGAATAAAGGTGGCATGTTATTGGGATGGGGAGGGAACTCATGGCGAGAGAATCCTCCTCCTTCCAAGATGTGGCATTGTAGAGCATTTTCCATTCTACTACCCCCTTTTGTTGGCCAATCTGGTTCTGCAGCCATCTTCTGGGAGACTCAGCCTTCCCACCAGGTCACATGTAAAGTTCAGTCCCCTTCTGGGATAACAAAAGTCCAGCTAAATAAACAAACAAAACATTCAAGTGAACCATTATCCTGCCATTCTCAGGCTATTCTTCAGCTTACCTGCTGAGCCCAGCTCTTGCCTCTTCTGGGTTCTTTCTAAGTCTTCCCAGCTGTCACAGAGAGCTGACTTTCAGGCTGCCTTCCCTGAAGTTCCTCTCACGGTCTATAATTTACTGTAGTTCAATGCACTTTGTGGGCCTGCAGAATTCTTCTTGGCTCCCTTTAATGGAGTACATATGAGAACACCCTCAGGGGAGAAACAAATTTATCCCCTGGGGGCCATCCAAAAGAAAAATGAAATCATCAAAAGTCATCACTACTTTCTCCTAATAGGGTCTGCGTCAACATTACCTCATGAGCAATGGTGCTAAGCAGAGCTAATAGATCTAATAATAGCAGCATGAACACCTGATCTTTACTGCTCATCAAGACATTTATGTAATAAGACTAAGAGTCTAAATAAATCATGTATATTTTCATTCTTTATCACATTAGAAATGGTGTTCCATTTTTGCTCTCTATGACAAAATGGCAGAATGTGTGAAGTAAATATGAAAATATACTGCAAACTCATAATTCGTTATCATGCTTCAACTGTGACAGATCATTTAATCCATTTTTCTAACTCCATTTTTGCAACTCATGACATTTGACTCTTATGGTGGTGGCACTTTGGGATTTATCTAATGTGTTGTTGGAACAGTCACAGGCAATTTAACTTTCTTAGAATATATTAGTTTATGCTGCTGCTATAAAAGATCCAAATTAAATTCCCCACGGGGATTTTTAACTACCATATTAGGATGTACAAAGTAATTTTTTTCTAGCAACAGGGACTACAATAATGACTGCTGAATATCATTCTGATAATGACAGATGTTACAAAGACAAAAGATGAAGTCTTAATGAGGCTTTGGATGATTTTATCCTAATTTCATAAGTTTATGTTTTGAAATATATATAATAGTGAAACAGAAAACTACTCTTGCCTACAGAACCATGTTTTTCTTGTTATTTTACATACATTTCTGGTGTCAGATTTAGATGTTGTTTTATTCATTGCTGCTCATGGACCTTTCTAATTGGTAGCAACACCAGAAGATTTTAAATATCCTTTCCCTTTTTGGAATATTATATATGAACTAAATTCAGTTCCCTTTGGTTGTTCAGCGAAAGTTCAGAAGAAGGGATGGTTCTATGGATGTATACAATACATTTCGTACATCATGGTGGACACTGATCAAAGCCACATGGCACCGGAGTATGACTTAATCAAGAGGTTAACACTTTATGTAGATTATGTTTCAGATATATTCCTTTTCCTATTGTCCATTGTCCATGGTTTTACTACAGTTTTACAAAAACAGCTGGAAAAGACCTTACAAGATGAGTGAAAAAACTAAAGGAAAATTTTTTTTAAAAAATTAGCATACTTAGAACTAGGTTTTCAAGAATTTCAGCAATGGAAGAATGGTGAAATCTCAGAATTTTCTTAAAAACAACACTATTTTGCATTCTTTGGTTGTTTTTCGTTGGGGGGGAGGGGAGGTTGCAGTTTTATTGGAGAAAAAAAACGGTTTTCCTCGGAAGTAAAATATCAGTGACAAATTGTCCTTTCCTTATTTGAAGGAAAATTCTGCTTTTTCCACTACAAACACTTCTTCATGAACAAAAGGGGCAAAAATCACTTGGGAAATTTTCATTGAGGAAAGGTCTTTACGGGAATTTTTACTTAAGCGCAAGTCATTTTTTCTTTTGGCCAAAAGAAATGTTGCCACTGACAAAGTAAAATTAAGCTGTGTTTGTCCAAGACAGGTAAAACTTTACAACTTACTGATCTCTGTGGAATTTATGTGAGTACTCCTGAAAAATCTTGATTCACAAAAGAAAACAAAGCAAATACTGAAAATTCTACACAGCTTTAAATTATAATGTATTGTTTGCTGCCTTCCAAGTTCTGCTTCTTTACTTATGCCCATAGGATCTGCAGTAAAAACATGGTACACTTGCAGCTCCTGCCTGTCTGTGTAATAGGAACCACAAGACACTTCCATGTTATTTATTCCAAGATGGCAGAGGTATCGTCTCTGATGCAGCAAGAAGCAATTAAAAAAAAAACCCAAACCCAACACATGCAAAATGTTTATTTTTATATTCACTTATAAAAATCTAGAGAAAAGGACAATGAGCATGACTGAAGCCTCTCACTGCCATTTTTTAAGTGCATGATTTACACAGGCCCCTGTGGAGTATGCAAAATCCAGTGCTGTGTGGGAGCTCTTAAGGAAAGGAAAGGAAGGTAGGAGTTAGCAGGTGGAACAGTGAAAGCTGTTTGGAAATCATCAGGCTGAAATGAAACTGGAATTTATCAAGAAGAACTAGTATGTTTCTAAGCTGGACAGAAGCTTAGTTTGAGATGGAGTCGGGGTAGAAGGGCAAGAAAGACAGGTTTTGTTGGATTATCCAGACTACATATGAAGGACACTTCCTGGTGTAACAGATTAAGTATAATTTATGTAAAACATACTTATAAAAAAATCCTACTTTTAGAAAAATCAGCATAAGACTCTCAGATCCGTGTATTGCACAAGTAAACATGCACTGAGAAAAGCCCAGCAAATATGAATACCACACACTGTAATACTGGTCAATGAATTTTAACTATAGTTAAAATTTCACAGATAGTGCATAACACATGCAAAATGTGGTTTAAACTATAATATTTTCACTTAGTCAATCTCTCTCAGGCTGCTATTTTTGTATTATATTCATGTCAATGTTGACTGTTATCCAGAGACTGAATACATAACCCACTAGATTCAAATACAGAAGGGTGTGGAGGGGAGTGTGTATGTGTGTGGGGGGGACGGGTGTCACTCATTACTACTTTTATTAATAGCGGACAAGCATCAGGAATTGATTAAATTTAATTTATTTGGAGTAATTGCAGTTTAAATTCCAAGTTTTATATAGTATGAACAATTATTTTGAAAAAATAGAATAAATACAATTAAATGTTAAAATGGTAGGCAATGTAATTCTAAATTATTACTCTAACAGCTGTTTTTGAGTTTTTTTATACTTTGATCGTAAGGGGTCCAAATTCTCTTTTGTCTACATATCACATCAAAAATACTTCATTTAAAGAAAATTACGGCTGTAAACTCAATCACTGAAAAGCCGCGGAAAAAATAAAATATAACCATATAATTAAAGACTATCATAGCACATATGGAAAAAGGGGTCAAATGAAGGTTGTATGGTCAACCTTATTTCTAGCATTTCTGAACTTTAAAGTGCTTCACTTTTCAAACTTTGTGTCCTTTTAGTGTAATTTACTGTGTATAATTTTCTTAGGTTGTGTTTTGTGAGTGTGTTGTTTCACTATATTGGAATGTACATTATAGGCCTCTTCACAGTGTCCACGGTAGTCTTTCATAATCCTTCCAAATCCTGAGGCAACCTGCAAGACCTAGAAAATAACCACATACAATATCTTGTAGATACTTAATTACTTGAATGTAACACCTACAAGCTCTCTAAGGAAAGATGTAGAGGGATACAAAATAATAAATTATGGTTGCACTTTATATTAAGATTTTAGTTACAAATAATGTATAAAGCATTAATAAATGATAATGGCTGTTTTAATAAATGGCTAAATCAATGGTTATAGATCATTAATCTTTTATAAATGGAAAGTTAATATGTGGTGTGGCCTAAATTATATAGCAAGGCCCAGCCAAGATTTCCAATCCATCTTCTCTCATAGTATAAAAATTATGGGAACACAAAATGAAAATAAAAGGCCTTCTATTCATAATCTACCATCTTCAATACAGCTTTGAAGAATCTATGATGGTCGTGTTGGAAACTTAATACCTTGCAAAAAGACTCATGTCTGCTTTGGTGTGGCAATTAGAGCTGATCAGGAATATTTTAACAAAACATTTTTCCATCAAAAATGTTGACTCATCAAAACCAAATTTTTTGTGAAACAAGGTCAATTTCAATGAGCTTCTTGACTCAAAAGATTTTTGACAAAAAGTTTGGAAATTGTTGAAACATTTCACATCCACATTTTCTAAACAAAAAGTTTTAGATTTCCCATTCAAAATGGCTTTTTTTTTTTTTTTTTTTTTTTTTTAAATTTAAGCTTAGTAGACTGGAAAAGAGAAAAAAGACTAACGCCAACAATTTTTTGTTTTTTCTGTTCACAAAAGCTTTCAACATTTTGACTTTTCATCCTAATTTGGGGCGTTAAAAAGTGTCCAAACTCTCAAAAATATTCACAGACTGGGAAGATAGTTTCCCACTCTACTTGAGTGGTAATAGCTATATTTGTAGGTAGCTGCGACTTATTTGCACAATAACCAATACGACACAAAATTTTGTAAACAAGTTTATTTTATGTTCTCTATATTCCTTATAATTAATGCCTGTCCCTGTCCCCACTGAAGTCAGCGGCAAAGCTTCCACTGACTTTAGTGGCACAGGGTCAACTTTCCTTGAGCAGTATGAGCCATCAGATTTCAGAACATACCACTTTGGAAACCTTTTTACAGGCAGTGGCTGCAGAAGTGAAAACATTCTGTGTGCTGGGCTCACCCCAGCCCTTCCGCTCAGGGACACCAACATGAGAGCAGCACTGACAATAGAGAAGCGAGTGGCGATCACACTGTGAAAGCTTACAACACCAGGTTGTTACCGTCTAGTGGAAAATCATTTAGGAACTGGAAAATCCATTCTGGGGGCTGTTGTCATTCAAGTGTGCAGGGCCATGAATCACCTCTTGATATTCAGACCTGTGACTCTTGCCAATGTGCATGACCTACTGGATGGATTTGCAGCAGTGGGGTTCTCAAACTGCAGTGGAGTAGGAGCAATAGATGGCACACATATCCCTATTTTAGCATCAGATCACCTCACCATAGAGAACATCAACAGAAAGGGCTAGATCTCTATGGTTATGTAAGTGTTGGAGTATCACGGAGGACCCTTCATGGACATTAGTGTTGGCTGGTGATGGAAGGTAAATGACACTTACATCTTTAAAAAACACAGGACTGTTCAGAAAGCTGTAAGCAGGGACTTTCTTTCCCAGCAGTGGATTACCACTGGTGATGTTGAAATGAGAAGAGTGATCCTGAGTAATCAAGCCTTCCCCTTGCTCCCCTGCCTCATGAAGCCGGTCATCTCAACAGCACCAAGGAAAGATTTAACGTCTAGCTCAACAGGTGAAGAATAAGAGTTGAATTTTGGTAGATTGAAGGGGCATTGGCATTTATTCACAAGACTGGATGTCAGTGAGAAAACATCCTAGTGGTTACAGCTTCCTGCTGTGTCTTGACTAATATCTGTGAAGAAAAGGGAGAAAAGTTGCCATTGAGGTGGAGGACTGAGGTGAAGTGGCTTTCTATGCAGTTTAAACAGCCAGACACAAGTACTATTAGAAAGGTGCAACATAGAACTACCTGGCTCAGGGAGGCTTTGAAAGAGCATCTTAATAGTGAGCTAAAGTAATGCATTGTGGTTTACTGTGCACTAGCTGGCCCTCCTGTTTTTGGGCATGTCAGGAATTGTGTGGTGGTTGGTGCACCTAGGAATATAACACTATCAATGCACCCATTAATTTTGTTGTGCTTGCTGTACATTTATGATTATTACACTGTGTTTGTCACTGATCCTATGAATTGTGTCACTCTGTATAGTAACGAGTAAGTGGCTGCTTTCAGAACTGCTAGGCATTCTGCAGCATATGTTGTGAACAAATAAAGAGGAATTATTTTCTAAATAATAGAATTTTATTCAGTAACAAAATGAGTGCAAAAAAATCTATGCAATTTAAAAGCAAATACATTAATAAATTAATGGGACAGAACTTATCAAGGGGAAAGAACATTCATGTCCATTTTGCCTTAACATACTGCAATCTGGCTGGTCAATGCATGTGAAGCTATGGTTTCCCCCCAGAGTGAAGTGGCAGGGATAGAGACAGAGATGTGGCCCTGATGCCAGGTGAAATTGTTGAAGTGGGGGGTGGGTTGTAGGCAGTTGCTGTAATAGAGTTCTCCACGTACCGCAAGAGCAGGCAAACCCATGTTTGTTGAAGCTGCAGGTCCACAAGATTCTGCAGCATCTGTGTTTGCTGCCAGAGACACCCCTTTATGTCCTGAAGGCATAAAGACCACAGCTGCTGCTGGCATCCCAAAGCTGCCCAGATCCATATAATGCTGGTCTGTGTACTGCAATAGTGCCTGCTGAAGCTCTTGCTGACTGGAGTGGGAAAGTGTCCCAATGCAATGGAAATAATAAGGCTGCCATCCCTAGAAACCTTGGTGGGGAGGATTGCAGTGTATCTCCATGAAAGTTTCATTGAGATCTCTCAGGAGGATTTAAGGGACGTCCCTGTGTGTACAAAAAAACTGCTCCACATTCCCTCCCCCCCACCCTCACTTGCCTAACTCTACTGGGGTATGGAAAGCAGATAGCAATGCTAGCTCTCTTAGTTGCACCACTACCACTTCTAGTATGAGTAAATTAATTAAAAGTCAATCGCTGTATCCTATTAAGTTGGGGGCCCATCACAGTAATGAGAAATAAATGTACATACTTAGCTAAGGATTCTTCTGCTCCATCAGGCTTGCCTATGCTTGACTAACTGGACTGCAGTGGTCTCTCAAACAAACCCTGGCTCGAGGCATAGCTGGATCCCTCAGTCACGTCCTCCTCCTTTTTCCCCTCCACCTCATCCTCACTGTTCACAACAGCATCCTGTGACTCAGGCTCCTCAGAGGTATCCACAATGGGCTGTGGGATGATGGTGGGTTCTCCAAGCATGGCATGCAGTTGTTTGTAAAAGCAGCAGGTCTACAGCTCAGCATTTGATTGACTGTTGGCCTCCCTGGTCTTCTGATATGCTTAAAGCAGTTTGTTCGCTTTCACACGGTGCTGCTGGTCTGTTGTCTCCTGTATCCCCCAGGAAATACAGCTTGTCTACAGCAATACTTGCACAGCCTCTTATCCCCACAGGCCCAGGAGATCCAAAATCTCCTGTCTACTGCACTTCAGAGCACATCTGGAATGTGTAGCCAGCGCATTCAATTGGGCAGTTGCACACAACAATGGAGAGCTGCTGGGTGTGATCACCGAGATGGACAATCAGGAAAAGGCATTTCAAAACTTCTCAGTGCTTCCAAGGAAAGGTGGAGGCCTACTGATCTCCATGACCTCTGGGCAGTGGAGTTCACAACTGTGACCAGAACTGTCAATGTCAGGCATTGTGGGACAGCTGCTGGAGGACTGTTAGTGTCATCCTAAGTAACACAACATCTACACTCACTCTGCGTCAATCTCAGTATATTGACCACAGCTCAACGCTGCCCAGGTGATGTTACTGTGTCTCTGTAAGGGGGCACTTACATTGGTGGAAAACAAATTTAACCATAGACACATGCACAATTAAGTCAATGCACGGCAGCTTCCATCAACCTAACTTTGTAGAGTAGACCAGACCTAATAGCTTGGTACCAGCATGGCTACAACAACACTGCATACAAATAAATATTGAGGTTCATATGCTGTTTAAGCACAGCTGTGCCAACAAGTGGTTTGTTCAAAGTAAGACAATGTCCTGGTTTTGATAAAAAACTTGTTTGTTCTTATGTTCCACCATATGTCATTGCCTGCAATGATGTTGAGTAATATTGCTGTCATTTTACTTGGCATGGTTGCTGCTTTAATAGATTGAACAGATGTAAACTGATTGTCTTAAATTAAACATGGGCATTTTTGAGCTATAAACAGCTTATGCAAATAAATTCATAAGTCAGAGAGAGATAGTATGTGTAGCTAAAAACAGTTTTCAATATCCATTAATATGATCTGGGGAGGATATGGGGGAGAAACTTTGAGCCACATTTAAGTGTTTTAAAACACATTTAAGTGATTTTAGTACATTATTATTATTGTTCTATTTTGTAGGTTAGACCAGGGTAATGTCTATGAATGAAATGCTGAAAAATCTGCTTTACTATCCAGCTAGTCCATTTTCTCCCCCAGGATATGTTTTTTCTTTTAGATTGGGACAATTTGGGTATTAACATGTGTGTTAAAGACCCAGAGTTCTGGTAAAATATTCCTAGTAAGCTTTTTGTGAGAAGAAGGAGAGTGCCTCTCAAATCATTTTAATGTGTAGTTTGATGGTTAAATACTAGTATGTTTGAGTAAGCTTAAAATACCCTTTTAATATGTTTCAGAAATGAATATAAACACATTATGCTCGTGAATTACATTAGCACTTATTTTCTGTGTTTCTTAATCATTTCTTTTGTGAAAGAGAAACATGAAATATAGAAGAAGATATAAATCTCTGACTCATAAAGACGACAAGAGGCAGAGTTTTTTTCATACCTCACTACTTAGATCTCATCTTTCTAACAAAAAATGTGAATAAATTATGCTCCCTTCTTGTCACGTTTTAAAATTTAGAGTTAAATCCATATACGCTAAGTTAGAGATGTTAATTTTTGTGTAAACATTGTTTAACAAAAGAGTGAATATTTGTTCCAGTTATTACACTTTTCAGAGTTTAGTTTATGCTATTTGTTTGACTTTTAGTAACTAAAACTGTGTTAAGCATGGTTTTAGTAGTGTGTGTCTGTAGTTTGGTAGGGACGCTTTCATGAATACTCATATATAACTTCCTTCATTGCTTTGCACCGTATTTATTACTTCTGTTAACTTTTAAAGTCTCATACTCTCTATGTAAGATCCTTTAATCTTCATTTCGCTGTATTATGAAAGATGTTTGCAAACATTGATCTTATTGGCCGTCTTTGAAGCGAAAGCCTGGTACTTGGAGAAGTTTGGAAAGACCATGGAGAATGGCTATTAGATGGTCTCAAAGGTGTTCTGACAAATCATTCATTGCCATAGGAGGGGTCAGTGGGACATTGCCCAGGCTGTTCTCAGCAAGGGTGGTGAAATGCTGACCACAACTGAAAAGATTGTTGAAAGGTGGAAGGAGAACTTTGAGGAACTCCTCAACCCGTTGGACACACACTCCTTTCAAGAAGCAGTGCTGGAAATTCCTGGTGGGATCAGATCTATTCCTGTTGCTGAGGTCACTGCGGCGATAAAGTGGTAAGGTCGCAGGGGTGGATGAGATTTATGCAGAGATGTTGAAATCACTGGACAAAGTGGGGTGTTGTGGTTAACGTACCTCTTCAGTGTTGCATAGAAGGCAGGTGCAGTATCTTGGGAATGGCAAACTGAAGTGGTGGTCCCGATCTTTAAGAAAGGAGACTAGAGGGTATGTTCCAACTACATGGAACACTTCTCAGCTTCCCTGGCAAAGTCTGTGCCAGGGTGTTGGAGAAGAGGCTACACTCATCAGTTGAACCTCAGATACAAGAGTAAAAATGCAGTTTCCCTCCCAGACATGGAACAATGGGTCAGCTCTTTGTTCTCTCACAAATACTTGAGGAGTTGTAAGAGTTTGCTACCCCTGTCTACCTTTGTTCTGTAGACCTGGAGAAAGCTTATGACTGCATTCCCCAAGATGTACTCTGGGACTATAAGGTGCCAGGGCTGCTGCTGTGTGCTATCGGTTCCTATATTCCTAGAATGAGAGTTGTGTCTGCATTCTTGGCATTGAGTTCATCCAAGGTGGGCATTGGACTCTGCCAGTGGTGCATCCTGTCTCCACTCCTGTTCGTGATCTTCATGGACAGGATTTCAAGGCGCAGCCATACTGGGGAGTGTATCCTGTATGGGGACTTGGAGGTGGCATCTCTACTGTTTGCAGATGATGTTGTCCTTCTTGCTTTTTCAGCTTGTGATCTCCGATGCGCATTTGAATGCTTTGTTGCCAAGTATGAAGCAGCTGGGATAAGAAAGAATACCTCCAAATCAGAGGTCATGGTTCTTTCCTGGAAGACAATGGACTGTTCTCTCCAGGTGAATGGGGAACTGCTACCCTTAGTGGAAGAGTTTAAGTATCTAGGGGTCTTGTTCACAAGTGATGGTAAGTGAGAGTGTGAGACTGACTGGTGGATTAGTGCAGCAGTGGTTTGGGCACTGTACTGATCCATGGTGATGAAGCAGGACTAAGTTTTCGGATGAAGCTCTCGATTCACAGGTCAATCTATATCCCCATCCTCATCTATGGTCATGAACTTTGGGTAAAGGATGAGGTTGCGGGTACAAGCAGCAGAATGAGGTTCCTCTACAGGATGTCTGGGCTGACTCTTTGAGGTGAGGGACTCGGATATTCAGGAGAGCCTCAAAGTAGAGCCAATAGTTCTCCAGATCCAGAGGAGCCAGCTAAGGTGGCACCTGAAAGGATATCCTCCGGTAGGCCTCCTTTCGAACTATACTGGGCATGTTCCACTGGGATGAGGTCCTGAAACTGACTCAGGACACGCTGAAAGGATTATATCTCCTGGCTGGTCTGCGAACACCTGGCAATCCCCCAGGAAGAGCTGAAACCTGTTGTGAAAGAAAGGAAGATCTGGTCCGCCCTACTATCCATGCTGCCACCATGACCCTCATCTGGAAAAGTGGCATGAAGGAAAAGAAGATCTTATTTATCATTACACAGAATCTGGTGGGTGTGGGTATGGATTTGACAAATATTCGTAATGCTGCTTTGACTGGAAACATAAACTACAACAAACTTAACTTCAGCACTTCCCCTCCTGTCATGAGTAGAGCTGAACAAAATTATTTTAACTGAAACAAATGCATTTGGGGTGCACCAAAACTATTCATGAGTTCAGTAAATAGTTTCAGCCAAAGAAACTGAAAACAAAGATTTTGAACATGTTTAAATGAATCATTTTGTCTTTTTATTTAGAATTGACATTTAATTTAGAAAATCATTTCTAATAAACATTTTGTTTGTCTCGTACAATTTTTTTCAGATTTTCATTTTATTGAGGAAAAAAAATCAAAATATTTCATTTCAGCTTAAAACAAACCATTTTAAAATTATTATTACTTTTCAAGGGCTCATCAAGGAAAGATAGAAATTTCCCTTTCTGAGAATCTCTCAAGCCAACATTAAAGAGTGCAGACTGCATTTCTTCTGAAAGAAGACTTCAGACAATACTGATCAATATTATTTCAGGTCATTAATGACATTTCAGCTTGTGAGACCTGTTCTGTACATCCATGCCCAAGGGTTAGGTTAATTTTGTTGTTGATATTACTTGTGAGCTAAGGCTTTATTATCAATTACTCTTAATAATCTAAGACAGTCAGAAATATGCAGCTGGAGGGAAAACAAAACACTGACTCAGCCGAAACAGAGAAAGATTGTGAGACTTATTTAGAATTTAAGGATTTCATTAATGTAATTAAAACCACCTGACTGAAACAATTTTCCAGAAGTGTTTGGAGAGTTGAAAGGCACAATGATATATTTAAGCAAAAATTTCAGTAACTTTGTTAAAATAACTGAATTATAAACATCACTCTAACTCTTTGAGACAGACTGGTACAGCAACAGAGATAGCTTTAATTCCACATAGTTTTATAAGAATATTATTTCCCACTCATAAACTAGGAGAAACAGATAGGTTGCTGTAGAAGAGTACACTTGCTGTGGCAGCCTTATGGTCAGGCACAGTGATGCAATTATCTAGTACCCCCTTAAAATAGCATCTTTTTTTCTTGGAAGTAGTCTCTCTTTTCTCGTGACTTAGCCCTTTGCCCATGTCACTTTAAAGTCTCTCCCTTCCTGGGAGCTGTAGGGCAGTCCAAACACTCTTGTATAGAGCAGCAGTTCTGAAGTCTTTTTCCTTGGACGCCTGGTTACAAACTCAATAGTTCATTTTTTTCTTCGGTAGGGTGTTTCCACACCACCTTTTAGAATGAATCAGTAGGGGAACTTAGGCCCTCCCACTTCACTTAGTTCCAGTCCAGGGATCTTCTGGGGAGCAACTATGGTCTATTCCCTTTGACTCCACATTGTCTCCCTGCAATTCTTCCTACCTTGGTCTTCCTTCTGACACTTTCCCACAGCTTTTTCCTGGGCTTAGACTACTTCTGCCTCTCTCTAGGTCTTCCCATCACTCTCTAGCAACTAGAGAAGGAATGCAGAGTTCTTCCTCTCTCTCCCTGAAGCACCTTTCTCATCTGGGCTTTTTTCCTCCCTTTTGCTCACCACACATCTCCTCCCCTAGCTGGGCCTAATCTTCAGTTAGGCCTGTCTCACTCCCCAGGTATAATCAGCTACTTCAATTGAGCTTTCTAGCTCCAGTTAACCTTCGTAGTGCCCGCATGGGGTCACTTTATCAATTATGGGGTTGCAAGCAAGGTCTCTTTTTATTGCATCTCCTAACACTACCCCCCCCAAATCAAACAGAGTACACAATGGAGGAATATGATATAACTTCCAAAAGACACAGTAGAATTTTTGTTGAAGAACTGTCCTAGGAGAAAGGTGATAGTAGTCTTTGCCAGAAGGGGAGGTTCAGGAAAAATTTCTATCAGGATGGGGTTCCCATTGAACATGGGTTGTAGTTCTCTGGGTTCCAGTGTGGGGTGTAGGTGACAACTATAGGTGTGCAGTTGGGGGGGAGGCATTATTGCTGTATTATATTGAAGCAGGTTCTCTTGGGGTATCTGGGTAGCCCATTCTATGATGCGATTTACTTCCCTGGTAGAGTGTCCTTATTTCATAAAGATGGTTTTGAGTGTGTCAAGATGTACATCACAGACTTTCATCTGACAGCATGTTCTGTGATAGCTAAGTGCCTGGCTGTAGATAATGACTTTCTTGGTGTATTTGGGGTGGTTACTGGGTCTATGAAGGTAGGTGTGGTGATGTGCAGGGGTTTCTGTTATATAGTTGTTTGTAGGGTTCCATTGTTGAAGCTGATCATGGTGTCTGGAAGTTGATCCTAATGTGGCAATGTTCCAGTGAGTGTTTACTGGATGGGTGGTGGCTGTTGAAGTTGTGATGGAAATCTATGAGGATGTTAATTTGTCTGTCCAGAGGATGAAAATCTGATTGATGTATCTCAGATATATCATTGGTTTCATGGTGCATTTGTCCAGAAATTCTTCCTCAAAGTAACCCATGAAGAGGTTGCCTTAGGAGGGAGCCATCCTAATACCCATGGCTGTTCCCAGGTTCAGACAAAGTGTGTGTTGTTGAATGTAAACTTTTTGTGGGTACGGATGAAATGGATGAGCTGGGCAATGTATTTGGAATGGCTATCTATGGGTTGTCCATTGTCTTGTAAATATTTGAGACAGGCAGTGATCCCATCATTGTGATGGATCTTGGCGTATAAGGACGTGACCCTCATGGATATTGTTTTTTCCACCAGACCCTGGCCTCATTGAGTGCACAGGAGGAATGCACGAGGGAGCAGAATTAAGATTGTATAAGCAGCCACAAATTTAGCATTTCTGAAATTTGGGATGTTTGATTTGTAACCTAAATAACATTCTTTGTCATTTTTTGTGTGTAATTAAAAATAAGTATTTATATTCAAGAGAATCCCAAATCAGGATCAGGTCCCCATTTTTCTTGGCTCTGTACATTGAGGTAGACCCATTCCCTGCTCTAAAGTGCTTGAAGTCTAAGTAAGACCTTTATCATTTTGCATAAGTAACCAGATAAATGTTTTCAACTCCCCAACTTTTGAAGCTCACTCATCAATAATTCTAAATCAAATGGAACAAACTCTGATCACAGTTACTCCAGATTTACATTCATGCAACTCCATTGACTTTAATGGAATCACCCAAGAATAGCACGTGTGTAGCTGAGCCTAATATATTCAAACATGTCATGTGCATTTGTCCCATGGAGAACTGAGTGCATAACAGATGTGAACTAAGCCACTTGAGTTGTGTCAAAGAAACCATAAGTGAGAATACTTCTTGAAAGCTGAAACATGAAATCTGTTCACAGCCCTATCACTCAAAAAGAGCTGTCCTGCTTTGCTTCAAATCCCACAATGCACAATCACCTTAGGGCTGAGACCTAAGTATGATAAATTTAACTCCCAAAGGATTTAAAAATAAAAATTTAAGAGAATGAAAAATAGGGATTAAATGCAATGGCTCCTGCAGCTGTAAATTTAAAGTCACCATCATGACTTTATAATTTGCAAGGGATTAAAAATTTGTAGGTGACAGAAAGGAGAGCTAATTGTGTTACATAGTAGTGTCCGGAAAACTCATCAAATGAAAGGAGCTGTCCAAAACCCTCTTTCCTTACTGACTTTGATTTCTTTTTATTTTACCAGTTGACAGAGAGGCTTGCAAGGAGAATTGAATATCTATTGACAGTTCATATTTGAATTACCAAGGTGAACTGAAATGAAATGCCCTGGTTTCTTGCACCAGTGAGCATCCCAAATTTGCCACCGCTTTTATTACTGTGAAAACTACTAGCTTATTGTCTGCATTCTGCAATTTCCAAAACAGAATGCTTAGTATGGTAACCTGAATGGGAGCTGAGGACATTAAGCACATTGTGCTTTGAGGCCAAAACTTTTGATGTGCATGTTCATTCATAGTTCTGTCTTTGGAAATAGGAATCCACAACCAGTACTTAAATTTGAACAGCGTGTCTGTCATGCTATTGACCTGTCTTGCCATGTATATATTAATCTGATACATTATGGTGCAATATAAAATGATACAATAAAATAAAAAGTCTCAGGATCATTCTTCCATCCCCAAACCTTAAAAAAATTAGCACTGGGTTAATGATACAGATGCTTGGATACAAATCCTGTTGCCCCATTGAAAACCAGCGCTGAGTATACATTTACCATTTCAGACAACCACCACACAAAATTTTACATGATTATTATAGATTCAATCTTTAGTACACATACTATTTTGGTATCCTGTATTTAGTTACTTGATAAGCTATTATGGCCTAAACAACACTGAAAAAAGGAGATAGATGTAAAAACCAATGTGTTCTCTTTATAGTGTGCTATGCTGCAAAAACGGTGTTGACTTGGTTGTCCTGTGCCAGAAAAACCTGAATGTGCTGACTTGACATTAGGATCTGTTTTAGAAATACTGAATATAGCTGACACAGGAGCAGGTCAAGAAGAGTATTCATTTTCATTAATGTGATTTTTTTAAAAGGTTTATTCAAAATAAAATCTATCATAAGCCAGAAAGATTTTAAAAGTATACTGTGTTTATACATTTGTAAAATAGAAAGGTCACAGACAAGAAAGGCAGAAATTTGTAAAGTTTAAAAGATCAATGCGATGTTTACTGATGTTTTTCAATTCAAACTATAAGCTGCAAAATTAATTTAGATTTGATCAGTTAGAGCTGCTGAAGCTGATCTTCTCTCCTCTTGTTAAATGCCTCCTGCTTACTCTTCTGATTACATATGCAAAATACATAATTTCAATATGTGGAGGAGGGGGAGGACAAGCATCAATGCATGAATTACAAATGATATTACCTATAATCCAAATATATTTTAAAATTATGATTCCAAACACAGCATCTTATTTGCCCACTGCTCATGTGATTTGTCCCATTGGCATATATTAATACATTCAAAACACACACCTTACCTTTAGAGGGAATATACCAGGGATAAATTGCAGAATAATGTCATAAACAAATTTCACCTCCTACTCCCTCAACTCAGAATTTATTGTAAAATTCCAAACCTTTGAGCAAATTCAAAAAGATTCCTCTCCTCCCCCCACTTAAAAAAAAAAATCAGCAAGCCAGAGAACTATTTTTCTTCCCCACCCACAAAAAAATTGTAAAGCTATTCAAGGCCAGGACAGATAAAATTCAGTCTTGCATGAATGAAAGTTTTTCTATAAATGAAAATCTCATAACTGGAAAATCGATTATCTTGGGACTCCAGAGAGTTAGATATGCTCTGAGGAGGCTCCCAGTTTTCCCAACAGAACCCAGCATTCACCTCTAGGTTCCTAGCCTTGAAAGTTCTGAAATAAAACATTTTAAACTCAGGACATAGGAGAGATGATGGAAGTCATTTTAAAATGTGTGTATAGCTCCATATCTGGTGGGTACAGTATTCAGAGACTGTGTCTTGCTCTGTTTTCTGTAGAGTGCTGAGTGTATTATTAGCACTCAATAAAGAACAAACAGTGAGAGACAGAGCTGATCTTTCACAAGTTATCAATATTTTTCATTATATTTCAGTGCTCCATCATTTACAATAAACACTACAGCTGCGATATTGTAAGGAAAAAATACACTTACTATTTATTCTTTTTTCTCGTTTGCTGCTACTTTTCATCTAGATATTCTTCTTTCTTATTCTTTGTGTTTTTTTCATAAATTTCTCTGATCCCCAACTTGGATCCCAAATTAAGAACCAACTACTTCCAAATGGCACATTTTGGAATGTACGGTAAGATGTCATTCAACAGAAGTAATCAGCCATGAGGGCTTCTAGTCTCTTTAACAATCCAAATTGGTTTCTCACTGCACTAATTGATTCGCTACTGCAGCCCTTACTCAGGAAAAAACCCACATTAAACTCAAATAGGAAGTCCACCGATCAACGGCAGGAGCAGACCCCAAGTTGTCTCCTGCTTGTAAGCAACTGCACTTGCCTACTCCCAGAAAATATAGATTAGAATAGATCATCTATAACTATTTTCCTACTAGGTCATTCCACTTTCTAAACTGTTGACAGAATCAGTACTTTAAAGTTTAGATGCTTTAAAATCTATTTCCAACTCATTCTAAACCAGCGGTTCCCCACCTTTTTGAGTGTGTGGACCCCTTTTCAACCTCCAAACATTTCATGGACCACCATATGCTGCTAGTTTTATTCAAAATTATACATTTCCATGGTGAGGATGTTATTATTTTTCTTTTCTGCAGCCCTTCTGTGGTAGTGTTACCTTCTGTAACGTGTTGCTGAGCCCCTGCAGCTCCTTCTGATGGCAACGTGAGCAGAGGGCACTCAGCATTCGGACAGGAATAACTCCGTACCTCACCAAATCAGGTCCTTAATTCCACTTCCAAACCGAAACAGCAGAGCAGTTCCTCATTGAAAACTCTGTAAAGGACATATTTCCTGTCTGAATTTGCCTAGCTTCAACTTCCAGTCATTTGGATCATGTTATACCCTTCTTTGCTAGATTGAAGAGACCATTAATTTAATATTTTCTCCCCATGTAGATACTTAGAGTGTAATTTAGTCACCCTTTAAACTTCTCTTTGTTAAGCTAATTATACTGAGCTCCTTGAATCTAGCACTATAAAGCGTGTTTTCTAATCCTTTAATCAGAAATTGGTGAGATATTACCTCACCCACCTTGTCTCTCTAATATCCTGGAACCGATACGGCTACAACTACACTGCATACAGGATAATTTTATATCTTTCTAGCTTTTTAATCAAAATGCCTCATGTTACCAAGTCAAATACCTTACAGATGTCTAAGTATTGTGGCAAGGTTGGGGCAGGGGAGGGTAAGATACTCCGCCCCCGTGGGTCCTGCGCTCTGCCGGCCTGGCCGGTGGTGCAGCTGCGGGAGGGTCGAGGGAGGGGCCGGGGCCCGCTCTGCCCCTGGGTACCGCTACCTTCCCTCTGGGGTAGTCCGTGGACCGCTCCCTGCTTCTCCTATCAGGTGTTCTGCCCTCCGGGGCACCGGTAGCCACAGTGGAAACTGTAGGCCTCTGTGAGCTGCAGCCCGCAGGCTGCAGCCTGCCTGCTCCAAGCCGCCTACTCCAATTCGCAGGCTCTCAAGCTGCAAGCCTCCAAAAGCCACGAACTGCAATGGTAAACTATTACTATGTCTCCTATCTCCAACCTCCGTCCTCCACTCCTCCTCTCTCCAAGCTCCACAACCCACCACTGCCTGCCTGCCCTGCAGGCTTTTAAGTGTTTGGGGCGGGGCTTCCTGATTGGACCCAGCTGGCCTGATTGGTTAAGCAGCCCCAGGTGGCCTAACTGCCTAATCAGCCCCCAGCTGAGTCACCCAGGGAACAGGGCTTTGTTGAGCCTGGGGCTAATATATCTGCCTTCCCACACTCTGGCAAAGCCGTCAGGCCTGGTCCTGTCACAGTATATAACATCAACACTATTATTTTTATCAATCAAATGTGTAATCTCATTAAATAAAATATATCTAGTTGATCTGACAGGATCTTTTTTCCACAAACCTGTGTTAATTGGCATTAATTATATTACCCACCTTTAATTATTTATTAATTAAGCCTATCTCATCTAAGCACTGATCCATCTGGGTGATAGTGGGTTGTAATTAATGAGGGCTAGGGAGACCTGTGTATTAGCTTCATATTGATGGCACTTGCGTCTATGTCTTCTTACTGGTTCACCTAGTGGCTGCCCATAGATGTTGAATAGGACCGGAAAATGAATTGATTCTTATAAGACTCCATAAGTGAGGGAGTTGGTGGCAGAGGAGCAGTTTCCACATTGCTACTTTTTGGGTCTCTCTCTCCAGGTAACACTAACTATTTTAGTGCGTTCCTCCACCTCAGGTAGGACAGTGTGGTCAACTGTGTTGAATACTGTGTTGGACGTGTGACCATCCATTGACAACTGGTGATCATCCATCAGTGTCACTAAAGCTGTTTCCATTCCATGTCCTGGCCCAAATGCAGATTGTACCTTCAGCTAGAAGAACTTGTAGCTGGCCTTTGGCTAGCTTCTCTATGAGTTTGATCAGGAATGGAAGGTGTGATACTGGAAAGTAGGGGGGTCATTAGAAACTATGTATCCAGGGAGTGTTTCTTCAGTACTGGTTGCATTATTCTGTATTTGAAGAAGGAAGGGAAGATTCTTTTTCCTGAATGAGGCATTGGCTATTTTGGTCAGGTGTGGCACTAGCTGCCCGTTACTCTTTCATCAGCCAGAAAAGACACGGGTGACACTCCTTTAGGATGACCAGTATGTCTACAGGAATGAATGTACTGAATTCTGGGAACGAAAGTGGGCTGTTTGTTGGCTGGTATATGGGAAGCAGATCTATGCCATTAAGGGCGGCTTCCTGAACATGTGTCATTTTTTCAGTGAAGTAGGCTGATAGTTCCTCGCAGCACTTGGTAATGTGCTCTGTTGCAGGGTGCAGATGCAAGCTCTAGAGCTGGGAGCAGAAAGTTAATTCCATATTGTGGAATATTTTCCTACTTTGAAATTTGGTTTGTGCTGATTTGGATTTAAACCCAACAAATTTTAAATTCTCCATGAAAGGGATAGAGCCCCAGTTCTGGGACTCTCTGCTTGATGCACTACACTGAAAACACAGATCCAGGAAACCTTAGGATCACTGACTCCAAGACAGTCAAGCTGGTGAGCTGCATAGCCCAGAAGCCTTAGGAGCTTCATCAAAATCAAACCAGCACCCTGGAATTTTTTGATTTCAACAAATCAGCAAATTCTGACAAAAATGTGTTTTCAACATAACTTTTCCAGCCAGCTGTACTCAGGACTGATGAAGTGGTTTACCACCCTGGACAGTTCCTTTAGGGCAGGATTTGGCAGCTTCACTGGCAGTTGATAGGAAGGTTTCTTTTGGTATGTAACACAACATCAGCATAACCATAGAGAAATTGTTTGTTTCAACCTGTGTTATCACTTTCCTTTTCTGCCATCAGTGCTCAAGTTTCCATTCCTTTCTATTTGTCTGGTGAAGGGTGTTAGAAAACCAAGGAGTGTTGTGTGACGGTAGGATATAAGAGGCCAACTGGGGGCTCCTGTGTCAATGACCAAGACTAGCATGCAATAATAATTCACCAGATCTTCAATGTCCCATTCTGTACGTACAGTGCTGCTGTCCTTTAGCATGCATTAGAATTTGCTGGGGCTCATGAGTCTTCATGATTGAAATAGGATCATGGGTCTTGTTGTCCAGGAGTTGGGAGAGTTCTGACCACTACCTAAATGAGGCAATGATCTGCCCAAGACAGTGACTAGGTTGTAATGTCCTTGGTATTAGAGCTGAGTGAACAATTGATTGTTTGGGTTGGTGGCATTTAATTAAAATTAATTAATGTTTGGGGGAACCAAAAATGATTTTAGAAAGTTCAGTGAATATGAAAGTTACAAATAGTTTCATATTTAACTAAATGTTTCATTTTGACTTTTACCTTTTAAAATCTCTGGCATTTAAAAAAAATTAATTAAAGACAATTTTAAAATGAAATTTCATTTCAAATGGAAAAATCAAAATGTTTTATTTTGATATTTTCTGGTTTTTAATGTATATTTTAAACAAAAACTATTTGGCAAAACCTATATGAATGCCTAAAGTGTTTTGGTCACAACAGATTTGCATGTTTTGCCAAGAAAAGTTTCAGTCAAAAATTTAACCCAGTTCTACCTGATCCTGACATAATATCTGAAGATCAGGTTCAAAGAGTGACTGGCTGTGTGGCTTGGACCAGAGATGACCTGTGAAAGTCCCAGGGATGCAAGTAAGGAGAAGAGTTCCTGTGTTTTTGCATCTGAGGCCTTGTCAGCATGAATATTGAAATCTCTCAGTGCAACAATTCTGAGGTATTTTATCACTATCACTGACAATTTCAGTTCCTTTATAAACCTTTTTAGTCTTTCGTTGCTCTGTAAATGCACATAAAATCTATTTTACCTTTAGTACTGGTTTCTATTATTAGATGAATG
The DNA here is from genome assembly GCA_007922155.1 of Mesoclemmys tuberculata. Classification (NCBI taxonomy): domain Eukaryota; kingdom Metazoa; phylum Chordata; order Testudines; family Chelidae; genus Mesoclemmys; species Mesoclemmys tuberculata. Next base: position 29,572,057 of record ML675620.1, on the reverse strand, counting down.
AATTCAGAGGCACTTCTTTTGGATTTCATGTTTGAAGACAGTGTGAACACAAAGCCACCCGCCTTGTCATGTCTGCTCTGTCCCTGTGTGCCACAGAGCCCAATAGGGTGGCTAGGGAACTAAGTACTTAGGTCTGCTGACCTTTCTTCACCACATATGGAGGACACAAGGGCTGTTGAAACCGCTGCATAACAGTCTGCATTGATAAGTATTCTATTCTCTCCACCCTCATGGGACCACTACTAAAATAGGCCCATTTAATTGGATATGTAACAGGACGGGGGATTTGCCCCTTAGTAAACTTTTAGCCTAAATGTACAAATTAATCTGTATTAATTCTAATGTTCTGACATCAAGGTTGAACCAATTTATTTACTTAAATTATATTAGTGCACTATACTGACCTTTTAAACTATTCATATTATCTTGGCTGATAACTGTGTAATAGTGTACAACGTAACCTCCTACCTCTTTCTTCATCAACATATATTGTTTAGTTAAATCTGAAAAGTGTATGTTTAGTAGAAAGCCAAATGTGAATCCTTATGAAATAGACCTGTATTAAATGGAAATTAAATAGAATTTTATATAAATTACTGTCAATACCTACTGAAATTGATGGAGAATTTTAGAGAAATTATATTTGATTTTACATCAACATCTAGAACAGCCGTGTCATCATTCTCTATTAAATTGTATAGGACTCTCTAATAAAAAGTATATTATGTATAAGTCCATGGTTTTATGAGAAAAGGGTAATTGGAGGTAAGTATTTGGGAAAGTATGGATTCTGATCGCAAAACCCCATTTATCAGACACGTTTGTATCCAATGTTTTGATTTTGCCTATTATGGAGTTATCATATTCATATCCTGAGCCAGAGTTTAATCTGGGGTTTTGGTTCAGACCTCTACATGAAATTTCTAGGGCATTTTGAAGTACTGTAGATGCTTAGGAGTCTCCCAAGTCTTGTGAGATTATTTTTAAAGTGTCAGCGATGTATGTGCTCTACCATGCACAAGACACAAATGAAGGGACAAGTTTTGCTGCAAGGATCATACAGTTTAAACATTTGTGCACTTTTTATAACACAGTTGTATGCATTATAGTTGTATAGTCATAGATATTAAGGATGGCATTTCAGCTGTTGGTGAGTTGTTGGATTGGAAAGTGGCTGTTGTGTACAACATAGAGAGATTAGCTACTGTCTGTGGTTGGTAAGGGCAAGGAAAATGATCTGCTATTGTAAATTCTGGCTCTACTTTTCTTTTCATTGCTGCCACAATTGCTCTGATTTTCTCCACTGTTGCTTCATGAAAGTGGTAGAATGGTGCTTCAATTTTGAACAGCCTTCTTTCTCTGTAATTAAGACATTTTCAGAGTATTGTCCAGAGTTTTTACCACCATTAGTAGGCTTAGAAGGATTAGATTTTTATTAGTAAATGTCAGTAAACATCCATTTCACTATATACACCAATCAAAATAACATATATATATAAATATATATAAATATACATATATATATATTTCCATCTAAAGTGATAGAAATTTGCAGATCAGCAAAGTAAAAATATGTTGTTTCAGAACTTATTAGAGTTTGATTTAGCAAAATTTATTTTGTATATTTTGAGATGTGATGATGACAATGTATTTTAACAGATATAAAGCTTTAACTTTTTGACTCTCAGTATCTACTGTCATTAAATAATTATTGTCCAATCCATTGGCTGATCTTCCTCCCATAGTATCCTGCAGCTGTGAAAACTAATGGTGATAAAATTAGAAAAAAATACTTCAGAGTAAACATCGTTATTATCCTCTAAAATAATAAAACATAAACATCAAAGCCAAGCCTAATTATTACTGACCTGTTGAGGAATTGCATAGGCAAAAGGCTATGTACTGTTTAAATATGTGTCCCACCCTAAGCAAACTCCAGTGAAAGTACTACGTTAATATGGCTACAAGAAACAATCTGGGTATGCTTCACACTTGCTTAAGTTTTCCGTTTTTTGGTGGCTGCTATTGTTGCTAAGCTTTTGAGTGTTTCTTTTCCTTTGCCTCTCCCTCCAGCACTTCCCTGGGATACAATTTTTCACTTAGAGTTTGCCTATATGGCACCGACACACTAAAGGAACATGATCTGCATAGTGCTTGAACACGGTGTGCTCTAACTGCCCCATGTAGACCCTGCTGGCATGCTCTAGTAGGTACATATAAAAGTTAAACACACACATAATTGCTTGCATGAGTGTCAAAAACTCCAGATCTTAATAATCTTGAACTGTGGGAACGTTTGGATACAGATATAAACTTTACTACATGAAACCATCTCATATTCAGAACACTTCATGGCCAATTCACTTCACTGCATCAGCAAGCCAGATTCAGAGCGAGCTAATTAATTTGGCTCTGACAGCCTTATGTGAGCATCTATATTGTGAAAATCAAGAAATATGTATGGTTGATTAAAATTACTTTTTTTTTAAATAAAGCTTTTAGAAAACAACAGTGGAAATATTATAACACATGGGAACAGAGTGCAAATATTAATTAAGGAGCTTGGCTATTACAGCCTAGTACAAAGAAAAAAATGAAAATGTATTCTTGTTTTACAATGCAAGCCACATGATAAAATTTACATATATAGTTACACGTAGTTATACAATAGATTGAATAAATGAAATATGTTATATTACTCCAGACCAGTTGTAATATGTTCCAGATGAACACAGGAAAGTGTGTGACTTTTTTTCTGAACTAACTGAAGCTTCTAATGGTCTTCAAGTGTACCATCACAGAGTAATTTAATATTTCTTTGGAAAGACACTCCTGGGTACTCCTTTTTGTTAAAGACCAGAAGCAGCTGAATCATAGAATCATAGAATATTAGAGTTGGAAGGGACCTCAGGAGGTCATCTAGTCCAACCCCCTGCTCAAAGCAGGACTAACCTCAGCGAAATCATCCTGGCGAGGGTTTTGTCAAACTGCAGTTTAAAAACCTCTAAAGATGGAGATTCCACCACCTCCCTAGGTAACCCATTCCAGTGCTTCACCACCCTCCTGGTGAAAAACCTTTTCCTAATGTCCAACCTAGACCTCCGACACTGCAACTTGAAAACATTGCTCCTTGTTCTGTCATCTACTACCATTGAAAACAGCCTAGCTGCATCCTCCCTGGAACCCCCTTTCAGGTAGTTAAAGGCTGCTATCAAATCCCCCCTCATTCTTCTCTTCTGCAGACTAAACAAGCCTAGTTCCCTCAGCCTCTCCTCATAAGTCTTGTGCTCCAGCCCCTTAATCATTTTTGTTGCCCTCCACTGGACTCTCTCCAACTTGTCCACATCCTTTTTGTAGTGGGGGGCCCAAAACTGGACACAATACTCCAAATGCGGCCTCACCAATGCCGAATAGAGGGGAATAATCACTTCCTGCGATCTGCTGGCAATGTTCCTACTAATGGAGCCCAATATGCTATTATCCTTCTTGGCAACCAGAGCACATGGCTGACTCATATCCAGCTTCTTATCCACTGTAACCCCCAGGTCCTTTTCTGCAGAACTGCTGCCTAGCTCGTCAGAAACCAGTCTGTAGCTGTGCATGGGATTCTTCTGTCCTCAGTACAGGACTCTGCACTTCTCCTTGTTGAACCTCATCAGATTTCTTTTGGCCCAATCCTCCAATTTGTTTAGGTCCTTCTGTATGCTATCCCTCCCTTCCAGGGTATCTACCACTCCCCCTAGCTTAGTGTCATCTGAAAACTTGCTGAGGGTGCAATCTATCCCATCCTCCAGATCATTAATGAAAGTGATGACAAAACCGGCCCCAGGACTGACCCCTGGGGCACTCCACTTGTGACCGGCTGACAGCTAGACATGAAGCCATTGATCTGTACTTGTTGAGCCTTATGCTCTAGCCAGTTCTCTATCCATTTTATAGTCCATTCAGACAACCATTACTTTTTTAACTTGCTGATAGCTGAAGGTCTAACAGAAGACTAAATTGTGTACCTTATTTACAAAAGATTGGCATATTCCCGTGACTTCAGGGGACATCTCGTTTGGCTATTTCCCCAGACAATCTCATTCTGATCCAGACTGAATTTAATCAATCATGCAAGCTTCAATTTGACTAAATATTGGGAAAGCCATGACGCCCCACCAGCCAGGTCTGATAAAATATGAAGCAGCTATGTAGAGCAGAGTGTAAACAGCATATTGAAGCTACTGGAGAGTGATGAGAAGTGTATAAACATTTAGCAATCTAGCATCCATTGTAGTATATAGTTGCTGAGAGGAATAGAGCATGGAGGGTATTCCCCTATGAGAGAGTTTGGGGTAGATAAGCTGTCATCCATAGCTACAGCCAGAAGAAAAGGAGGAATGAACACTCTGTTGCTTATAGGATATCACTATTCAAAAGATTTTGTTTTAACATTTTCAGAAATTAGCCACATAATTTTTTGGAAGAAAAAAAATCAGATGTTCATACATCTGCATAATTCAAGTAACATTATTTTGGAAAGGAAATCTGTTAACTAGCATTAAGTGCGACTATGTTCTGAGAAGCTTTCCGAAGTATTTTGTAACAAATAGCAGAAGCACTACCTTCTAGGATTGTCATTCTGAATGGCATGACCTGAGTGTTTTGGGAAGAAGTCTCAGTTGTTGAAGAGGTCTGAAATTTCAATTCTGATTTCTCTCTCTAGTTATTCTAAATAAGAATTTCTGTGTTAAATGGGTAAAGAACTCAGTTTTTTTAACAAGTAAAGTGTAATCATTTGCTAGTAAAAACTTTGTAAAGAGTAATAGGAAAGTTAGAAACATTTCCTAGTTTTTACATCTAAGATGTACTAAAATATATAATTTTATAGCTCATTGGAGGTTAAATATTAACAGTCAAGTGTTTTATTTCCCCATTGTTATCCATGCTGCTAATAATTCAGCAACAGGACATTTTTCCCCAGCAAAGTGATAAATTAGATTTAAAAAATGTATCTTTATACTAATATTGTACAGAGAAACAAGTGAAGAATGAGGGACAACAAAGTATTCATGAAATACGTTATTTGACAAATCCCCCTGCAAGTGTGTAATGTTTTTGTTGTCACTTATTATCCATCAGTCAGCCTGAACACCTTTTTCATTTTGGAGCTGTCACATCAAACTATATTTGACTAAAATAAACCTTTAGAATCAAATGTTGTTATACAGTACAGTACTTTCTGCTACCCATAAATCATTTGGCTATTTGACTTTTTCATTTGAATGAGCTTTCATTCCTTTTTTACTTGACAGTTATAACTCACAATCATTTATGTATTACCTATGGATTTCACTGCAGCAGAACACCAGTAAACATGATTCTAACAATAACAGAGGTTTGAAATGAGGTGGGCTACTATGCACTGGAAGAAGGTACCACTAAAATGCTTATAGCTAATTGAATAACTTCCTCTAAATCATGAGTAGCCAAAGAGATGAAAGGTCAAGGACAAGGATGAAAGAATCTACAGAAGAACATCAATCATTTGCACTGGGTAAAAGTCACCCTGTGCTGAAGCTCAGCATAAAACTCCACTTAAGTCTCTGGTTAAGCCTTATTTGAGGGCTGAAGTGCTACACAGTCCTTCCGTTGGGCCTCTAGACAAGAGTGAATTACTCTCAGTAAGAACTGCTGAATGAGCAAACAAAGAAGTGGTGAAGGCATTAACCTGGGGACTGAGGAGGCCTAGGTGTAATTCCTTGCTCTGTCAAAGGCCTGCCACAGCAAAGCCTTGGACAAGTCACGTGGCCTCTCTGTGGCTAGTTTCCTCATCTATAAAATAACAGTACTTCCCTACTTCACAGGTGTGCTGTGAAGGCATGTACAGAGATGACTGTAAAAGAACAAAATATGCTGTAAATTTTTTACATATTAAGTTTAGTTATATCTATTGCATAATTTAAGGAATATCAGGTTGTGTAAGAAATGAAATCCCAGGAATAGGAGACCTCACTTGAGCACCTGCTGTTAAAGTTTTGCTGAGAAGTGGGAGAGAGGATTGTTTCTTGTGCATGAATTGTGAGTTGTGAAGGTAAGTGAAATGGCCATTAGTGATGTTCTAGTCTAATTGTTCTTAATTTGATTTGGAATATATTTTGGGTCAGTGAAGCTCTGGAACTCGGATGGCACCCTTCCAAAAATACCTAAATATTGATCTAAAATTATTAGTCTGTCCAGTGTTTGTTCATTTGTGCTAAGTGTTGCCATCCCACCAAACTCTTATCACTCAGACTGAGTGGCACTGGCAGGAGGCTCTATCCTTAGGGACCTACTAGAGTAATTGAGTAAAATAGAGTAGTTTGGATAACATAAGCAATGTGCATGCAGCATTACTGATTTCTCAGTGAACTGGACCTGAAGTCAAGGTTAGAAAAACTTAGCTATATTCTTCAGCTGTGGATTGAGGGATTTACACCCTGTTATGCATCCTGGTGTGATCAGGACTAGTTATGGGCACATTCTGTGTAAAGAGATAGTTAATCCGTTTGTCCTGAACAAATTTCAATTCAAGTAAGGACAAGCTACATTCCTAAATTTCTCCTGTGACATTCTTCTTTGTTCCTGTCCTAGGTGATTGTCTAGTGTTCCCCTCTGATATTCAGTAGCTTTTGTGTTTCATCCCAGAGATGGTGGTATTCCTCTGATGGCAGAAGTGATCCCTTTATTTTGTATATGTTGTTTATGTCAGTACAGTTTGTAGAGTGCTTTGGGCTCTATCTCCATGCAAAACAAAACAAAATAAAATGTACCTTCATCATTATCCACACACAGTCTTTTGAGGTTCATCCTTCAGAATTAATCTGAAAGGTTCTAGTAGTATTTCCAAAACTAAATTGGGTTTATGGTGAGTATGTACAATTGCCCAAGTAGCTGTGTGCCATCACAATAACTGAATGCTTGCCTTTTGCAGTACCATTCAATTTCTAAGCAGAAGTGCAAGAAATTCAGCTTTCTTTACACTGACCAGGCAAAAATGGAAGGACATGCCCAAAAGAAATAGATTGGGGACAGTGAATACCATCACTAGACATATTTTTAAAAGATTTTCATTCTATAAAGTCTCTAGTTACCTCTATTGGTAAAAAGATTTCTTATTTTAGACCTCTACTCCCTCAGCCTAGGATTATGTCACATAAGCGTCTACCAGCACTCTCTAAACAATCTGAGATCCCAGTTACCAACTCCATGAAAGAGAAGTGATTAAAAATTCTTTTTTAAAGTGAAGGTATCAATTCCCCCCTTCTATAGAGCCATATACTAAATGGGCTAGTGCGCCTTCTTGTGGCTGAATGCGAGATAGCAGGCTCTTCTTGTCTAGCGCCCTCGGCCAGCAGCCTCTCTAGTTCCTTGGCAGTCTGGCTCTTCTCAGACTCAGCTCTGAAGTCAGCTCACGCTTTAATGCCACTCTTCTGGGTAACAAAAATACAACTAAATGTTCAAAAACATCCTAACATAAAAGATCCTTCTTCTCCCTCTTAAGCTGTTCCTTGGCACATCCGTCAGGCTCTGCCTTCAGCTCCACCCTGGGCTCAATAGTCCTTAAGTTGGGCTTGGTTGCTCCTTCCTTGGGGCTGGTAGGGAAACCCAGGCCCACCATCTACTTTGGATTCCAGTCCAGGGACCCAGCATTAAGCAGCTATGTCTGCTCCTCCAGACACACACTAGTTTTCTTACCTCTGGACCCCTGGTGCTGCTTCTCTGTAGCCTGGACTTACAACAGCCCCTTCCCTGATTCCCAAGCCTCTGGCTTCTCCCTAAACGGTGACCACCCTTTTCAAAAGAAAAAAGTGGGACACAACAGCTCAGGCTCCCTGGGTGACACTTACTACTTGATGGCTCCAGCTTCTGGCCAGGTCAGGGGTGGGTCCTTGGGGAGAAGAGAAGGAGCAGGGGGTGGGGTCCTGTGGTGAGGGGGGGCTAAAGCCCACCTTAGCCCTCCCCAACGGGAAGAGGCTGGTGACCCCTCCACTCCTCAAGCCTCAGGCAGGCATGAGCAGTGCTACAGGAAATCTGGGACCAGTGCTGTCCAGGACATAAACTCTGCATTTGGGACTGTTCCACCCAATTCAAGATGGGTGGTCACCTTATCTCCCTAGGATAACTCAGCTTCTGTCTGTGCTGGAATGCTGACCCCTCAGGACTGCCTCTCTGCCTTGCCGTTTCCAAGGCCCACCACAGCGATTAATTCCATCCTTGTTACTTCCTTTAGTTGTTCTTCCCCAGGCCCTTCATGCAGAGATGGGACAGGGAGGAACTCCCGATATCCTCTCTCCTGGTTTCCTCTATCCTGGGACCCTCCTACAGTCTTCCTTTTATGAAGAAGACCCAGCTCTTTCACAACTGGGTCTAATAACAAATCAAGCCTATCACGCACTCCAAGTGCAGCCAGGTGGGCTAATTGAACTTTCAAATTCCTATTAACCCTTTCATCACCTCTGGAAGATAGACACCCCATCACACCATTTTAAGATTCCTGCAGCGTTACTTTCCCCATTTTCCTAAGTTTTTGTCTTTGTGCCCATTGTGCTAAACATGGGCGCTTTAGCAGGCAAAAAGGTACGAATGACAGAAACAACTGAAGTTCTGGTGATAACAGAGCCCATGCCATACTCCAGCTGTTCATAGGTTAAAAATTCTCACACTTGCCCCAGATGCCCCAGATGCCCCAGATATAATACAATGCAGCAGTGTCACCAGTCAGCCTGAAAATTCACTGTGACTGAAGTGATGTTGGAAGGTATCTTAGGAATGCAATTTGAGTCAGAGCAGGTCAAATGATTGATCTGTTTAGTTAAATGTTGACTGAAATACTGGTTCACATCAGTGACTTTGATTTTGTAAGATAAGCCACAAATACTCGCTTAGTAAAAGTCATAGAGATCATGACTCCAATTGGCTCCTCCCATACTCTATAGCTCCTTGTAAAATGTTATAAATAGGACTTCCTGGAGCAGGAGCAGCTTAGGCTTGCCTTCATCATGCAAAGTTCACGAATAGGTATAGTGGGATGAGAAAGAATAAAAATCTACCTCACCTGCAAATCCAAGTGTAGTTGCACTGGCAGTGACAGAGACCCAAGCAGCTAGTTGTGAGAGACAGCTTTAAGGCTGGTCTATATGTAAGCGTGCAGCAGCTGGAGTGTGCATTTTAGCATGCGCCAGCATGCGGCACATTGAAAGCTCTTCAGGATACACTGGGATAGTACTGTTGGAAACAGGACTACACCATCACATGCTAAGGAATGTTTGGTGCACGCCTGCAGAGTCCACATAAACAGCACTCCACATGGTGGTGAAAACTAGAATTTACATCCCAGCTGGGGCGTACTAATGCATCATGTAAACCAGCCCTTAGAGCTGTCTGTCACAACTAGTTTCTTCTCTCTCTGTTACTACCTGTGTACCTGTACTTGGATTTGCCGTTAAGATAGACTTTTATTCTTTCTGCTGTACCTATTCTTGAACTTTTGAGAGCACATGCCTCAGTGGGAACAGATTTGTTAGAAGATAGCAATTAAACTTCAAGTCTGGAATCTATCGCTCTGAGCAGAATTAAGGGGGAGTCAAGTACAGCTGATGATTGACTCTATAAGCACCAGCAGGCAGACAGTGTCCTTTCTACAGTGCTGATACGTTGAAAAATAGCTTGGTCTCATGGAGTCAGAGTGCACCCCATGATGTTTCCCCTGAAATAACAACATTTCCAGGACACATGGTATCATGTTCACTTGCTCTGTGGGAACCTCAGTACATCACAGGATTGTCAGCAATATGAGAATGACCAGACTGAGAGTTGTAGAGTCTGCATTACGGTCATGATCCTGTCCCCAGCACTCAGCCTGGATAAATGAGAGAAATGCTGGGACCAATGAGAGTTAAAAGGTTAATATGTTGAGGATGGGGGAGGAGTGGACCAGGGGAAATAGCAGATCCAGACAGCGACTATGATTCTTTAAGACAGTTACCTTCCCTTCAGTAGCAGCCCCGAAGGTTTAAGCCAACCAGATTTCCAGGACCATAAGCAATGCCAAATACTGACTAGACAGTGTGGGGAAGCAGGCACTAGCCACTGTTATCCATGTTTTATTGGTATGACTCAGTCTCTAGTGTTATCAGCTGAACACCTTTCACAAGCACTACCTTCTTTTTAAAAAATAGAAAGTTAGAACGTCTCTTTTTTGCCCTTAATAGTATAAAATATGTCACAGAAAAATGCACAATACCGGGGGTTAATAGCCACTTCTCCTCACCCTAAATAGGATTCTCAGAAAAGGGCAGAACTTAGTATTGAGGATTGTTAGGACTGGTGTTCTGAATGCCAATTCAAGTCTGTCTGCCAACGGGAATAGTGTCCTTCAGTATCCGCTTGCAGCGCGGATTTAACTGGCTTTATTTGGCTTTATTGCCAGTCACTTTGCAGATATCACAAAGTTGTTTAAATATTAAAGTCAAAGTGGCATTATTTAAATGTGGGGGGGAGGGGTGGCTGTAGTGATATCTCAATAAATGAGAACAACTTTAACCTACTGAAAGTAGTCAGTAGCAATTAACTGATATGGCTCTCCTTTTCCTCTGCCCTTGGAAAAGATCCCCAAAGATCCTATAAGTGACAAATGAGGCCAAAGGTCTTCAGTTTTTATATTTAACCTTAGGGCAAAATGAGGAAAGCCTAAGCTTACACATTTATATATACTGCAGTGTAAGTCAATGAAGCCATTTCTAACATCTAGATGAATCTTGTCACCCTGGAGACTGAAGTCATCCATCCATCCATCATGTATCGCACAGACAGTGGCAGTTCAGGTTTCTCCCCACATGGCTTTGCCCATTGTGATGATTCTGAGGGTGCCAAGGCCTGGGAGACAGACTTGTTGGTCCTTAACTGGGTGTCAGCTCCCTGACACCTCCAGTCTGTTAGCCACCCAAACAATCTCCTCAGGGCAATATTTGCCCTCACTTTGCTTTGCAGGTTAACAATAGCTGCCCCTTTGAATTATCCCCTGTGATATCCAGCCTCTGTAACTGGCTTCTCATAGAAATACTTGGTCTGCTATTGCCCAGGGGACAGTGTACACACCAGCTTGTTTGATTCAGCTGAGGAGCAGCTTCTATATAACATCACAGCAATTAGATATATTTAGAGTGAAAACTATCATAGGTTTATTATCAAAGGCCAAGATTTAAGAGACAGTGAGTGAGGATAATGGAAACAGCAAGGTTACATATAAAAGAAAATCAATACATTGCTTTCTAGAGACTAAACTTTACTTTAACAGTCTAACCATCTGTCTAAAAGCAGCCTTATCTCTCCTAAATGTCCTTTACAATGCTTTCAACCAGGGCGGATTGGGATTCCGTTTTCATGAATCACACTGCCCAATTACTTTCTCAGGTGCAGGACAAAGATGTTCTTCTGCCTTCTCCTTATATCCCCCCAAATTCATTGTTTGTCACCAGAGACAGGATAACCCCATAGGGTTTGTTCCCTTGTGTGCTGACCTCATATTGACTTCACATCTTCATGTTGACTTTGTTTGCAAATGGGGCTTCCATTGTGTTGACTTGCAGAGCTTAATTTACATCTGAAGCAAGGCAGACAGGTTAATATACCTCCTTTGTCCGGCAGTAACCTCTTTGTCAACCCTGATGCCTTGATTCAGATTTTTTCTTACATGGGTATTTGTATATACATTTCACAATGATATTAATGGCCAATGTGATGACCCCTGGCTTTTGTTGAGGATCTCATATGACATTCTTTATGGATAAATACCATGAAAGCATTGTGCTAGATGCAGTCAGGTTGTCAGCCCTGTCAGGAGTTACAGTTACAGAACAATAAACCCTTTGCCAGTTGGCACCGAGACGCTCTTAGGGCCCACCAGTAACTTTCAATCCCCTTATGGAGGGAGCATCTTTAAGGGTGAAGGGTAATTCAGTCTATGCCCACTCAAGCCTCCTCTTCTCCTCCCCCATCCCCGCTGTCCTGTGGCCTTGGAGGAAAACTGCAGAAAGGAACCAGCCAGAGACAAACAAATAGGAGCAGAAGCAGCCAAAGCAGAGACTGCTTCACAGATGGGGAGGGAGACAAAATGGGGCCTAACCAGAGCCATCCTTCCCCACAGCATCCACTGGATCCAATGCTGTGCAGGGTTGGCCTCCATATGCTCTAAGAGCATTAGAAGCCAGCCAGAGATGGCAAAGCAGTGACCTTTTCCAACTTTGAACATTCCAGACAAAACTGTAGAAAGTCCTGATTTTCTCTGCCCTGAGCTGACTGACTCTTTGCTCCAAATCTTCCTCTTCCTCAGTCTCTGCAGCTCAGCCTCAGTTTTTGTCTCCCCCTCTTACATTTTTCTCATGTCCTGCACCCCTCACCTCCTTCCCTTCCCTTTTCTTTTGATTTAGCTCATCCCATCCTAAGCAACAACCCTCCCCACCCCCCAAAAAATTGTGGCATTAACCTGTCATTTGCTGCCATCATATAATTCATTCTGCATTCATGTTCTAGCCTTTCCCTCACTCTGTGTCTGTCTGGTCTATTTAGATTGTAAGATCTTTGAGGCAGGGTTCATCTATTACTCTGTGTTTGTACAGTGCCAACGAGGGCGCTTAACAGTTAGCCCATGTGATTGCAGAGCCATTGGCCATTATCTTCGAAAACTTGTGGTGATTGGGGGAGGTCCCAGATAACTGGAAAAAGGCAAAAAAGAGGAGGAGGAGGATCCGGGGAACTATAGACCAGTCAGCCTCACCTCAGCCCCTGGAAAAATCATGGAGCAGGTCCTCAAGGAATCCATTTTGAAGCACTTGGAGGAGAGGAAGGTGATCAGAACAGTCAAGATGGACTCACTAAGGGCAAGTCATGCCTGACCAACATGACTGCTTCTATGACGAGGTGATTGGCTCTGTGGATGTGGGAAAAGCAGAGCTTATGATATACCTTGACTTTAGCAAAGCTTTTGATATGGTCTCCCACAGAATTCTTGCCAGCAAGTTAAAGAAGTATGGGTTAGATGAATGGACTATAAGATGGACAGAAAGCTGGCTAGATCACTAGGCTCAGCAGGTAGTGATCAAAGGCTCAATGTCTAGCTGGCAACCAGTACCGAGTACCCCAGGGGTCGGTCCTGGTGCTGGTTTTGTTCAACATCTTCTTTAATTAACTGGATGATGGCGTGGGTTACTCCCTCAGCAAGTTTGCAAATGACGCGAAGCTGTGGGGAGTGGTAGATATGTTGGAGGATAGGGATAGGACACCGAGTGACCTAGACAAATTGGAGGATTGGGCTAAAATAAATCTGATGAAGTTCAACAAGGACAAGTGCAGAGTCCTGCACTTAGGATGGAAGAATCCCATGCACTGCTACAGACTGGGGACTGACTGGCTAAGCAGTAGTTTTGCAGAAAAGGGTTCCAGTGGACAAGAAGCTGGATATAAGTCAACAGTGTGTTCCTGTGGCCAAGAAGGCTAGTGGCATATTTGGCTGCATTAGTAGGAGCATTGCCAGCAGATCAAGGGAAGCGATTATTCCCCTCCATTCAGCACTGATGAGGCCCCATCTGAAGTACTGTGTCCTTATTGGTTTTTAAGGCCTGGCTTGACAAAGCCCTGGCTGGGATGGTTTAATTGGGGTTGGTCGTGCTTTGAGCAGGTGGTTGGACTGGATGACCTCCTGAGGTCTCTTCCAACCCTAATCTTCTATGATTAGGTACTACCATAATAAACATGATTAATAGTAATAATAATACCTATAACTAAGTTGCTAATTAACACTATTTGTGATTCTCCTATGTGATGTGGATGTGCCTGAACCCTGGGAACTGGCCTAGAAATATCAATTATTTTATGGAAAGACAGCAAGCAGCCATGACATATAGCAACAACTTCCAGCCACTACCAAACTGCGTCAGATGTGAAAGGGTGACCTAGAATTGAAATGCTCAATAGCCTATTATCAATTCCCTGTGCTATCCAGCCTCTCTAAACTACTAAGACTTGTTTTAATATCTTCAAGCTTTGGCTCAGGTTTAGTACTTTGCTATTCAAGTTATCCAGGTGTATAATCAAGATGTATAATCTTTCTCCATTTTTAAGCAAACAAAATTAAAATAAAAAATCACAAGAAATATCATGGCTCACAAAGTCAGCCCAAATATCTAGAAGAAAACAAATACACTATTACAATTATGTTTGTTGCCTGTATTGTACAGCCAAACAAACTGGCTAAAAGTTTCCTGTTTATTTGAATTCAAGTCATTAATATAATCTGAAAACATTAGTCATAAGAAGCAATCAATTAGAGTCAAGCTTTCCAAGGCAGCCTAATAGTTTAGTCTGTCCTCCACAATGCAGGAATTCATATCCAAAGTCTGAAAGAAATACTGTTATTAGTGCTGTATTTAAATCTATATTGTATGCAAAGAATGGAATATGAATTGTTTTAAACTTAACTTATTTTGATTTAATCTACTTTAGCAGGTGAATATTTTTCACTCCTCTTTTTTCTGTTAAAATGAAAATAAATTTAAAATTCTCTCACATTTCTGTTTACTCACTGTGGTCAGTGTTAAAAACTACAAGGCAACCACAGTACATGGGCTGCACTATATTTCTCTCTGCTCTTAGAATATCTGGCAACCTTTTCTGGATTCAGAGCTTTGCTGGACTGGTTATATCTGGTAATGACATTTCAGAGCCAAAAATGTCAATTCACTGTTTTTGAAACTTCATTCTGAGAATATCTGCATATCAGTTTTTCACCAGAGATTAATTTTCAGACTAATGGGTAGATAGTGGGTATTTCATTACCTGCCTATATATAACAATTGTTTAAAGATATTCTTCAGACATACTTTCAAATGAAATTGGTGGATTTTATTTAATCTGTCTTTACAGTAAACCAGTAGCATAAAGCCATTTTCTGTGGTAATAGAATACAGTATACATTTAGAAACACAAGAAAAGTTTTCATGGCATACCTATGTGTCCTCATCTTTTCCTTTTCTTTATCCAAAGATCAAATTCAACACAAACACACATACCACAACAATCAGCAGAGAGGGGAAAAAAGTAACAATAAAACCTCTCAATGTTCACTGCATGGAAGCAACTTTCTCAGGCACATTTATTCTCCAAGGATGTGTATCCTCTAGCAAAAAATGTGTGTTCTTACCTCATATTAGCTAACATAAGGCAATTAATTGAAGGAATCCAGAATTGAATTGAATATCAGGCAGTTTGTAGTTTTCACATTCGACAGCAGGTTGAGTAAAGACTCTGGAGGAGCCTAGCGTTTTTCTTATATTAAACTACAAAATATTTTGTCTTCACTAGGATTTTACTTCATGTTAGTTGTCATGATGGCTAACACAAGCTAAGAAAACACAATTTTTCCTAGTGAAATCAAGGCTGACATGTGAACCAAGGCTGAATATGGATACTTTCAGACAACTCCCCTTCTTAGTCAAGCAATAAACATGTGACAAAAAAGTCACAGACTGAGTTGTGTTGTAATATCTTTTCTTTGTTTATCTTGTTAAATTTATGGTTTGTGTTGCTCTAAGTCTACCATATTTTGTAACATATGAATTATCTTAAGGCAAAGGGGAAAATCATCTTCACAATCTTGCTTTATAGCAACAGCAGCAAATTGATCCACTTTGGCCTTTGCACAGGACCCCCAGTCTTTGCAATATCACACTGAGGTAACTATGAGAAACAAAGTTCTCTAGTCCAGTCTGTATCCATGAACATCGCTAAGTGACATTGAAAATGCAGAAGAGGGTTAATCTCTTCATCATGCAATTCCTCCCATGTGAAGTTGACATCCTCACTGTGCTAAGAGGTCCACTTTTATTTGAAGCATTTTCTTCCAAAGTAGCATAAAGTCTTGAGTGAAACCGTAAAATGTCCAAGGAACAAGTACTTCAGCTAAAAATGTTGTGGCCATGTTGAAATGTAGCACAGAAATTACTTTCTCAAGGATGATACCATATTTTAGGTCTCTAACCTCGTAGTGAATGAAAATTAATTGCAGTTTGAGCAGGAACTTTGCTTTATCTTGCATATTAATCTAGAATATTTTCCACCTTTGAAATATCTTTCTAGATCAGTTAATGTTCCTTAAAAGATTTTGGAAATACAATAATACTGTCTTGAAAAACACACCACTTGCTTTAAGTCATTCCCTTAAGCACCTCATTCATCAAATATTGAAAAATTATGGGACCATTTTCCAGGGCAAAGAGCATCATGGTGAATTGGAACTGACCCCCTTGCATGATGAATGTTTTTTTTGTAGCGGTCTTCAGAGGGCACTTCAATTTATCAAAAACAACGTGTATAGGGAGAACTAAAACAGCATGCTTTGTGCAGCCCTTCAAATATTGTCTCTCATATTGGCTGCAAAGAAGCATAAAGTTTGCTGCCAATAGTACATTTTCAACCTTCTATAGGAAAAAATATGAGATACTATCTATTTTTGTTAAAACAAAAGGAAAAAAGTTATTTAAAATGATATGGTTTTTTGATTATTTTTGTAGCATTGCATCACCTCAGTCTGAACTCTATCCTTTGTTTTCTTTATCTTTATTATTTTCCATAAACAAAGCACCACCTGCCTTTACAAGACACGTGATTCATATAAAAATATGGACAAATGAAGATCCTAATATGCAATAACAGATTCAGACTGTAGATACCTAGAAAAGAAGCTTGAGATAATTTAACTAATTCCTATTCTCTATATCCAGATTTGTGCTACTTTAGGTTATAGGAAAGATCTATTTTAAAATACCTTGGGTAGGATTTTCATAAGCTCTCGGCATTGACCTAACTCTGCTGTCAATGAAGTCGAAAATCGTTTTCTTATTTGACCAATAGAACTACAACAACACTGAAAAGATATTTCTGCACAAACATTGAAAGCCTGATATATTTTTATATCATCAACTATATCAAATGTACTCTAGAAATTATCCTGTTTATAAGAGCTTTCCTACACAGTACTCCTCACAACAGCATATTTTTCATCATAGGCTACAACAATCTAAAGCAGATGTTATCTATAAATGTAAACCTGTTTTCACTGGGGATGTTCAATAAAATAAGCTATCTTTTTTAAATTACTTCTTAAAAATACAACGTTAGCTTGCAAATCTAACAATGATGGCACAGAAAGAGCTATTATAACCAACCACCTTAAAACCTCAGAGTATTGGATTGTCTGTACTTATGTTTAAATGTATTAAGAGGGCCTTAATGATACCACAGATGGTACAGAGAAGAGAAATTGAATCTCCTATATATCCCTTTATACTATGAGAACAAAGGGACATTCAAGGGTAAATAATGAGGAGGACAGGGCAGTTGTCAGTGCAATCTGGATCAATTGGCAAGCTAGGCCCAGTAAAAAAAATGTGTTTTAATACAACCAAATGCACAGATATACATTAAGGAACAAGGAATGTAGGCCTGCTATACCTGCAGAATGGGAAACTGTACCCTGGAAATTAGTGACTCTAAAAAGATTTGGGGTTCATCGTGAACAAGCAATTGAACATTAGCCCCCAATGGGGATGGATGGTGTATCAAAAAAAGCTAATGCAATACTTGAATGTATAAACAGGGGAGTAGTGAGTAGGGGTAGGAGGTGATTTTCCCTCTGTATACAGCACTGGAGAGACCAATACTGGAATATTGCATCCAGCTCTGGTGTCTGCATTTTTAAAAGATGTTGAAAAATGAGAGGGTGCAAAAAAGTGCCACAAAAATGAGAAAATTCCTGAAGAAACTGTCTAAAGTAGTTCAATTTGTTTAATTTATCAAAAAGGAGCCTGAGAGGTGATTTGATTATAGTCCATAACTACCTTCAGGTGGAGACAATACTAGGTTCTTTAATACAGAAGAGAAAGGCATAACAAGAACCAATGTCTGAAATCTGAAGCCAGACAAATTCAAATTAGAAATTAGGTACAATTTTTTAACTGTGGAACAAACTACTCAGGGAAGTGATAGACTCTCCATATCTTGATGTCTTCAAATCAAGACTGGCTGTCTGTCTGAAAGATATCCTTCGGTCAAATGTAAGTTATTGGGCTCAATTCTGGGGTCACTGGATGAAATTTAATTACCTGTAGTATATAGATGATATAATGATAGATGATATAATGTTCTTACTAGATGATATAATGTTCCCTTTTAGCCTTAAACTCCATGAATCTAAAAATCTTATAATGACATTGAAAAGCAACACATATTCAGCTTTGAATTACATGTCTATATTAGTCATCATCATCATCATCATCATCATCAATAGAATTGACATTTAAACTGTGGAACTCTTTGCCACAATAAATTAATGAGGTCAAGAACTGGCACTGACTCACAGATCACAAGCCATGCCCAACAGTAAAACTAACCTGGAAGCAAAAGCTCATGTCAAACCTAATCTACTAAACAGTACCAAAATTAAGCCTGGAATCCATGAGATGATTACTGCTGAGACAAAATTGCATGCCTGGGCTACAGCAAAAATGTGTGCAAGTTCATGAGGTCAAGAGTTGAAATAAGTTTAAGGAACCAGATTAAATGCAGGTTGGCAGCCATACTGAGGACATGGGCTAAGGTTAGTCTTCAGTATGTTCCTAGGACATGGGATAGGTTTGGGGATGGTTCAAGTTAGAAGGCTGAGGTTAAGGTTAGATTTTTGCAGCAGTTTGTGGGATTGCAATAAGGTTAGGAAGGGCATCTGACTATTGAGGAGGGCTTGTTCAGGTAATACTGCAAACCTGGTTTACAAGCCTGCCCATTCACTAATCATAGCCTGGGTCCTAAGTTAAAAGGGAAAGGCTGAAATGATGCTAGTTTACTGCTCTTGCTCCACTTCCATAAAATGTTTACTATGTTGCTTGGGGCTCACTGAGCACTCTGTAGTGTTGATAATTCAAGTCTGCTGTGCAATCTAGACAATTCTTTTTTCATGTCCCTGAGTGAGGCTACCTTCCATGTTTCTCTTGTCCCTTTTTGTTCAGTCAGAAACCTCCATTCACTATCTCCTAATTTCTTTCATAAAACATCAAGCAATTCTGGACATGTTCCCTGAACACCTCATTTGTGCAGGGCTCATTCTATGTCTTCCTTCCAGGCTACAATGCATGAGAATTTAGGACAATGAACTGGAGGAGACTGCACTCTGAATCATGTCTTGTATTCTAGATGCCCATCCATAAAACTTTTGCAGGAGGCTCCAGATTTGCTTAAATTAGTTCTGACTTTGAGGCTGGTCTCTTTCACAGTTGATAGGCTTCCCATTTTGCTAACTGTTGGGACAAGTACAAAATGAAGGAGTGAGTTCCACAACTTAGGTCCCAGCTCAGCAAATATGGAATCACTTACTACTTAAAGCACGATGGTGGAATTTTGATGCAAGTGTGTAAATTCATGACAAGACTCAAGGGGGAGTCACAGGATATTTGCCAATATCATATGGCATTGAAAAAAGATAATTAATATGAAGCTACAGTTTAATAGAAACAAAAACAACGAGAGTCCTGTAGCACCTTAAAGACTAACAAATTTCTGCGGGCATAAGCTTTTGTGTTTAATAGAGGATATTTAATAGATGTTTAATAGAGTATATTTAATAGATATCATGTACGGTACTAAACCTATCATGACCTTATAAAGTATTGCATTTCATCTGACAAATCTTATTGTGTGTGTGGTGGTTGGGGAAGAGATGTAGGGGAGAAGAACAACTTATCTAGAAAAACAAGGATAAATGGGTGTTTCTGTGCCCAATCTCAGTATTAGGAAGTAGTTCATATTTGGGCACCCATTCATCTCTTAGAGAATATATCTTCAAATATACCTGCAATTTGAAATCTGACCTTCCCCATAAATGAATTTGCCAGACTTCCTAGTGATTTCAAGTTAACAATTCCAGAAAGGGCATCTGAACCCTGAAAAACAAATTTGTTTGGATGCACTTATCTCAATAGAGCCTCAAGTGACCCATTAAATTGTTCTCATTTGACGCAGTGAAATAATTTAGAACATTTCATCCAGATACATTTTATGTCAAGCACAATTTGTTTTGTACCTATATGAAAAGTCCAGTCAGCAGAAGTTCAGATAGGATTTAATATATTTTGCTCTTTCTATTAATGATGACTAACTATAAAAGCTTTAGCAAATATAGTTCTTAATAGAAAAGAGATTTCTATTTACTGGTGGGAAGACAAACACATCTACAATTATGCTGTGCAAGTTTTCGCATTAAAATAAATTATTTTATAACTAAGTATTCACACGTTTATCTGCAACGCATTTTACCCTACCTACACAGACTACACTGCAGACAGAGCTGTATAGTAAATGCATTGTACCTCAAAGTAACAAAAAGTACTTGAAGGGAAAGGGAAAATATCTGAGAAAGTATCTTCTCAAATTGTTCTGTAGGTATTTTTAGATTTTTATATACTTGCCATTGCCACTGGCAAAACTTCCAAACAATAAAGATATAGGGACAAATCACGAGATTTTCTTGTTAAAAACTGCTTAACAGCTGAGTACAGACTGTTGCGATATTACCCTTACTAAGTTATACCTGCTGGTGAGGTTGCTCAGTGTAAGATAGTGCACCTCCATACTTCCTGCCTCCCCCCACAGTGGAGGACTGTAAGCTAAACATTTTATCCCTTATTTTGTAGCCATGACTAGATAGACTGTAAGAAAGCTTTGATAGCCCATTGCCCAGACCTAGGAAAGTATGTCACATTCTGAGTCATGAAGAGATACATGAGGCATCTCCAAATGCTTCTTGTACACATTCTCAAAGGTAACAATTTCCAAGCTCTCACTGAATTCAGATTTCAGGCCTGGCAGGAAAATTAGTTTTCCAAGGAGTCTTCATATCAGTCCTTTGCGGCCTAGCTAGTCCACACGTTTTAGCATGTTAGTAATTAAATAGCTAGAGATTAATTGGGGAGAGAAAATACCACACCAAGGAATATCTCCTGCTGGAAGAAAACAATTTGATGTTCAACAATATATTTCATATACTCAGCCAGCTGAAATCAGTAAAATACAGTGCATTCCAGTTTGCAGTTGTCCTACTGAGGCACATGTAGGACACAGCTGGTTGTCAGTTATGTGCATGTGTGCAGTCAGGCTTCAGTACTCCCTCTTCTGATGTTGTCATCTAAATGCAGAATGTGAACTGTCCAAAAAAATGTTCGGGCACAGCATACGTCAGTCACTTTCACACTAGACTATCTGATACAACATTCCTATACATTCTATGCAAGAGCAACTAACCTTAGCTCCCCTGTGATCTTCAAAGAATATGTGGGCAGTCCCACATAGCAGTTTGTACCAAACCTCAAAATTTTAGTCATTACATTTCTTTTTTTTTCCCCTTGCATGACTTCAGCGATTGTGCCTCTGTCAAAAGTGTAGGGTTTTTCTGAGGCATCAATGTACAAAAAACATAGAAATGAAATCAGATTTTTTTGCCCATGAGAGGAATTCCCCTTATGTTAACAAACAGAAAAGAGACTGAATTATCCACAGGAAATACTTGCAGATAAGATTGTATAGAGCTACAGAAGGCTGAGGAACTAGGCAGCTAGGCAACATGGCAGCACATGAAATGCACTGCAGACAAGTGAAAAATCATTTAAATTAAAAATGAACAATTTAGTCAAATATATTCATAGGTCTCAATTAACTGTAATCATTCAGAAAAGAGACGTAAGCATCACTAAGGACAACTCAATGAAGATGAGTATGGGGTGTGTGTTTAAATATATATATAAAGCCATTATATACAATGATGATTTGCACTAACCTTGAATACTGGTTTTGGTTCAGGTCACTTCATCTCAAAAAAGACACAAGGAAATAGGAAGTGGTCAGAAAAGAGTGACAACAATCGTAAGTGGCTTGGAAATCCTTCTATAACAGAAGACATGGAAATGTTTAGAACTGTTTAGTTTAGAGAAGAGACACAAAAGAATATAAAATAATAAATGACCTACGGACAGTGTAAACTGTGCATTCCTGTACCCTTTCAATATTACAATAACTAGGAGACAATCAGTCAAATCAAAAAGCAACATTTTTTAAACACACATGACAATTAATCTGTGGAATTTTACACAACAAATTGATTGCAACAAAGAGACCAATTGTTTAGTAGAATTAAAATAATGATGGCACACATAATACTGTTAAAACATCCATAGATAAATTAGATTAGATAAAATAGAGAATTATAAAATATAAATGCTTCAGGACATAGTGTGGCTACTATCTGCTTTTGGTTAGGAAGAAACTTCCCTCATAGGAAAATCATTCCATTTTTTCCATTATGAAATTTTATATTTTTCTCTCAAGAATCTGGATCTGAGGCTAGATTGATCACTAGTCTGATCTAGAATGGCAATTCCCATGTTCCCACAGGAAACAATCATAGAGTTAAGAGATCTCAAGTTTCCAACTTGTCTTACCATGTACTCTCTTAATGATGTAAGTGAAATGCAGTTTCAGAAGTAAAGTGAGAGCATAATGGTAGAAGTTAAAATTATTAGAATGGCATAAGTGAAATTCTAGTTACTTATAGGCATTCAGACATCTCAACAGCGCCACAAATTAAGCAAAATCTGCAGTTTCTAACACATACAGGATATAAATAATGCACGTTGGAAGGAATAATTTGAATAACTCATGCATACTAACAGGTTTTGAAGTAGTTTTAATCAGTATGGTGAAATAGCTAGATATTATTGTGAATATCTCAACGAAGTTATCTGCTCATTGTTCATCAGGTCAAAAAATGAATGAGAAGATGCCATACTCTAATATGAAAAGATCAGAGAATGTTATAATGCAATAGGACATATTACACAAAATGGTATGTTCTGATTAGCTGGAAAAATAGCAGGAAAAGTATTCATGATCATTTTCCCACATTTTCACCCTTTTTGTTCACTTTTCTTGTACATTCATTCAGACAAAATGTATGCAGATGGTGAAATATGGACTCATTGTAAGAGTTATTAAAGAAACAGTCTGCATTTGAAGTTTGAATTAAATTCATTTCAGGCTGAAGCAGAAGTAATCCAGTCACTTCAAGCAATCAGGAACAGAAAAAGATATCACATAATTTACATAGCAAATTCCAAATATAAAAAAATGTAAATAATATTTTCTATAAACAATCCATAGGCTGGAATTGACTTGCACACATTAATTCCTTTTAAAAAAATGATCAGCATATTCACAAATGTCCTTATTGGTGCATACACAACTCATGAATCAAATAAAGGATTACATTTGAATGAAATATTTGTAATATATCACAAACAGAAATCAAAACAGTATTAAATTTCAGTTCATTATGAAAAACATCACGAATGAGATTAAGGATGTTGCTGAGAGACAATGTTTAGCCTTCACAGTGGGGTTATTCCTGCCTCCGAAGCAGCTAATGTTATCTATTTTTGGAGACAGAATATTGGTTTAAATTGATAAACAGAAGATAACATACAAAATCTGAAGTATACGGTTAAGACAATTTTTTACAAGAAGTTATTGAAATAAACATTGAGACATAATGTTGGATATTCCATTATTATGGCTGTTTTCTTTTTTATGAAGAGACCACTCTACAGACTATCATGGTTTCAGGAGAACCATAATCAAGAATACCATCTAAATTCGTTAGGAAAGTAAACAAACAACATATTTTCATTTAGAAAAAATAATTGAGAATTTCAGCAAGTGATCTTATAGGTTTTATCAGCTGGATATTATCAGCTGAAAGCAGACTATGATTGAACCAGTAGAATTTATCCATTACGTGCTGACTTGCTTATTGCATAATAAATAGCCATTTTAATCTTCATACTCCAGGAAGTTATTACCAAATATATAGAAGTAGAAAGTTGTCAAAGCCACTAGTTAGCTGTGCCGCAGTAATATAATGTTATTCATAAATACAGAGATGTTTGCTAAATATAATTGGTTGTTAGCCCTCTGGCAAAATTGTCCATATCAAACATAGGTTAAAAGACACCATTCTATTATTTTATTGAAATAAACTCTGTTCCATCACTAAACATTGGGATTATCAATATCAGAGAAAGTAATTTCACATTTCCCAAGTCCATAAAAGTCCATCTTGAGTTGAGGTTATTTATGTATAACTTCAGAAGAAATATTTAAAATCTGAATCCTGGATGATTCAAATAAACTAATAATTGCAAGGTTCATATAATACGGTTAGTTTGTAGCAGATATTTTCTTCTCTTTTCAAAATTAAGAGACTGAGCCACAATAGGCAGCACTGATAAAGTGACCTTGGAAAACCTCTGTCTTTGCTAGTAAATAGGAAATAGTTCACATAGTGGTGAGAACAGGGAAGTTGAAGTCAAGAATCTTAGGTTCAGTTTTGCACCATGTTAAATTGATCCACTCAGCGCCCTTAGGTCCTAGTCATTACAAAATCTGCCTGTGGCGGCAAATTGTTGTGTATTCTTCTAGGAAGAATTTGCATAAAATGTCTCATGTGCTGGCCAAATGGTGCAGATAAATTAGGATGCTTCCTGACACTCAGTTAGCCCAACTATACAATGCCCCAGTTACACAATGGAACATTATGCATCAGAGTTTACTGCATTTTGTGAAATGTGTAACTAGCATTCCTATGGCATACACGAGAAGAATTTCAAACAACTGTGTGTTTTGGTTACAGTACTCATTTACATGATGTCACAATACTCCCAGTGTTAACTATAACACAGACTAGGTGTCGGCAAAGTCACCGTAAATACCAAAAACCTCAGTGATGGGTCTTATTCACATCTATGTGATACAGTTTGAATTTATAACAGTCTCTTGGAGTGAAATCCTGGCTCTATTAAAGTCATAGGAGTTTTGTCATCGACTTCAGTGGGGTCAAGATTTTATCCCTGAAGCACAACTCTACTTTGCTAGAATCTCCCTGGATTATCTTCAACTATGCTCTGGGTTCTGTGTTTCCAAAATTCTCCTCTGCTCAGTTAAAGTTGTCTGAAAAGCTCCCTCCCATGTAGTTTCTCTATTAGGTAACAGGCATTAACGAGATGCTGTGAGAATTACACTAAATAGGACTTAAAGGGAAATATAATTGCATAATATTTATTTTTTACCAGAAGAGCGTATAGCAAACAAAATATGAGGCAACTATAAATATAGAGAAACCACATTACTAAATCTAGTGTGTTCAAAATATTAGACAGCTTTGGGGAGAGAGAGAGAGAGAGAGAAAACATTAAAAAAAACGAATAGCCATTCTAAGTAGTATTTATTTAACCTCTGTTCAGGAGCTTCTGCCTTTAATATAAACATGATGTGAATGGCTGCCAGAGAATGATTATAAAGGACTAGAGGGGGCTGACTACCTGTGTTCCTTTGTTTTTAGTTCAATATCACAGGCTTCTTCCTCTCAGAGGACTAAGACTAGATTGTGTGAACCTCTTACTTGCCCTCTTGATAGGTTACTTTAAAACATTATACCATGTGCATAGACAAGTTATTGAGATCTCATAATTGCCTTCCAACAGTATATGCTCAAGCAGATTACATTAATTAGTAATCAGATATATAACTCTGTAAATCTACACAATGTTTTTACAGGGTGTGACATTTCCTTCCTTGACGAACTTCCAGTCTATTATCCTTGGCTGTCCAAGGCCTTTTTCCCATCACATCACATCACAAGCATCATTATTGGTACCCCTCTGGGCCACTTTGAGCCTAACAGACCTGTGCAAAACCTGTTGCAGAAGAAGTCGTTCCATCAACACAAATAAACACAATTTTCAGAAATTTACAATATATATCTGAAAGGACCATAAGATCCTGAGTATTTCACACAAAAATGACAAAGTGACTTTTTATAGCACAATTATAAACACATGAGAAATCATGAAGGAAGTGCTGATACCTCTTTAATGATAGTGGCATGAAAGATGCTTCCGTAATACACTTCCACTACTCACGGTACATTTTAAATGTATTTCTTTTGGCTAAAGATCATCAGTTCTTATATAGACTAAGAAAACACAAAGATATTCTTTTTTTAAATCTAATGCCAAACAGAATTAAAATGGATTTTGAACTTTGGGCCCTTGTTATTCAGAACTCTCATAATACACAACTTTATCCATTGATTTTTTCACCTCCACTTCTACAATACCAGACCTGTACATTGCAGGAAAATATTATAAAGAAACGATTATAAGAATTAATGATAGAACATTTTAAATATTTTAAAAGGAAGTTGAATAGGTATTATTCATATTAATAGTACAATTTATGAACGCTCACCAGGAATAGAAATTTTCTCATGACAAATGCTACTATTAGAATTCAGTAATGAATGATTTTTTAATAAGGCAAATGATCTTGTTAGCTTTAAAGGTGATTTGCCTTTCTTTATAACGTTTAAAAATTGTGTAAACTTCATAAAGTAATTAACCAGCACTAGCTATTTGCTATTTATATCCACTCTAAAGGTTGCATCTAAAGCTATTTACTTATCTTTTGGAATCCAATAAATGTTTTTTTGCCTTGTTATAAAGATACCAATTAGTGAACAACAAATAAAGCATCTACATTTATCAACCACATGCAATGTAGCAATTTAATTCTAATCTCTAAGCAATGTAACTTTAAAGTGGTGATTCTCATTTACCGATTTTTGGCTAGAGAATAAATTGGGTAACTGAAAAAAGAATACAAAGTCTAGATCCTCAACTAGGATTGCCAATTTTGGTTGGACATATTCCTGGAGGTTTCATCATGACATAATCTTTAATTAAAAATTAATCTTTAATTCCTGGAGGATTGGCAAGCCTTTTCTCAACTTGTATAAATCACTTGGAAGTCACAGAAGTCAGTAGAGAGCTATGTTGATTTCCACCAGCTGAGAATCAGGGCCTAGTTATATTATGTCCAAAAGATTGACTTCCTTCCCTTCCAACTGTCAATGTTTTTATTTGTTTGTTTTGAAATATTGGAGATCTTCTAAATTTGTTCTGAGAAAGCCCAAAATTATCAAGCTAATAGAAACAATTTCTAGCACATATTTTGAAAATTATAAGACTAATGATTTATTATTTCTCCAAATTATGTGTATTTTATATGTAAATAAATGATAAATACTATTAGAAAGCAACAGATCTCCATATGGGGAGATTTGTGATTTTTTTTCCCTGATAAAGAAGAAAAACAGTATTATTATGGCAAGTGAAAACTGCAGTGTTGGCTTGAATTGGATGAAAATAATACCACTGGGAAAAGTAATCTAGATGGTACTGGGACAATGGAGTGATTTTACTACCATATGGTCTGCATGCATCAAATACCGGGAGAGTCTTACTGGAAAAGACTAGTGAAAAACATAGTGACTTTGCTGATTTGTTAAATATCTCAGCAAGGCTGACTTTTGCTATAAATATAGAAAAATAGTTGTCATGTCCTTTGTTCTTAAAACAGTCAAACTAATTACTTTGAATTCTTTCTATTGATTATTAAATGTTATTTTCTTTATTAATTAAAAAGCAATTAAGATGGTAAAAAGTAAAAAATAACCTTGAAGAACAAAATGAGATTTGGATGTGTTATATTTAAGAGAAGATGGTTAAAAACATAAAAATGCTGGCTTCTTCGAGGCTTTCAAGCAGGATCCATATTCAGTGTTTGAGAATATTATTTATTGTAAATGAGATTTTCAGAAGTATACATGCATCTGTCTCTCTATTTTGCTTGAAAATAGGACTTAGGCTTCCAAGTCACTTAGTTATAGAGCAACATTTTAAAAAGTGCCTATTAAATATCCTTCTTGGAAAGCATTAGAAACGCTCCACATAGAAAATTGGTCACAAAATTATAACTTGTTGACCTTTACTCCATTAATGTGTAAAATATATATTGTTTGCCTAACTCTCATAAGAGTAGGTAGAGCAAGCTAAATCAATATTTGCTGAAAAATGTAATTCTGCCATTTCTAATTTTGTCTCTTTCCAAAATAGTTAACATTTAATATCTAGATCCTATTGTGCTATAGTACAGCAAGCACGTCCAATTCCCAGCTTGGACAACTTAAAATTGAAATGGGGCTAGGACTTAACATAACCTTTTTAGAAAGCCAGTGAAGGCGTACATTAAGATCTCCTCATGGATTTGCTAGAGAAGCTAAATTAAAACTCATATCATACAAGGTTCTTCAAGGTATACATTGGTTACCAGCTAGACTAAATAGTGCAGATTTAAATATGATCACAGCTGCAAGAGGTACAAATAAATTAATAATGGACATAGAGCTTGGTCCTGTCCACCCTCACACTATGGAGTAACATCAAAGTACTGTAAAATGCAGCAGGTAATGATCTACCAAAGATCTTTAAACACTTTTCAAAGTTAGATTTTAGTAGTATACCAAATGTCAACATTTATCTGGTAACACAAAAGAGCGAGTGCAACATCAGTATTGTAAGAAAAGGCCATTTTGCTTTCATTGCCTGCCACACTAAAAGAATAAATTTTGTATACAAGGGACACTGCCTATTTTGAAGAACTGATACTGGTGCACAGAAAGAATGACATTTTATAAATAGAGAAGTTTAGAGCAATTTATTTCAATTGTGTATTTGAATGTACTGTGTGGATGATAAATAATGATTTATCTGCAGCATGGTCTCACATACAGTGCTTATTCTTCATAATATTAAATGAAATTACTGAGTTAGGGCTTGCCCAGCAGAGGGAACAGATGCTTTACAGTCACTTTACTTGTTTATTATCTATTTATTTTTTACTTCTGACTTTCTTTTAGTACTTCTATTATATATGTTTCTTTTTTGAGCATTCAACTTCTGTTTTCTTTATTATTCTTTTACTCTGAGTTCTGTGGCTCAATTTAGTTAAGACAATTAAACCATAACTGTCTTACTCAGCAGATCAGATCAATGGTCCATCTATCTCAGTGTCCTGTCATCTGACAGTGGCCTGTGCTAGATGCTTCAGAGGGAATGAACTAAACAGGGCAATTATTGAGTGATCCCAGCCCTACCTAGTCCCAACTTCTGGTAGCCAGAGGTTTAAGATACCCAGAGCAGGGGGTTGCATCCCTGATAATCTTGGTTAACAGGTTCATGGAGGATAGGCCAATCAATGGCTGTCTAATTCTTTATTGATCCCAGTTATACTTTTGGCTTTTACAACATCCCCTGGCAACAAGTGCCACAGGTTGACTGTGTGTTGTGTGAAGAAGTATGTCCTTTCGGTTGTTTTAAACCTGCTGCCTATTAATTTCATTCAGTGATCTCTGGTTCTTGTGTTATATGAAGAGATAAATCACACCCCATATTTACTTTCTCCACACCGTTCATAATTTTATAGACCTTTATCATATTACTCTTTAGACATCTCTTTTCTAAACTGAACAGTCCCCGTTTTTTATAATCTCTCGTCATATTGAAGCCGCTCCATATCCCTTTTCATTTTTCCCTTCTCTGTACATTTTCCATTTCTAGTACATATGTCTGTTGACATGGGGAACTGCATGCAGTATTCAAGGTGTGGGGAAACCATGGATTTATATAGAAGCATTCTGATATTTTCTGTCTTATCTATCCCTTTCCTAACATTCTGTTAGTGTGTTTGACTTGCACTGCACACTGAGCAGATGTAAACACAGATCTAGTCACAACGACTCCAAGATCTCTTTTTTAAGGAGTAACTGCTAATTTAGTGTGCATACTTGGGATTATGTTTTGTATATATATTTGGGATTATGTTTTTCTATACGCATTACTTTGTTCATTTCATCTTTGAATTTAATCTGCCATTTTGTCACCCAGTTTTCTGAGATCCCTTTGTAATTCTTCTTAAGTTTGGCCTTAAACTATCTTGATTAATTTTGTGTTGTCTGCAAACTTTGCCATGTCACTATTTACCCCCTTTTCCAGATCATTTATAAATATGTTGAACAGCACAGATCCCAGTATAGGTCCTTGGGGGATACCATTATTTACCTCTCTCCACTGTGAAAATGGACCATTTATTCCTACCCTTTCTTTCCTATCTTTTAACCAGATACTGATCCAAGACAGGACCTTCCTTCTTATCCCATGACCACTTACTTTGATTAAGAGCCCTTTGTAAGGGACCTTGTCAAAGGTTTTCTATAAGTCTAAGTGTACTATAAATATAAGATTTATATTTTATATAGTTGACTGTTTATACTACAAGGTAATGTGAAGCCATCATAGAATTATGGACTTGTTTAGTGATCTCAATTATTAACTGTTTGTGGTTATTTTGGATACATGTCTGTGTTAATTTATGTTATTTACTCACAAACCTTAAATTAAAAATGAAGGCTTTGAATAAAGGAAGATAAATTATAAAACATTTTTTAAACGCCATTTAATACATTTAGTCATAAAAATAATCTTATCACCATCATCTCACATTGTTATGTACGTGTTAAAATTACATTTAGCAATTACTTCATACAGCATAATATTATTTAATTTAGGCATTAAAAATACTCTACATTTATCCATTATGCACTGAGAACTAATTTTTCACACATAAGAGTTCCCCTTTATTTATGGTCATACAAAACCTATTTATTCACTGACCCACTTTGCATTTGATAGACAATACCAAAGAGAGGAAATGCAAAATTAAGACATGAACATACAGTGAGCCAGATATTCAACTTATTTAAACTGGCATAGCTCATTTGAAATCAATAGAGCTATGATAATTTACACCAGCTAAGGATCTGGTTCAATATGTCCACAAAAGCCCAGCTCAACAGGTAGCATTAAGAAAACATTTAAACTTCCTATTTCATTGTTCCTGGATATCAGGAGGACATATGGTATATTTCAGCCTGAGCTGTCAAACTGTTTGTATGTTTTTTGCTTTCTGTACACACAGAAAAGTATCTCTTCTTTCTCTCTCAGAAGAATACAGAAGCTCTTGTTTGTGGCTGAACTCTCTAATATCTTCTTAAATCTTACAGAATGGGAGAGGCAACCTAGTGACAAATGATGTGGAGAAAGCTGAGGTACTCAATGTCTTTTTTGCCTCTGTCTTCACAGACAATGTCAGCCCCCAGACTACTGCACTGGATGGCACAGAATGGGGAGGAGGAGAACATCCCTCAGTGCTGAGGGAAAAGGTCCAGGACTGTTTAGAAAGACTGGACATACACAAGTCCATGGGGCCAGATGCAATGCATCTGAGGGTGCTGAGGGAGTTAGCTAATGTGATTTCAGAGCCATTGGCTATTATCTTTGAAAGCTCATGGCAATTAGGGGAGGTCCCTGATGACTGGAAAAAGGCAAACATAGTGCCCGTCTTCAAGAAAGGGAAGAAAGAGGATCCAGGGAACTACAGACCTGTCAGCCTCATCTCAATCCCTGGAAAAATCATGGAGCAGGTCCTCAAGGAATACATTTTAAGGCACTTGGAAGAGAGGAAGATGATCAGGAACAGTCAACATGGATTCATCAAGGGCAAGTCATGCCTGACCAACCTGATTTCTTTCTATGATGAGATGACTGGCTCTGTGGATGTTGGGAAAGCGGTGTTTGTGATATACTTGATTTTAGCAAAGCTTTTGATACAGTCTCCCACAGTATTCTTATCAGCAAGTTAAAGAAGTATGGGTTGGATGAATGGACTATAAAATGGATAGAGAACTGGCTAGATCATAGGGCTCAACAAGTACAGATCAATGGCTTCATGTCTAGCTGTCAGCCGGTCACAAGCGGAGTGCCCCAGGGGTCAGTCCTGGGGCCGGTTTTGTTCAACATCTTCATTAACGATCTAAAGAATGGGGTAGATTGCATCCTCAGCAAGTTTGCAGATGACACTAAGCTAGGGGGAGTGGTAGATACCCTGGAAGGTAGGGATAGGATACAGAAGGACCTAAACAATTTGGATGATTGAGCCAAAAGTAATCTGAGGAGGTTCAACAAGGAGAAATGCAGAGTCCTGAATTTAGGACAGAAGAATCCCATGCACAGCAACAGACTGGGGACTGACGAGCTAGGCAGCAGTTCTGCAGAAAAGGACCTGGGGGTTACAGTGGATAAGAAGCTGGATATGAGTCAGCAGTGTGCCCTGGTTGCCAAGAAGGCTAATAGCATATTGGGCTCCATTAGTAGGAACATTGCCAGCAGATCGCGGGAAGTGATTATTCCCCTCTATTCGGCATTGGTGAGGCCGCATTTGGAGTATTGTGTCCAGTTTTGGGCCCCCCACTACAAAAAGGATGTGGACAAGTTGGAGAGAGTCCAGTGGAGGGCAACAAAAATGATTAAGGGGCTGGAACACAAGACTCATGAGGAGAGGCTGAGGGAACTAGGCTTGTTTAGTCTGCAGAAGAGAAGAATGAGGGGGAATTTGATAGCAGCCTTTAACTACCTGAAAGGGGGTTCCAGGGAGGATGCAGCTAAGCTGTTTTCAATGGTAGTAGATGACAGAACAAGGAGCAATGTTTTCAAGTTGCAGTGTCGGAGGTCTAGGTTGGACATTAGGAAAAGGTTTTTCACCAGGAGGGTGGTGAAGCACTGGAATGGGTTACCTAGAGAGGTGGTGGAATCTCCATCTTTAGAGGTTTTTAAACTGCAGTTTGACAAAACCCTCGCCAGGATGATTTCGCTGAGGTTAGTCCTGCTTTGAGCAGGGGGTTGGACTAGATGACCTCCTGAGGTCCCTTCCAACTCTAATATTCTGTGATTCTAGGAAATCCCACACTTCCAGCCTTTCTCACCAGTTTCTCAAATCAGCCAAAATTAGAAGCAATGATGAAAAATCACAATACAAGAATGAAAAGTTGGATCAAAATATAAATGCTTGAGATAAAAAAGAATAGGATAGAAAGCTATAAGCTTAAAGGTTTATCAGGCTTCCCATCTCAATATTAAAATGAGAGTAACTGTCTGAACTCTTTTGAAGATGTATCCCAGAAAATCTTGAGTATTTAAAAAACTGTTGGGCAAAGGCTAAAAATACAAAGAAAATAGATGAGCTGTAAGGAAGAAACATATGTCACGTCTGAATGGAATGTGTGAAACAAACTGAGAAACATGAGAAAGATGATCTTTGTGTCTGTCTTGTCTACATCTCTCTTTGTCAACAAGCAACAGAACAGAAATAAAATGAGCTAATTTAAGCAACTACATTTTCATAAACAAAATCTGAGTATCTGCTTACGAGACAAAATCTGAAGTGATGGCAAGTAGAAAGACAGAGAATGGCTTCCCAGCCACACAGAAATCTTGGTGTAAGCTAACTTCTTTCAAGCTGATTCAAGCAGAAAATGAAAAGCCAAACCTATAAATAACTGTGAGGCTCAGAGAGAGAAAAAAATCCACTCCTAAGGGCACACATTTTTTTTCAAGTTGGTTTAGCCTGTCCATTTTGAGGGGTGAAACTTGATTTTCTTAGGTAGCACAGTAGCTACGAAGCCAGATTTTCAAACATATGGATTAGCATGCTCACTGGTTGGGTGCACAGCTCTAAATGCTTATCTTTTTTAAATGCCCAATTACACATTTACCTAAGATATTGGAATAGCTCTTAGAGTCATACAGCTTTTTTCAAAATTCTCAAATACCAATGTAACCTTTGTTTGCCAGAACCCATTTTCTTTCACAGATCAATACTGTATAGTTTATAACTTGCGTACACTATTCCTTTTAAGTGAAATGCCCAATATTAATAGATGCTTAATTTAAACAGTGTAAATGATTTAGATGCCTGGCTACAGATAAACCCAAAAAATTCAGTATTGGACTAATATTACTATATAGCATTTGTGCACAGATCATTCCACAGGTATTCACAGTGGCAAACTAGGGAAACCTGAACCTGGAAAAGTGGCAACTAAGAAATATACATTTGGTGAAATATGTGCAACGGTGGCAAAATTCACATTGACTTCCATAGAGCTAGGATTCACCCATAGCTAGCTGGTTGGATTGACCTGCCAAGGTTTGGACTTCAGGAATTACCACTGGCAGGCAGGATGAATAGGTAATTTTTGTGGGGTTGAAAATTTTATGTCCCTCTCTCTCTACTTCTTCAGGTATGTGCACACTGAGCCCAGGCTCTGATTCAGGTTTAAGACCAAGCCTCGTTTCTATCCACACATAGATCAGTCTGGCCTGGGTAGCAAGCACTAGGGACCTATATCCTAGGTCTCTACTAGAGTCAGAGCCCAAGTCTCTGCGGTCCAAGCCGTATCATTTTGTAGTGTGGACACAGCTCAAGCCACAGACCCAAATTGAAAGGTCTGCATAGTGCAATGTGGACACATTTGTATGGATGCAAAGTGCAGGTCCAGCAATAGTAAATCCAGATTAATAATGCAGTGTGAATACACTTGGAAACACTGAGGCCAGGTCTACACTTATCTGGAAATTCAGCGGCAGTTGACGGGAGCTTGTGTAACTCCCGTCGATGTCATAACTCTTCTACGCAGCATCTTCACCGTGCTGCACCAACAGGAAATGTGTTCCCATCGCCGCAGCACTACGCCAATTGAGGGGGTGGTTTTAATGCGTCAACTTCCAGATCTATTGAGTGGGTCTTCAGTGACTGCTCAATCAAACCAGATAGATCGATCTGACGGTGGTGAATTTGCCGCCGTCAGTAAAGACATACCCTGAGTCAGAACAGACCTGGACTTAGGATGCAGAGTAGAAACACTGTCTCCATAAAGTTATTTTCTCCTGCTATTCTTTGACCACCCTACTCAACTCCAAGCTCACTTTCTATACTTCTGATTGTAGATAGTATAGCCTTCTATTCCTGGTTTCCACCTCTTCCAGGCCTCCTTTGCCCATCCAGCCTTACCCGCATTGTGAATCAATGACATTCTCTCACTTCCCACTCATCCCCTAGTTTTCCTAATTCTCTTCTGACCTTATTGTAGCCCTTCGTCTGTACTAAATCTCAACCTTGCACCAATACTGCTTACCTGCTAAATTAATTCTTACCATCCTATATTCAAGCCATTTGAATTTAGTAATGTGAAACATTTTCCAAGTCCCCTTTGCATTAGTTTAAATGGTTTTAAATTGCCTACATCACAACAAAGATTGGATAAATAGCACTTTTAATGGGGCGGGGGGTACTGAAGGGGAAAAACATTGAGATGAAAGAGGCTTATAATAATCATTTCAAA
Organism: Mesoclemmys tuberculata; assembly: GCA_007922155.1. Lineage (NCBI taxonomy): Eukaryota > Metazoa > Chordata > Testudines > Chelidae > Mesoclemmys > Mesoclemmys tuberculata. Next base: position 29,536,749 of record ML675620.1, on the reverse strand, counting down.
TTAAACACGCTGATCAGGAAATGGATTGGGGGGTAAATGAGAAAATATTGAAACCATCAGCATAGTGCAGATCAGCAGTAAAAAAGGCAAACAGCGTGCTAAATTGTATTATCAGAATGATAAAATAGAAAATGAAATATAAAGTAATACACAAGTATTATACAGGCACTTGTTAGACCCCAACCCGAAAACTGAGTACAATACTGGACAACAGGCCATAGGAAGATTTTATTGACTAAAGGAAGTACAAAGCTGGAATGTTATTAAATTATCTGACATTACGTCTATACTGCAATAAAAGACCCATGGCATGGACATAGCTGACCTGGGTCAGCTGGGTCAGGCTATGGGACTAAAAATTGCAGTGGAGACTTTTGGACTCAGACTAGAGTCCAGATTCTGAAATCCCATGAGAGGGGTGGGTCTCAGAGCCCAGGTTCCAATCAGCCCCAACATCTGCACTGCAATGTCTAGCCCCACAGCCTTAGCCCAGCAAGCCCGAGTCAATTGACCTGGGCTTCAAGGCTCAGTGCTGTTGGGTTTTTATTGTAATGTAGATGTACTTTGTTGGGAAAGAAGTTGGAGGAATTGGATTTATGCTCACAGGGATGAAAATGTCAATTAGTTCAGAGATAGACTTGGGAAAATACTGCAAAATACATTTGGTTAGATTTTTAAATGAATTTGCCCTTTTTCTAACAAGTTTGCTGTCAGCAATGGGAAAGGTTGTCTCTCTCATGAACAGAAATTGGTCCAATAAAAGATATTACCTCACCCACTTTGTATCTCTTATGAAAAAAGTGAATTTTCAGCAATTATGAAATATTCACAGAAAAGAGATGCTGAATTCATAAAAACAAGGCCCCAGTTCTGCAGATACTTATGCGTATGATTCACTTTGTGCATAAGTAGACCATGGAAGTCAATAGTCAATAAAATTATGCATGTGTATGCATTTAGGGGATCGAGGCTCAAATATTCACAACTGTAACTTTATTCCAAGAGTTACACCAGTCCAGTTAAGGAACAGAAACTATATTATGAGACCCAGGTATAAAACAAATGCTACTTTAATGTGTGATACCAAACACTCAACATGTACTGTGATTTTACAGAGAAAAAAAATTCACCAAAACTATGTTTTTTAAGGCACCGAGACTATTCACATGCTTAAAGCTAAGCATACGTGCAAGCATTTACAGATCAATGCCATTGTTAGCACAATGTCTGTTTCTAGACCTCTGTGATTAAAAGGGTAGATTTTGCCTATAAAGCACATTTTGCAATAACTATTGCAATAACTGATCTGGTACAGCTACATAATTATACACAAACTGTTGTACATGGTTGCACACCCATTGCTATCTTCATTTTTTAATATGTAAAATGAAATACTGCAAATAAAAACATGAAATCTTTCTAAATGTTCATGAAAGGTGTTCTAAAATCCTTCTTTAAAAGAATGTTTTCAATATGATAAAAGGACTTCTCTCCAAAAATCAGTGCTTAAGGGACAGAAAAACAAATCTAAAAATAATAGCCAAAAATGTTTTTTCCACCGCAATTTTGCTCACTTGTCCTCAAAGTTGTGAGGACAGCCCCCTCACTGTAGTAATGAAGCATTTCTGATTAAAATATTCCCAATGATTCTCCATGAATATATTTACATTGTAGCATAAAAATGGTTGTGGGGGAGCAGAGTATTCAGAATTTATGCAGGATTGGGGCTGCAACTGAAGTTTAAAGAAGAAAAATTAGCAGCCCTACAAAAATATATATACAATCTGCAGATGACTAAGCTATAAAGGGGGAAGTAAAACTTGGCATTTCTTCTTCTGATTGGCCATAAATTCTTCTAAACACTATAAGAACACCACACAAAGTCTGACCCCACAAGCATTGTGAAACATTTCAAAGCATAAACATGACAAGCAGTCTAATGACAAATGACCTTATTGTGTAAAGTAAAAGCATCACATAGCCCTGCCAGTTCACAGACAGCTCGACACCTTTCTTCTGGACAGCTCACTGCACTTGGAAGGTCCTGAGGCCCATGTCACAGGCTAAAAGGTTTGAAAATATCACCTCTCCAGGTGAATTGACTGAACAAAGTAATCTATAGACCAGGCTTAGAGGAGAGAGCGAGCACTCAAGCATTCTTTGTGATTAACTTTACGAGACAAAGAAGCAGAATATTGCTATCAACACTCTTTCATATCAGTAAAAATATGATGGAACAATCAACTAGGAGCTCTTTGTATGTGTTTTTTAACCATGAATCTCACTGATGCTCAATGAAAGAAAACAAACACTGATGAAACGGTTGCAAAACTCACCAAATTCAGTGCTCAAGGAAAAAGAAACACAACCAAGTTATAAAAATTAGTGTTGTTATATTCATTTGTACACAATCTTTACTACGGGCCAACAACTCCTCAGGCCAAACAATTTCAGTCATTTTGAAAATGTTATTTTTTATTCATTGTAGCTGACCAAGTAGCAATAATTTTTTCTCTGCTAGAGTGGTAATTTTTTTGGAAAATGAGTCACCCCATCTCTCACAGCATAAGCCAGACAGACCTTCACTGCTACTTCTATTTTTGATCTGACATATCTGAAACAGTCTTTCACATACTTCTAGAATCTTCTAGACATTCTTGTCTGTTTCTCACTGAATTTTGAACAGCAGACTCTAATTTATTACTAGTGCTAAGGAGAAACAAGTACTTTATCTGGAAGGAGAGGAAAAAGCCTTACCTAAGTCTTCAGGGACCGCTTACGTGCATAAGGTTACTCATGCCCGTAAGTATCTACAATATTGGGACCTGATTCCATATGCTATTCTGGGTAGGGATTTTTTTTTTTGGTCTGGGTTTTTTGTGTGTTTTTAAGTGCCAAGCACATTTTAGGGCACTCAAAAAAGTGATAATTTTAAAAACTGATTAATTCCCAGGTAAAAATTTAAGTGATAACTAAGGTTATACAGCAAAAACAACAAGAGTCCTGTTTTGAGGTCATACAGAACATTTTCCTTTGTTTCTTTTGCTATGTATTTTTCCTTTTCTTCTCGTCTTGTTCTCTGTATTTAAGTCTCCCTTTAAGAGCAAAATCTGCTTCATTTGGTATGATTTTCTCTTTGTTCTGTACTGTTTTGAATCAACAATTTAATTTACACCTTTGCATAAGTTCCTATTTAGATCAAGTATCATACTCAGAAATGCAAAGGCATTCAAATAATCCTCTTGACTTTGTTCATTTTTCTTTGATGCTTGCTTGATTTCAGGTGAAAAGAAGAACGGAGCAAGGACAGTAGCAGAATGGAGGCTATTTAGATGAAGTGCAATTGGGGGGAAAACTCCAGGACCACTGAAAACTCTTTATAGTTCTTATTTTAGCTTTGTTTGGTGCAATGTTTCTACCAGAGAGTGGTATTAATTATTAAAAGAAAATATTAAAGGCTGCATTTTTCCCCTCTTTAATTTCTATTTATACTTGCTTAACTATTTTTTGTTTCCTAAAGGCTGATAAAAGCCTTTATCAACTTAATTTATTTAGATCTTAGTGATAAGCTAAACTTTGGCTATGGCCCTAAAGGATCTCACTGACAAAAATATTTTTATTCTGAGACTGATCAAAATGTTCTTTTCTGGAATTTAATCTAAGGTCACGGGAGGAGGGAAACAGTAGAGCTGCTTGGGCACAAAGGATTTGTAGGTGCAGCTGGGTGCTCAAAATCTTTGAAAGAAAGTCAGATTATTTATTTAGGTGTTCAGATTTTGGCAACTACTTTAAAAAACTTTGCCCTTCATGTTACAACTAAAATCTGTGCCCAAACTGAACATTACATAGACTGAATGAACACTTGAAGTAAAATCATAAACCATCAGTGGATACATTTAAATGTCTTTTTGGAAGATCCTTCTCGGAATATTTCTACTATCGTGTATTTTTCCTTTGGGAAGCTGACACTTTGGTATGGTCTTTTACTGGGCAGTTAAAGGGCCAATGTTTGAATAGCTAACTCTGTTTTCAAATACATGGAACAAGCACTAGGATGGTTAGATGTTATCATTCTTAGTGGAAGCTCTGAGTCATTGCTACTACTAACAGAACTGCATTATATTTATGCTATTTGCTGATTTCTTGAATATGGGAAAATATTTACAAATGATATGTACCTAGTAGCATTCAGAGCCAGATTATATTGGTCTTTGACCCAGGATTCTAATGAAACAACTGAAATGTGTTTCTTCTCACTCTCTGCGAAGTTTAAAGATTATCCATAAAAAAAATTCAAGGTCTCAATGACTTCAGAAAGTGCATTGGTTACACCTATACCTCTCAAAGAATGTGCTGAGAATATTTATCAGTCTGTAAGAACCAGATCAGTTCAGGGCTTAGTGGTGCTTAGTTTCACAGGATCATTATCCCTTTTTAGATTACTTACGGTATATAGTTTCCCAGAAAATTTTATAGAATTGTTTGATGTTCTTATGTAATTTTCTAACATGAAAGGACATGCTGACCTTTATCCAAAATGTATCTCATATCAGAGGGAATAAAGCAGAAATTTCATAATTTGGAGTCTTACAACTGGAATCTATTACTATCTTCTCATAAACAGATGGAATTTTGTGAACACTTGGTATATTGTAGCTGATACCCCACTGATCCTGGATGAATACAAGCTAAGAAAGCCAGGTTTAAAGAAAACAAACAATCTCGCGTGATATGAACAATTATTAATTTCAGATAATCCAGCCTTATAATAAATGCCCTGTATTTTACAATGAACACACTTATCACTCTTGATACTTTGACGTACAAGAATTTTCAGAGTATATTTATTATTGGGAATGAAGAGACTGGCTCAAAGGATAAAGGACATCAACAACAATTCTCCCTAAACCTATGAAACATTTTGGAAATGATGGAAAATTGGGGGAAGTATAGTTAAGGACTCTTCATTTGCCCTGATGGAAGAGGGAAAATACATTTTACCCTAGCCCTGACATATGCTTCTTACTAGAGCTAGGCAGTGGGGGTGGGCGGGGGTGGGGAGGAGGGGTAGGGAGGGAGGGAAGGATCCCCTGCATTACTTTATTTGAAAATAGCCCTGGGAAAGTAGAGTTTGCTTTTAATTAAACTTGATTGTTAGAGGAGCCACTGAAGAGATAAAGACATTGATACAAGTAAAAATAATACTTCAGTTAACAATCAGGATAGCAAATATACATACTCGTTTTTAGCTCTAGATTCAGACACAGTACCTAAATTCAACTCCATCAAACCAGATTGCTATTAGGGACTAATGAATTGATTTGGAATATATCAGACCCAGTTCTCCACCTACCAGACTGGGGTGGAGAGCTTGGAGCTTCCACCCTAATGCAGCATCATGAGGCTAGCAGATTCCGCCCAGCAAGGACGGGGATTTGGGGGGGTGTCAGAAAGTTTAGCCACCCCCTCCTATGCATCATCCAAGTGAGTAGCAGAAACAATAACTTGTGACATATGTGGCAAATCAAACCCCATGTATAACTGAAGATACAATTCAAGACATACTTGATTTATAGAGCATCCACAATCAATAATGGGAATATACAGATCTTAAAGATAAAATTCATGAACAAGCCATAGACTGCAATTCATTATAAAAAACTATTTGCCAGTAACTGTGAACCACAAATACAATAGGCAAGGAGCTAAACTAATCATCTAACTTATTTGACTAGCTTTAGTTATAACATTTAAACATCCATTGTTTTGCAGGCAAACATAAGTGTTTTCAAACTGTTGGAATGCCAGGTGGAATTTTAGAGAAGGCTACCTACCATAGTGGAGAAAAGCATAGGAGAAGTCATGCTGTATCAAACTCGAATGTTGAAACAGATATAGCCCATGTTGCACATTCACATTGTCTGGATATTTGGGTCTACAGTAAGTGTGTTACTGTATACAGCAGATATTCACATATGAATTTTCAGACAATTCCCCAAACAAGCTAAAAATCATGATACTTTGGAGGTTTACAAAATACTTTATGAAGAATCAAGTAGCTACTTGTTCAGACAGGGATCCCACATGGAGGGAAAATGGTACACTTTACCAGGGACCAGAGGCCCTAGGGTGCCTGGCCCAGGCTGTAATCCCCATTGCCATGAAAAAAAATTGAGGCTAAATTATAGATCATGCCTGAGGATATTTATAGAAACTTATTTTGCTGAATCTATGTATCTATTGTTCAGATCTTGTGAGATTTGCTGGAGCCAATCTGAAGCAGTGTTAGAGCAGTCTCAAGCAACATTTTGAACAATGAATTGCTGGGCCTACTGGTCCAGCCCAGGCCCTTCTCTAGAATAGAGAGTGTGTGCTTGTGCCGTTAAAGTAGGACATGTAGTTTGAGACTGAGACACAGAGAGATTTATGCTCCTCTCTGTTGACATGGTCTATCATATCAAGAACTACCAGTCCCAGAGTTCCTTGTGCATAGGCAGGTGGGAGGGACAGCTGGTGGGAGGGGCAAAGCAAAGCACCATAAGACAGTGGGAGCCAGTGCTGCTGCTGCTTCTGGTAGGATTGGCAGGCCCAAAATATATGTGAGTAAGTGTCTAATTCACTCAGTCACACACACACCCTGTACTACCATGTCTGGTGGTGGCTATAAATACAAATCAGGCAACCAGAAACATAAAATGGTAAAAGAAAGGGAACTAAAAGCTAAAGGACACCCATCTATCCTCCAGTTTTTCAAATCAGACAAGGCCTTTCTGCAGTCAGGCAATACACTAACTGGGGAAGCAGATGAACAAAATCAAGATAAAAATTATTTCAGTATAGACACTGTGTCTGTGGCACTGGCAATTTGATGACAAAGAAAAGCTGCCAGAACATGCATCATGTGAGTCCAATCTAATGCTTGAAGATAGTCATGTAGTATTACCATTAGCACTACCACATTCAGAAAGTTTATAAGAAGCAGGACAGAGCAGTGCTACACTATCTGATTCTTGTCTTTTCAAAGAGCTAGGCTTGTAACCTGAAAATATAACAGATTCTATCTGTAAAAAACCTGTTCTATCTGGTGTCTTGACTCTTGAAAAAATGCAGAAGCTAGCAAAGTCAATGCCAAAAGATGTTGATGGGCATAATTTTCCTGAATATCTTCTCAAATGTAAGACTTCCAACAAGAGAGAAAAGATACCAAGAGAAAAGATACTGGCTTCTTTGAAGTGCTACCAACGAAACACTGTATTGTTTTCCATATCGGCTGTTTCCTGAAGGGAGGCTTAAACAAACCAGTATGCTGGCAAAAAATGAAGGGTATTCACCAATTGTGAAAAAATGGCATAAACTATATACTAAACTTCCTGAACATGAAAAGAGCATAGAACATAAAACTTGTTACTGCCAGTGGAGGCAATTACAGTAGACAATGTCAGGTGAACATGGAGTGGACAGTGAGATTCAAAACCAAATATTACCAGAAGCTACAAGATGGAGAGAAATATTGGAAAGATTGTTTACTTATCAGACTTTTTCTATATTATAGTGTTTATAGCTAGTTTAATTTTTACAGCCTTTGCTTGAATGCAGTGACTGTCAGTGGCATTTTAATTTGCCATCAGTAAACCTCAGGTGGTCCTGTTATGGTTCCCTCTCAGGCAGGGAATGTATGTACAGAGATCAGAAGAGGAATATCATAAGAACAGGTAATCCCATGGCATTTTCCGTTCTTCTCTGGCTGGCTGAAGCCAGAAGATACTAAGTCATGCAGATATAAACCAGAGATTAACTACAACCACAAACCATCCAGATTTTAAAAATTTATATCAAGTTTGGTTCAAATTCTGAATGGAGGTTGAGGTAATTTTTAATTTTATTTAAAGTCATTAATCTCTTTATTTGCCTTCAGCAAATTGTCTGATGATAGTCTACAAACATCTTAGTATATTTCCAGAGAGTTTAAAGGTTAAAGCAATGTAACACTGAACACAAAAGTATATGACCATACACAGAGGTTTTTCTTAAAAGTAGATTATTATTCTAAGTATGTCTTCTTAAAATTTTTTATTTTATATAATCCAACAGCAGGTAAAAATCTCTATAATAGTGCTAATGCACATGAATTTACTTCCTTCTCCCAATGTTCCTACAGTGTAATATTCCATCATTTCTATGAACAACAGTAGATATAAAAACACATGTAATGAACGGTCTTGGCAAGCTCTGCTTTAGCTCACTTGATAAAGCTGTAACTTTTAGGCACCCAAGTCCTTGCTTTCAGTTGTACTGGCTGCTCTGCCTACTTACTAATTTCTGCCTATTTAAAAGACATCAATTCCAGGTAATAGAAGCTATGTCTTACCTATCCAATTACATCAATCAGTCTGAATCTGAGGGATCTGAAGGCAATTAAAATGTCTTGCCATCTTGTCCTTTGTTTCCCTCAAATCTGCATTCTGCAATACAGTTTGATTTCTTTGTTATTCAGTCAATCATATTAGAGCCTCTTTTCTGGCTTTCACATAGTTGAGCATTATCTTCTTCAGTTTCCAGACAAGTATTGCTGTTGGCTTAAATCCTAGCAGTATTTCTGGGCATGTTGAATTTGCAAGTAGAAGGTGAGTATTCCTTGGTATAGTATTCTCATACAACACTCTTTACAGATATCAATATCCTGCTATTTAAAAAATGTAGTTCCTCTTTGTTTGGAAATCCTTTTTAACCCTGAAGATTAGACAATCTCAGGCAGCAGTCTCAAGCGCTGTAATTTAGCCATATGTGTGCCATTACTGCATGGTGTAATTCTGTTAAGCATCACTGTGCCACAGCTCAGTTTCCACTCTGGTGTCCTCCCACCTCCTTCTTTCTCCCCCTGGAATAGAGAACATGCTTTAGGGAACTCTGCTCTGATAATCCTCCATTGGTATAGGGTACATTAAGGACCCTATATCAGTGGCACAACCTAGATCTGCCCATCATCATCTGTAACTGGCATGTTGGGTGGTACTGACCCTCAGAATAAGGGAGATGGATTTGGCTCCTGATGTTCTCCACTCTGTCCTGAACCTAGTGGAGTCCTAACACAGAAGAGAATCTGGCTCAATATATTCACACATGAATAGAAATAGATATTGTTATTTTAATTTTATTATACACACATAGAGGTGATACGTTTCAAAGCTGTGTGATACATTTATTGTGCACCTTTGCTGCTTCACCTCTTTCTGCCTTCTCTTTCATCTCCTGTGGACCAAATCTACTATGCATGTGCATGTGCACATGCAAGAAAGAGACAGAATGCTTTTTCTTCTTCAATTGTGGAATGTCCTCCCCAGGAGTGAGCTTGTCTGATACAGGATTCTTAAAATATAAAAATATGTAAGATCATAAAAATACCATGAATTTTAAGTTTGATATCTTACATAGAGGATTAGAAATAGGAACATTACACAACTGGAAGCTCTGAAAACTTCAGTGATAATAAAAATTGAAGTTTTGACATTCTTATGTCTTAAAAAATTGTTTAAGTCATTTTTAGAGCTTCACACATCTTTTTAAGCCCTCTGTGTTTGGACTGATTGTAAACAAGGCACCTGGCTTTACAGACAAATACATATGAAAGGCAGCATCAGTGCATCTTGTAAAGACCTCAAACACACTTTAAAATAGTTTATCTTAATCATCATGTATGCAGAACACTTGTATGATAGGTAAAGGTATGCTGTTTCTGTGTATGTGTATAAATGGGCTTCCATTCAATGGGCTTTGGATCCAGTTCTTAAGCCACACTATGGAGCCTTTGGTGAGGGACCCTCTCAAAGGTTTTCTGGAAGTCCAAGTATCCCAGTATATCCACTGGAACACCCTTGCCCACATTTTGTTGACACCTTCAAAAAATGCTTGTAGATTGGTGAGGCATGATTTCCCTTTACAGAAGCCATGTTGACTTTTCCTCAACATATGTTCATTTATGTGTCTGATAACTCTGCTTTTTCCTATAGTTTCAACAATTTGCTTGGTAATGAAGTTAAGCTTACAAACCTGTAACTGCCAGACACCTTTTTTAAAAAATTGGTGTTGCATTAGCTATACTCCAGACACCTGGTACAGAGGCTGATTTAAGTGACAGATTAAATACCAAAGTTAGTTATTCTACAGTTTCACATTTGAGTCCCTTCAGAACTCTTGGGTGAATACCATCTGGTCCTGGTGACTTATTACTGTTTAATTTATCAATTTCTTCCAAAACCAGCTCTATTGACACCTTAATATTGGACAGTTTCTCAGATTTGTCACCTAAAAAGAGTGGCTCAGGCATCCTCTGCAGTGGAGGCATTCCCTGGCATCCTCTGCAGTGAAGACCCATTCAAAGAATTAATTTAGCCTCTCCGCAATTGCCTTGTCCTGGTGAGTGCTCCTTTAGCACCTTGATCATCCATTGACTCCAGTGAGTGTTTGGCAGGCTTCCTGCTGCTGATATACTTTTTAAAAAATTGCTATTTATTTTTGTGTCTTTTGCTAGTTAGTCTCAAATTCTTTCTTTTCTTTTTTTTTTTTTTTTTTTTGGTAAACAACTTGAATCGCCATCACATTGTTAGATGCAGCAAAATATGCAGTAAAAATGTTAACTTCAAACAATGTTGTCTTAAGACAGGCAACCTATGATACGTCTTGCGTATGCTAAATATATTCCTTTCCATGGTATATGGAATCACTGCCTCTCCTTTCATGCTCCAACTTCCTGATGGTAAAGGAACTCTTAAAAAACATGGGGCCAGGCCCCAGTTCTAATACCCCATGACACACCACCAGATCAGCTGCAGCAAATTAAAAATAAACCTTCTAAGAAAGGCCTCATTTAATACTTTTAAATATCACCAGACAAAGTAAGTCAAAGTCAAATAAAAGCAGGGCATACATAGTGTGGAGCTTACTTCCTGACCACTCAGAATCCCCACACTATCTGGGCAAATAGAGAGAAAGGCCCCATTCCTTAGCAAATCCCCTCTCTTAGTTAAGAAGTCTCGCACCTGAACTGAGTGAATCAAGCTCAATGAGTTGAAGCATCCTCTCTCTCAAGCATTCCACTTGAACTAAAGGAGAATGCAGCAAGTGTTCTCTTCTACTGCATGTTGCAAGAGAGAGCGAAGGAATTCTAAACAGGATGGAAAAGCTATGCAAACAGATCTCTCTATTGCATTCTCCTTTCCCTCTGGGAGCAGATCTCATGTAAAGTGATTCTCAATGGTTTCGCACTGCTCTCTGTCATCTGAAAGCTAAAATCACTTTCTTTATGTTCTTTGCAAACAAAGCTAAATATTCTGTTTGCCTGAAAGCTAATGTGTACTTTCATGTCTTTTTTATACCCAGTAATTTTATTAAGGGGATTTTATTTTAGAAGCAGATTGAACAAAGCAATTTAAGTGCACTCAGAGGAGTAATAAGCAATAGTGATTTTTGGTGGATGGATGAGTTGTTTCCTCTTTATTTCTCTATTACAAGCTCAAATCAGGAACATGCCTGTTGACAGAAATAAATATAAGTGCAGATTTCCTGCACCCTCTGCTGTTCTGCAACAATGGTGATTACACTGGCTAGCTGCATGGCAAAAGGGCATTATTTTCCAGTCACTTCCACTTTATCACATACATCAGAAGTCATTGTCAAGTCCATGAGTTTCAAAGCTTATAAAACATGAAACAAATCCATTGTGTCAGTGGTTTGTGATTTTAGAGAACCATCAGGCACATAAACCTTTATTTTAATTTTTCTGCCTTTTTATCATTCATAAAGGTGCCCTACATTCATGATAATGGAATGCAAAGTTGTATTTGGAAGAGATTTTAGAACTTATGCCCATGATATTTCCTATAAACAGCCTACTTTCCACTGTGTTATTTAAAGGTCTTTCTGAAAAAAGTAATGTAGATCTGGAGCATGGGGCTAAGGGATTTTCTTTTTAAAATAGGGAAGACCAGAGCTTGCTTGAATACTGAAGGCAAAAGACAAGAGCAAGCAGAGGCAAGACAGGTTTGTTATTATAGGAGCTATTGAAGTTAATGAAGTTGGTATATTAGAAAAATGTAGCAGAAGAGATAAATAGTAAAACACAGAAAGAGAAATTTGAAATGTAAGATTCAAAAGGAAGACTCAACAACTTTTCCGGCCCAAATGTAAAAAAGCAAGCACCAAAAGGCAGAAATGATCCAGGACTCAGGAGTATCAGGGCAGAAAATGTGAAATAAGAAGAGCAACCAGTCTAAGGAGAAGATTTAAAAGGGAGAGTGCACATGGAGTTCAGATAAACAGGTCATCAGAGGTAAATATCTCAGAAAGAACACAACTGGAGAATTCTACATAAGTAGCAAAGGAACATGAGAGACAATGAAAATACGATGAAATGGGGAAGGTGAAGAAGCCAAAGCAGAAAGAGGCAGAACAGTCATAAGAGAAAACAAGGACTTAGCAGCAACCAACAGAATGAGCTTGCCAAGAATGACTTAAAAAAATAGCAAATAGCAAATAAAGGAGAAAACCACTAACTAAACACCCAGCTCCACTGAAGTCACTAGCAAAATATCCAGGCTGGGTCTACACTAACGGCGGCAAATTCACTGCCGTCAGATTGATTGCTCTGGATCAACTGAGTGGTCTGTGTAGACCCACTCAGGCAATCCAGCAATCAGCGGAGGAAAACCACCCCAGTAAGTGGCATAGCATTGCGTTGAAGGGCATGCGGAGCAGACGCAGTGAAGTCAACGGGAGATACGCACTTTACGTATCTCCTGTCGACTGCTGCCGAATCCGGAAGGTAAGTGTGGACCAGGCCCCATTGACTTCACTGGAATCAGAATTTCACTCTATCTGCAGAAGAGGGAGAACGTTAAAAGCCTAATACTACAAAAAGGAGAAGGGAAGCCCAAGTGAATAGGTGAAGACAGTACTGTAACACAGTCTGACAGGCAGGGAAATCAAGACAACATGATATGCAAGGACCTAACAATAAACGTCAAATGTGGAGTACAAAAAAATTTCCCATAAGGAAAAAAAAAAAAACAAAACCAAAATTACACAAATGGACTGGGGTTTTGGAGAAAGTTAGAGTATAAGAGTTTGGAGCTGCTGGAGAAGCAAAATCACTTGTGGGTACCTAGGTTTCAGGTGAATGCAAGGAAATCAAATAGTTAGCAACAACATCCATGATGAAAGATTTCTTAATAAGGGTTGCAGAAAACATACAAAGGCATTTAGTCAGATAGAAAATACAACATCCTACCCTGTAAATATTGTACTGCAACTTTGTTTTGCTGTCTGAGTGCAGAACAGATTCTCTCAAAGAAGCCTTCCACAATCTTGTGTCACACAGGCTTAGGGAAATATAGATTAGATTTCTAAGACTTCGATTTACGGAAGATGGAATTTGATAAATGTTTCTGATTCAGGCCAACCTCTAGTAAAAAGAGAGACTGAATTACTCAGTAAGAAGTAGTTGTAGACCATTCAGTAGGATTTGTTACAAGATTAATATCCCTTGAGACACAGGATTAGTTAAGAGACATAGAAAATGGATGCAAAAAAACAGATGCAGAGAACAAAGTACTGATATGACAACTTAATAAAACAGAAGCTTTCAAATCAAAGGAAGATTATGAAAATCATGGAAAACCATCAGCAATGAATTTTAGAGAAGGAAACAAACATAAGAGCAGAAGGAACAAAACCCAAACAATGAGGTTTCCCAAGGGATTTCTAAATGACTTAAGGTAAAAGAAAACCTGCAATAGGTTCAAAAAAGAATACACGGATCTCTTTTCCTTGCAAGTCTTAAATTTAAGGGTAGAGGAAAAGAAAACGAGTCAATTACAGATTAAGAAGTTTAAGAAAATATGAAGAGCTTTTATAACTACCAGAAAGAAAGCAGAACTAGAGAGCTAGCAGTTCTACTTCTTAGGGCCAGATGCAGCCAACTTATTCTCCTTCATCAGTACCTTATTCCAAAAGTACTCCCATTGCCTTCAGTGGGACTATACAGAGTAATTGTGAGTACCGTGAGCACAATAACAAAGAAAGTAAAACTGACGACCCAGAAGTAGCTGTTTTCAAATTTGTCTTCAACAAAAAGAATATAGAAAAGATGCTTAACCAATTGAAAAGTGGAAAAGATCTTGTACCAAATGGATTTAGACGGATGTAATGTATAGTAGCTTATAGGTAAAGGAACACTTGGAAATCTTGAATCTATAGAGGTTAGCTGATCTGAGTGATTAGCAAGTTATATTAAGGGAATTAGTAAACCGGATGTCACTGACTATTTTTAAAAAGTCACAAAAATCTGGAAAGTTATGAAAATGGAACAAAAGCAAATGTGGTGTTATCTTTCCTTTTCTGAGGAAGAGTGATCCTACTAATTACTATTCTGTGAGTTTAACTCTATTCCTAGGAAAGAATGGAATAAGTATGAATAGCAAGCATTAAACATCTGCAGAATAATGAAACCAAAAAAATATGAAGCTTGTTTTTATAGAACCTGGCTTTCAGACTCCCATTACTTTTTTCCTTTTTGATAGAACTGCTAGATTAGTGTTCATGAAAATGTACTAAATATACTACATAGGTCATTAGCATGTGGCAAGCTAGGGTATGAATCTACACCACATTACAGTGACATCCCGTATGGACATTACTACGGCACACTGAAAGTTCTGTGCTTTGTCAAAATTTAAATGAGATTTAAGAGGTGTAAAGGCCACCTATTGCCCTTTGCACAGTGGTGAATTTTGGAGAGAATATTGATTTCAGGTTTTTAAAGGGGAAAAAAAACAAGATACCTGAAATCATTTTTCAATTTTTCATTGCTACTTTGCATTTTTTGCTTAGCACTGCATTTTTATTTCCCTTGAATATCCAATTAGAAATCCATCCAAGTATTTAAAAGAAATGTGTGACTCAGCGAGTTATTGAGATTAGTGGATGCTTCTTTTATAAATGCTGCTTTACACTGCAAATTAGCAGAAGAAGAAATGCATAATGTTTGGATCCCACTAGAATATGAAAGACAACAAGGTACTAAAGGGACACACTGATAACACGTACATATTACAATGCCGCACTGCATTCTACAGCAATTATCTTGTAAAGAAAGAAAAATAAACACACACCTGCTTAGCAGTAGGTAAATTAAAACTTCTTAGGTGTAATTACTCATTATTGTTGACCATTTATACTTTGAGCCTCTTGAGGACAAAATCGCGGTTTCAAAGGCGGCATAAGTAAAGGCATGGTAAGTTAAATTGATAGAGGTCCATAAATATTGGATGTCTCTTTTTTTGTATTATTCCTTAAGAAAGAATAAAAATCAGGTGGAAAAAAGAGGTCTACAAAGACAAAAATAAATGAATAATAGAGATTCTTTTTTTTTTTTAATTTATATTTTCTTTTCTCAGTTATATGATGATAACTTGCAACCAATCATAGCAAAAAACTGAGTGCTGGAACCACTAAATTCTCATATAGATTCATGCACATAATTACCATTAATGCAGTGTTACATTTGAGAAACCAAGTTCTGATCATCAGGAAACTCTAGGAGTTATTCTCCTTGTGCATAGGACTTGAAATATGGGGACTGATCCTCCATTCCATTACTTTGCAGGCAAAAATTAAGAATTTATTTAAAATGTCGCCCTATATCTTTTGCAACCCTTAACTCAAAGAAATGTATAGGAATCTATAACATCATCACTACACATATTAGTTCAGTTTTCAATAATGTACCAATAATGTAATCATAATATCACTGACTCATACCAACACTTGGATTGGGATGTCTGCATTTTCTAGTATTTTTAACTCAGCCAGCCACAGGATAAATATGGGGTTTTTGCCAAGAAAATCAGCACCTCTCACCTATTCCTTATCGTCTCACCTTTCTATTGACAAATATGACACTTGGTAAGAGAGAATCAAATCAAGGTTTACCAAGGACATCCCCTTACACCATGACTGATGCCTTGACTCGGTTTTTGATCTCCAATGAAGATATAATGCAGCATGACATCCCACCAGTGCAGTTACAGAAAACACAGTTGGAATTATTTGACAGTGAATTATCTGAACTACAAAATCTGCAGGGTCCTACTAAGCATGCTGTGCTGCTGTTACACAATTTTGCTTGGTGACACATTTCAGCTGGTTCCAGAAAACTTTTAAGCAAGCTATTTATGATGTTACACATTGAATGACTTGCCTTTTAAGAGAAGAATGCTAATCTGATGACACTAAAGAGGGAGGGAACAAAAGAGAAGACTATATTCAGAGTCCCAAAATCTTGCAACTGTCGAGAAAGTGTAACATGAATGGAAGAATATTTGTTAGGCAATTATAGAGCCTCTGCTAAGGGCCTTTCTTGCCACCACAGCAATGAAATGGGACCCTAAAATAGCCAATGGTGATTTCTCCAGTGTGGGAGAATCCTAAACTGGTTTAAAGCTGGTGGGGCATGACAGGGATCATTCTAACAGCTTTTAATTACAGCAGCTATCTGTTCTAATGTGCATGGAGAGCTAATTTGCCCTCACAACCAGCCCAGAATTAGGATGGGATAAAGGCGGCACACATTTGATTCCCTTCACTCAGTTGCATTGACTGCAAGTCTTAATGACACACGAGTCTAAATTATGACACTCCCCTAAAATCAAGCTGACAACCCTAAAATCATATAAGCTTTTCCCACCAGGAAAAGCTGATTTGAAACTGGTTTAGTGAGAATTCTTAGGACCATCATTCTTTTGCTTAGGCAGCTATTCAACCTTAAATGTCATGTTAATATTTAATTTGAATTAATGCTAAGTTAGGATTATTTCCAAGGTTTTAAATATGTATGAATAAAACAACAAAGATGACATGGAGTCAAAGAATTCATGTGAATTTTTGTTATACAGACAATCTCACTTCCGCTAGTATAATTCCATTGACTTCAGAAGAATTATACTTGATTTACACCAGTGTATTCCATGGCCTATTAGTTGTATACAGTTCACCCCAGCCATAAATCTGACAGACAAGGTTACTTTTGTAACTATAATTCTCTTTGGCTTCTGCAGCAGTATTTACAATGGTCTGTATTTGTTTTATGGAAAAATGCTGTAGTTTTAGAAGTTACTGTATTTTAATTCTTAGTCTATAATTTAATATAAAATAACCTAAAGCAATTCACTTTTAGGACAAGCCTTCAAATAACCCAGGCATGATAATATCCTACAATGACATGTGCTCTGAAGTGCCTAATATAATTATACAGTACACTTGATCTAGTTAAAAGACAAAGGAAATTGTTTAAACAGGATTTTTTAAAATTATACGTATGTATGATTTGGCATCTATTTTCCTGAGGCAAAATGTTCATTTTCAAGTATATTAAATACTACAAAAAATTCACACACATTAGAGGCCAAAACCTATAGAGATTAGTTGTTGCTTGAGATTTTCAAAGCAAGCAGAAGAGATTTAGCCATAAACTTGCCATTAAAACGAACAGAAGATGTGTCCCTGCCCTGCCCTGCTGAAGGTCCCCACCACCATTATTATTATTATTTTTCTATGTTGTGGCCGTGCCCAAACGCCCACTCGGAAATGAGAACCCAGCGTGACAGGTGCTGGCAGCACACAGTCCCCGCCCTGAAATGTTTATAATCTAAATAATCAGACAGGCAAGGAGTACTGGTGAAGATGGACGGTGTTGGGCAAGGCTCCGCACAGCCACCCCAGGACTGACCCCCGTTATTCAGGGGGGCAAGACAGACCACAATGAGGATGCAGTGGGGCAGGCAGTTCTGCTCAGCCGCCAGACTCCACTGCCCCACACTGAGCCCAGTGCCCAGCGCCTGCATCCATGCTGCCTGGAGACCAGGGGACACTGCTCCAGCCCTCTCCCCCCCTACATCCTCCAGTGCTCCCTCTGGCAGACTTTGCCCTTCAGACCTCCATAATAGCATGCAAATCTGACATCATCACGCAGGGCCCAAGCCAGAGGCAAGGCATGGGGGGATGCAGGGGCACGTGCCCTTTCCCTCCCCCCCTGAGTTGCTGCTTTGCTTGTATTGAGCATGCTCACATGGACTAAGGACGCTCATTGACGTCTCCTGAAGCCTCGTCACTTCTCTCCTCCCCCATCAGCAGGTACAGGTTATCTGGTGCTCAATAGTGAATGCAGCTCTGTGCCACCCTCCTTTCCCCTCACAGGCGTTTTGGCATCTTCGGTTTCATTATTTCAGTGGCTGCAATTGAACCCATGAGCTAAGCAAACCTTGTGCTGGGCTTGAGGCACAGGACTAGGATAGAGGAGATCTGGGGTTTGTTTCCAGCTCTGCCACAGACTTCCTGTGTGGCCCTGGGTAAATTCCTTAATCTCTCTGCATCTCTAAACTAGTGACCATGTTACTTTCTTCATCTATCTTGTCTCTTCAGGGCAAGGCCTCTCCCTTACTAGATGTTCATACCACACCTGGCACAATGGGATATTGCAAACCATATCCTTATCACCTACACACTTCTTCCCAGTCAATCTTCTCCACCCTTTGTTGCTTCAAACTGCCCGACTATAAAGTCAGACAAAACCTGGGGCAAAAGAACAAAACAAACAATCTAATTGTGTTGGAGATCAGAAAGTATCGGGGCAGATACTGGTGGTCCAGTTCAGTGGTTCGAACTGGGCTGAGGAACCCAGGAACCAGAGCTGGGGACCAAGGGTCAGAGCTGGAGTCAGGAACCAGAGCCAGGGATCACAGCCTGGAACCAGGAAGGGAATGTAGGGCTGGAGCACGTCAGGAATAAGGATGGGGCAGGACCAGAGCAAGACTGGAACAAACTGGCAACAAGGCAGGAAGAGGCTGGAGCAGGCCAGGTGCAATGTAGAGGCAGGCTGCAGGCAGAAATGTTAAGCAGCCCACAACCAGCTGCTGCTGCTGAGCTTAAAAGCAGGCCTGCTGGCTCTCTTCAGCCAATCAGGAGATCCTACTTCAAATCCAAATAAACTCATTAATAAGCCTGTGGGCTAGCCTGGCTGGTCCTTAAACTCAACTGAAAGAGCTCAGTCCTGATAGCAGGTGTTTAAGAACCCTTATGACTGGTCCCTGTACCCACATACTTGAGCATCTCCTGTGGCTTTTTCTCTTCTTTCTGCTGATGGTGAATCTGGGCAGGAAAACGGAGGTCACTCATGACTCTGGGACCTCTACCACTCCACTTCGGGTGACTCCATTTCTATTTTAAACTTTCAAGTTTGTTTGGTTTTTTATATCTTATAATGTCATCAACAAGGCTACATTGTGACATATAATCCTACTTTAAAACAAAGCACTGCTATAAACTGAAAGCAAGAAACACCATCGCCACCTTGACTAACTTTAATATTCCCTTTTATCAAACTTAAAAAAGAGGCTGTACAAATATTCCATCAAAATATTATTCACAATGAATAATAAATGATCAAATTATAACATCTATTACACACACCAGATTTTTACTGCTCCTACCATAACAGAGAGAGACTAGAAAATTAAAGTGGAAAGACTAATGACAACCTCAATTATTCCAGGACCTGATCCTGTAGCTTTTACTCTAATTAATTTTTACTCCTGCATTTCGTTCAATGGGGCTACTCATGAGTGAGAATTGCAAGATCAGACCTGATAAAACCCAACACTACAATTTTGATAACAAGAATCAGCAATTCAGCATACTGATAAGTACATTGTACTGACACATATACAGAAATTAATTAAATATGCTCCAAATTATTATTTTACCAGTCATCTAAACAATTATGTCCTTATGAAGGTTGCATTATGTCTATTAAATAGGCTTACAATTTTAAAAGGCGAGGCTCAGAAAATGAAGATGATGGCTGTCAGCATCATAATGAAAGGAATGAGAATGCACTTGGAAAATACTAGATCAGGAAGTTGCTATAAGTGGAATGTAACTGTAGCACATTATAGGGAACCTCTTCTTCTGCCCTGTCCAAAAGCAGAAGTGTAGTTTAATGGACTGAAGGCCAGATCCTAGGAGGTGCAGAGTGTTCATAATTCCACTAGAAGCAAATGGAAGTTGAGGACTCTTGACTTTTGCTAGGAGAAACTCAGCAACTAATAGGATCCATTATCTAGGCCCCAGTTCTGCTAATGAATCCATACAGAGCTCATCACAGGACTGAGACCAACGGTGGGACGTAATGAACTCATGCTACTTTGGATTCCAGAGGTTCTAAATAGTTTTGATCATTGTTACATAAAAGGATCCAGCTGGATACAAAATTATAACATTGCAGCTCTAACAGAGCAATTTTGAACACAAACTGAAGCCTCTTTGCAATGAAGTCTCAGTACATTTTTTTTCTTCTCTTGCCTGAATCCCTTGGCATTTCTTCATAAAACATTCTTAATATGAGGAATCATTATTTGTTCATATCGTAAATGGTAAATTAACTCTCCAATAAGAATTTTAAAATAAGTGGATTATCTTTGATTTCTTAAGACAAACTATTAATTAGCTGACATTTTACCAACTCTAGAGAAATCCAAAGGAATTATGTGTCTGCAAATATTCATAAAGTGGGCACATTTCTCCTTTTACAACAGTGACACAAATTATTTACTGTTGGCCTGAAATACAATGGAGTGTTTGCAGTAATATGATACCATCCCTAGCACCATTAGAAATTATGGTAGAAACTGAGCATAAATAAAATACTGTATGAGTGGTCACCACTAAAAAAGACAATTACCGTACAGTGACACATAAGGAGATGTCACAATTAGGCACTGATTCAGCAAGGTGGTTAGGCATGTGCCCAACTTTACTCATATGAGCATACCCATTGATTTTAATGTGGACTGATATGGGTCTTAAAGTTACTTATGGATTTAAGTGCCATGCTGAATTGGGGCTTTATTTCCTATGGTGTGCTTACAGAAACACTGCGATATGCTAGATATCACTGCACGGTCAGAACAACTGAGTGAATAATTTGGATCAAATAATTTATTTGACGAAGGGAGCCATTTTTTCTGCTGGAGGAATATGCACACACTAATTACAGTTTCTAATGCCATATTCATTATTTAAATTAAACACATTCAGAGGAACAGCAGAGCAGCAATAGGCAGCAAGGCCAACCATACCTTTGCCCATCATCCCTCACTAAACCATAGGGCACCCACTACCATCTCAAGGCCTCACCAACCATCTTCTATGACTCTCACAGCAGCACTTTATAATATTCTGGGCCACTCCAGTTCTCTTCACGTAAGTGGCTGAAATATTCCACCAGCTGACAACCCAAGACTCCACACTCCCACCACCAACTGTCTGTGTTTCCCCTTGTTTCGATGTGCTACCTGTTTTCACACCACTGATTACTTTCACGAAGCATTCAAGCTTCATCTTCTCTCCCTTCCTCTCACCACTCCACCTCTTTTTACCTCACTTCTTTCCATGCTCTCATTACAGCAGATCTTCAGTCACACTTCTGTGAAAAAAATGTATCCCTGTGTTCACACCCTGTACACTATTGTAATTTTTTTGTACAGGGCATGTTTTATAAGGTATCATCTGAAAACATATAATTTACTGGTCAGTATTGGCCTGATAAAATGTGTGGCTCCACCATATGTAAAGTTATAAGCTTTGCCTGTACTATGTTATTAGCACATGCTCCAAACCCCACAACCCTACCCTAACTGAGGCTGGTAAACAGGTCTGTCCTAAACAAAAGAATGTGTGCTCTGCTAAATTTGCATTTAAGCAATAAATAGAGTCATTAAGCAGGAAGGGAAACAAAGAAAGCTAAAACAGGTGAGAAAAAGCCACAAGGGAACATTCTTCCCCATAGACTTTGTCTCCTAATGCCCAGCTGAAAATATTTTTCAAGAGGGGGACTGAAACTATAAAAAGAAGACACAAACACCCAACCTGCCCACCCATCATATTCACTGCACCTGAAATGACAAAGGAAGCATCTGTTGGACCCTGGGGAAAGGTTCCTGACCTACAGAATTTGGTTAATAAGACTGCTGAAAGTATGTGGTGAGAAACTTTGCTTGAATCTGATATAGTTTGTTAAGTTAGGTATTAATAAATGTCTATCTTTTTCTTGTAACCATTTCTGAATTATATGTCTCATTTATTTGTACTCACTTCACATCTATCTCTTTGTATTAATAAACTTGTTTTATTGTTTTATCTAATCCACTGTATTTAAACTGAAGTGTCTGGGTAACAAATTGGGGTGACAAGTTGTGTGCATATTATTCTCAAAGGAATAATAGGCTTAATATAATGTGTCCTGTCCAGGAGATGGCTAGAGAGAACAGGACATGCATTTCTGGGGGGAAATCTGGGACTGGGGGTGTGTTGGGGTCACCCTGTAGTATAACCAAGGCTGGTGAGGGAACCCATCGCATGGAACCCAAGTGTGGCTGACGGGCTGCAGTGGCACACAGACATGCGGGGTGTGGCTTGCATGCTGGAAGGCTGTTTGTGAGCAGCCCAGGTGGGAGCTACTTCAGCAAGGCATTGTAAGGCTGCAGGGCAGGGGTGACTTGGTTGCTCATTAGGCTGAGTTGTACCCTGGTATGTCACACCTCCCTAAAAAGGCAGCAAGGAATTTGCCTCATGTAGAGGAATCCTCAGATGGCATCAGGTCAGTACAGCTGCCTCTATGAAACCCACTCCCTTTCCCTACGGTGGGGACGTCAGGAGTGGCACTGAACCTTAGCTGGCAAGAGTAAGCCTTACGCGACCATTTCAGCTGCTGTAACTTAGAGCAGTCTAAGGATTACTCTGCTACCTTGAGGGCTCTTTCAGTAAAATCAGGGAAGCTGATTTAGACGCTGCACACACGTGCCATTCATGTGAGGAGCTAGCCTCCCACTTCCCCCCCCTCCCTTGGAGTACATACAATTTAATAAGTTCATATTGACCTAACAATCACATTTGCAAGTTATTAACAAAATTACAAAACCAGAAGTTCAGTCAGCATTACTTTCAGATAGTCTTTAAGCATTTCCAGTGCCATCTTTAGAATTAATTCTACAAACTCATGGCTATTTTACACCGCAATAATACATGTTTCACAGATGTTAAAAAAAAAACCCCAAAATATAATGTGCAATAATGTCAAGAAAACAATTATAATTTGCAGAATTACTAGAGATGTATATTTATTCAGCAGTAATAAAGTAGTAATATTAGCATCTATTTGTAATTCCTAATCATCATGCTTCAGCGTTGTCATCTGAGCAATCTTCATATGCACAAATTAATAATTAATCAAATATATAGGAAGATAAATGCTTCACTATAATGATGCTGGTTATATGACAATAAAATAGCAATAATCTGACTTGCTATATTAGTTGAGACAGTTGCCTTGGTTACACAAAGCTAATTAAATTTTCATTGCAATTCAGTAAAAGTCAGATTAACCATAAATATTTCAACGAAGTGGAATTTGCAGATAAGGATAAGAGAACATTGTTAATATTTTATTTATCATCACTGACACTTTTTAAACTGTTTCTGGGTGAAAAAATGTAGTGAAACCTTCTTACAGGGCTTGATCCTGCAGGCTGGAAACTGATGAAAGAAGAGCAGGGAGGCAAAGTGCTACTTCTGAGCACACAGCATTTTCTCAGCGTCTGCACCTGGAGGCTTTTGCATAGTGTTGAGAAATGCATACAGTGTTCAGCAATCAGTTCAGACTATGTCCTTGTGGAAAAACTATGTATTATTTGCAGGGAGGATGATATTCAGTGATCAGTTAGTGCTGCGCATTACAAGAGGAGATTGATTATCACAGCACTCCACCTACACTCTTTAAGGGCTAAGCTTCCCAGACAGCCAGTGGCTCCAAAACCACATGTGGGGTGTCGGTAACAGAGTATAAGGCATTTAGAGGGGAGTTGAAAAGAAAAGGAAAAATGCGGTAAAGGTTGCCTTTCCCACTTTGTGATATATAATGCTTGAAAGATTTCCACCACCACAATCAACTTTTCTTTTTTCTGTTTGCTTTGTATGTAAGAACTTCAGGTCTTCCCTTCCCTAATATTCCTGGAAAACTCTATGGATGACTGAAGAACCAGTTGTATTCTTACATGTGAAAGGGCATTCAAGTGAAACATGAGTAATTGAGAAGCGATGTAACTAATATTCAGACTATTTACAGAGGTAGTTTCTATTTGTTTTTGCTAATTAACTATTTGACTGAAGGTATCTCAAGGGAGAAAAAAAGTTAGAATTTAGAGTCCTTTTCCTCCAGTTTACTAGAATGAAGCAGGATACATTGTAAGGAGGCCTAATAAAGTGAGGGACTTCAGGGTAGGAGGTCATTCTAGTTCTCTGCTTAAGCACACAGGCCCTGATGTCACTGTACCCTAAGTTGCAATGCCTAAGTCTCATTTTCAAAAAAGAAGATTTAGGCACTTAAGAGTTTAAATCCCATTGACTCACAAATGCCTAAAATCCTTTTGAAATTTAGACTTAGGCTTCTAAATAAGATGGACATTGCAATGGTGAGTGCAGCAACATCAAAATACCTTTTGAAATCTCAGCCATGGAATCTGGTGTTTCACTGCTCAGTCTTCAGCATCTTTGCTGAAGAGCCACCGCTCCACCCCTTTAATTAGGGTCCAAATAAACAAGCAATCAACATGAGTAAGTCCTCTAGACAACCAGGAAAGACTGAAAAGCAGAAATAAAAAAAGGAAAACTATGTCTTTCAGGCCTCCTTTACACATCACAAAGAAGCAAAAATAGGCACAAACAGTTTATTTTACTTGTCTCCTTTAAGTACAATATGGTGTATGTAAATAATGCAGTACGCAGCAGGTATTTTCTCAGTTTCAAGCCACCTCTTCCTGCCACTGTGGAGCACTTCTTTATTTAAATATGCAGAATGGCTAATCTTAGACAAAAACGAAACAAAGAACAGAAGGGTCACCCACAAAATGCTTCCCACAAAACAGTGGGAATATCACCATGCAGTGGCTTGATATTCCTGATGGTGGATATTGAGCACTGGGTTCTTACTGCACATCAATCTATAGCATCCACTATCTTCAGCTGATATCATAGTAATGGATCAGGAGTAACCATCAGAGTGCTCTGCTCTGTCAGAAGCCTTATTGAAAAGAGTCAGCATTACTTCTTCATAAACCTCATCTGCATCTCTGCCAGACAATCTCTAGAAGTTCCACAGCCACCTCCAAGGACACTCAAAGATCCAAAATGCAATGGGACTATTATCGGAGAGCAGCCATCGAGAGCTCACAAAAGCAGACTGAGAGCAGATGAGAGTGGTTGCAGGGGGTTTGCAAATATGCAGTCTCATTAACCAAAGCCCCAGCTCATTAACCAAACCATGCACAGGCCATGACTGCTGCTACAGTCAATGGGTGTCACTCACATGCCCTATAGCTGGGTGTGTGCAAGGTGCTGGTGGTAACGTAGCTGCATAGGTCTGTGTTCAAGGTCCATTCTCTTGAACTCTAGATAGGGTGTTGGGGGCACCAGTTGACCCTATATCAGGTGTGACCTATTGGCAGCTAAAATCTGAGAAAAAAAATATATTGAGAAAGATACACATTCTGCAATCAGACACACACAGACAGCCTGATTTCAGAAGGTATTGAGCATACATATCCAAGGATGGTACTTGGCTCAGAAGGAATGAGCCATATGCATCTTGGTGTACAAGTAGGACCTTGGTGTATTTATTTATTTTTCTGATTTCATCACATCTTTTAGTCCATAATTAGGGAATAAACCACGTGACAAAGTCTTAATTTAAAGTGATGTTTCTATTATTATTATTATTGTTTTCATGTTGAATGAGGAGCAAGATTCAAAGAATCAAGCAGTATCTTTGCTATGACACTTTCATTGACTTCAATGGGATTTTCACTGCAAAAATCTCAGAATTTATCCTTCACTGTCCACGCTGAGAATTCACTCAATATAACTTAGTACTTCATTCCACTGAAATGTTAAGAAGGGAAAGTGAAATTTCATTACATCACTAGAGACCCTTGTGACTCCAAAAGAAGTGCACTATCAATCTGGCACTATATAAGGCAACTAGCTTACAACTCTTTAATATAACAAGACCCAATGTAGCATTAAGTTATATTTATGGCAACTAACATGCATAAATTAATTGCATAAAGCATCAGACTAAAACACACTCTAAGAATTAAAAAGTATTAGCAGCGTGTGCTTTGAAAATAAAAGATCATAATAGAAATGGAAAACCCCAATTCAGATGCTGAAAAGTAAGATTGACAATATACTACAGTGAAGGGAAAAGAGTGCCCGCAGCAGAAAGCTAATGTGACAGTCACAGCTTTTTAAAACAATTGTTTTTCTTGTCACACTTCTGAAGGACAACATGGAATTGGCTGAGCATTGGCCTTGCTGCTTGCAGAATGACAAGTGAAAAGATCAGGTAATGCTCAGAATCACTAGATTTTGAATGGCATCTCATTGTGGGAACTCCACAACTGTAGAAATTGAAGATAAAGGGGGCCGGAATGAGAGTGTGTGTGTCCTGAAGGTTAAGCAGTCTCTAGAAATACAAACAATAACTAGTGCCTTGTGGAACCTAGATCGTGCTGCTAATCTGCCCACTCAGTTATTGCCATTGATTTCAGTGGCTCCAGGATCAGGTCTTGTTATTCATTGTGAATCTAATCACTAATCACATTGTGAAAAGAGTATTTTTTCAAGAGCTTTGTAGTCTCTGCTAAGGTACCTTTAAGATCTTTTATTGATATGTCATTGGTATTTTTTTCGCTTCAGGTTCAAACACCTAGGACCCAATTCTCAGTTAATCTGTCCTATGACTAGCGTAGGAATTGGGGGGGAGGGAGGGAGGAGGAGGGAATGGCATAATCTGGAGTACCTAAAACTCAGCCCTTGGCCTCAGGGCTGCTCTAATTTATACTCTGCTGCCTATCACTCTGAAAAGCAAAGAACAGCTGTTCCCAATCTCTGCCAGTTATGTTAGCCTTATATTGGCCAGAGAAGCCCCCTGTCCAGGACAATTCTCAGGGACCTGTTTCTTCCCCCTTTATGGCCTCTTTATGTCGCTGGAATTACATAAAGGATTTTTAACATAACTGTGAATAGAGCCATTAATATTTAAAACAAACATACTACTTTTTTCGCCCTTCCATACAACGCACAGAGACTGCATTTAATTTTTCACTTTAATTGAATTAACATCTTCCTTGAAGAAAGACTTTGAAAGACTTATTATAAATGCCACTCACCCACATTAACAGGTGGTGGAACTTGATTGGGTCTGCAGTGAAAGGGAGACAGTCCCAGTAGCAAGAGAAGGAGATGCTCAACAACAGGTAGCTCCTCCCCCTGGGAGTCTCTGGCACTCATTGGCCAGCAGGCAGAGAGAGGTGCTGATTGGCCAACATTCCCCAGCTCCAGGATTTAGCCCAGCACAGAGGCCATATGGAGCCTCTCTTGACTCCATTCCAGCAGCCTACCCTAACCCACCCAAACTAAGCATAGGAACCCAGCCTGACAGGAGGTGCAGGCCTAACCAATCGCCTGTTTATGGGGTCAGGAACTAGTTTTTTCTCCCATGGGCCAACTGGGAGTTTTTTTGCCTTCCTCACAGCACTTTCAAGTCACAGTGAGTTAGTAGGAACACACGTACTACTTAACTGAGGTACTGGGGTGGTGGTAGTGTTTATTTGTGGCTGTTTTCCAGTCTGGTGAAGAGAATAAAATAAACAGTTCCCATAGGTCAAAGACATGGGATTTTGGTCATGGGCTTTAGGCTCATGTGATATGGTCAGACCTTGTGGCCTTCGTGGGGAGAGGGAGCTAGGACTCAGAGAGCTGAGTCCTGTCAAGTAGGCTGAGGAGAGCCATGCCACATTATGGATTAAAGGGAAAGGTACCCTGGAACCAGTTAAATGCCTGGTATAGGAGAGTATGGGTGATGGGCGAGAAGCACGCACCACTCCCCTATGTTAAAATGTAATACAAGTTATGGTCTACTGCTTAATTCCATGCATGTTTCTGTCTTCATTTTGCTACTGTGGCCACATCAAATTTTTGTTGCATGCTAGGTCAGGTTTTCAGAGTTCTCCTGTTTCTAGTACAATATCTACATGTAGTACTATGAGAGATAATAAAATTAAAGATGATCATGGCACATCCTTCCAATAGGGGAAGTGACTATATCACAATTTTATACCTGCTTTTTAAAATATCAGTCTAAATAGCTCTTTGGATTTCAGTTTCCTTTTTGTGCATACACTATTTGAAAGCCCCCTCTACTTGTGCTTTCAAGGTCCTAGTGGACAATGACAATTTAAAAAATCCTCTGCCTATACCAATTTTTCTTCAACAGCATGGAGGCAATGTAGTTTGTAATAAGGAAACTTGAGCAAATGCCACTAAGGACAGAAGTCATAGAAAACACAAGGAAGAAAAAAAGTTGCAGTGACCAGAAATCAAAGTGTCTCTCTCTCTCTCTCACACACACACACACACACAACACACACCACCTTTTATCAGATTTACAGAATCCTTTTACCCTTTTTACCCTTACGTGAAGAGAACTTAAAAATCACACTGAAAAATCCCTATTATTGTAACAAGTAACATTTAACATGATTATAACAAAGAGATTTGAAAAATAGATTTTTCTCCACATTTCAAATTATTTACATTTTGCCTCTGACAGTGTATTGTTTGTAATCACTTTCATTATTTCCCATAGTCAATTTCCTGTGTTGTTTGTTGGAGTCTTTCAAACAGCAACAAGGGAGAAAAATAAAAGAAAAACTTTTTTTAAAAAAAGCACAATGTGATTTTATAATCGTAAAAATTGGCAAAGGGATCCTGAAATTACCTAAAATTAGGTTAAAGTAATATCTGAAATTATATTAAGCTTCTTTGTTTAAACTGACTAGTTTTCAAGCTGATTGAGTCTCTTTTGGCATTTTACTCACTCTAAAAATGTGCATTATATTATTTTAAATTAACTTTCTTTTGGGGGAGGCGGGTGCATTGCACGTGTGTTTAACCTCTTTCCTTAAAGTTACTGCTTTTTTCAAATTCTTTATTCAGTTTTAAAATTGTGTGACAAAATGTCATAACATTTAAAATCTTAACACACAAAAAAGTAGTAATGTCTCTTTCATTTTTGTTTTGTAAATGGATGAACTGAGCCCATCCGCATTCATTACAGAAATAAAACAAACTACTACATGTCTGCCGCCACTCCTGTTTTTCTCTTGATATATTATCATTTCTACTGATAGTTTGGTAAATCCCAAATGCTGCAATCAAGATCAGGACTTCTTAAGTACTGTACAAACATAGAAGTAGCCACAGTCTGTCAGGCTCTGGCTTTTAGGCACTTAGGCCTGGTGCTTGATGCAGCACTCGAGAACAGGTACCAAGGATCGAAGCCGATTGCAGAGTCAGGGCCTGGACAAGGGCAGAGCTGAAACTGGGGTCCAGTTATCGACCATTGGACAGACCTGGGGTCAAAGTCCAGAGTCCATAGACAAGCCAAATGGGGAGTGTAGTCAGTTTTCGGAAGCAGGCCAAAAGATCAAAGCTAGGTTGGAGTCAGCCTAAGGGTCTGGGAGATCAGGAAATGGGTACAGGGCTGGAGTGGGTCAGGAACAGGACTAGAATCAGGCAAGGAGGGCAGGCACAAGGCAGTGGGAGGGTTTCCAGGTGAGTGGTGCTGTTGCACAGATTACCCTGTAGCTTTGAAGGTGAGTGTGAAATACTGTGGTCGTCTGACCTGGGCCCTGCCTGGGATCAGTTTCTGCAGCATGCCTGAGGCTCTGCTGGAGAGGTGGGTAATTGTAGCTGAGTGAGCAGCCCTGCTCTGGCTGCGGGTTTACCCCACACAGACCCTGCCCAAAAGAAATACTTTTAAAATGCTTAAATTTCATTGAAATCTTTCATTTTATTTTCCATTCCAACTAACTCTTTCAGAAGAGGCAGCTTGTTAGAAATGAGATTCAGTCCTTCCCTATTGGTCTTGTTAGATATTACCAGTAGCCTAGGATAAGTTTTATTGCCTCCATTTAAACTCAGTAAAACCCATTTGCCCTTTGTATATGGCATGTCTTATGATAATTCAGCCCGCCTGGATGCATCTGAAGTGTTAGAATATTCAGTTTTATTATCTTATTAATTATCTCTAGAGTATTATTCCACAGTGTTTAGATTCTTGGAGAACTCCAAAATGTGTTAACTCTCCTATTTCTTTGAGCAGTTGCATCAGAATGTGTTACCTCTTAATTCTAGTCTATGCAGTAGGGCTTGGGACTAGTTTAATTGTAGAATACTATAAACAGTTCCAATATGAGATTCAGGTCCTTCGCAGCCACATAGTTTTTTAATTCATCAATGGAGCCAATTCTCATCTGTGCAGCTAAATTTAAAAAAAAAAATCTCCAATACTTTAAATAAATAAATAAATGGGTTTTTGTTGCATAATCCAAGAAGAAATTATATAAACTGAATTATATTAGCTATGACAATTCAAATCTAATTCATTGTTCGCTATTTACGTTGAAAGAAATGCAAAAGTAAATATTGAAATCAGAGTAGTCAATTTTCCTTTAATTTCAATCAGTTTCTGGTTAGATTTTATTAAAGCTGTCTGATTTTTATGCTTTATCACAAGACAGTAATGTTTGGCTTTAGCACTGCAGAATGAAATTTTAAGTGCTTCCATTGGGGTTGGGCATTTGAGAGGGTATTTTTTTAAAAATTATTGCATGGAAACAGCTCTATTACCTTTAGGTTGTGTAAAAGCTCACTTTTCCTAAGGTTACAAATAAATTTGACTTGTGTCTTTGACTGATTATCCATCATTTACTACATCTGAGGCAACACAGTGCAGCATACCGCTGGTAGGTGGTGTGCATATGTGGTGTGTACCCTAATGAACACTACATCAGAACTGCTTATGAGTCTATATAATCATGTTGCCCTCCAACTGACCTCCTGTATTTCATCATTTTTGAACCATAAAGATAATTAGTTTATCCACACACTTTTCTGGACCTAGTTCAGAGTCCTTCTATTTTCCATAAGCTTAATGACTTTCCCCAGACTGTCTATCCTTTTAGAGTCCAGAAGTTAGAAGACAGAGAAACATTTACTATTAATAGATGGAGAAGTAGCAGAAACGCAACTTTGAGGACAGAAGGCACATGTCTGTCTGAATGAGTTTTGTTGATGATAGTGCTATGCCAGCTACTCTTGGAATAACCAAGAAACACTGAGTAGGCCACAGTATATGTTCCATTTACTCCTAATTCTGGGCTCCTTTTACAATTGCTAGCAGGGTGTAAAGAGGTTTTAGTGTAAATGAGAATCTGGTCCAGAGTATTTAGCTATGGTGGGCAGTCCTCCAAACGTCTGTACATTTGATTCAGGTAAGCATATAGCAGTTGCCTCTGTTTATCCAAACATCTTTTTGGTTGAAAGCCTGCTGGAAATCTCAAAAACAGGCTCTCTTGTGAGATTTCCAGTAAGACTGCTGAAGCATGTGGTGAGAGACCTTTGCTTTGAATTCACTTAGCTTCTTAAATTAGGTATTAGTTGTGTTTTACTTTTTATTTCTTTGTAATCAATTCTGACTTTTATGCCTCATTACTTGTAATCACTTAAAATCTATCTTTCTGTAGTTAATCAACTTGTTTTATTTTATCTAAACCAGTCTTCTTGGATTGAAGTGTTTGGGAAATTCCATGTGAGATAACAGGATTTGGGCATATCATTTTCGATTAATAAAATGACAGATTTTTATATGAACTTGTGATGTCCAGGAGAGGGCTCGGCAGTACAGAATGCACATTTCCGGGAAAAATTCTGGAACTGGAAATTTGCTGGCATTGCTCTGCAGTGTATTTAAAGAGTGGCTGGCCAACAGTATAGCTGGGAGTAATTAACATGCTGGAGCCTGTGTGAGAACAGATCAGGAGTGGTTGCTCTCACAGTGAAGCAGCATAAACATCAGGTTGAAGAACGGAGAGGACATAGATGTTCAACAGTCCAGACTGTACCCTGGGTAACTCCTTACATTGTTTCCACAGTGAAACCTTGAAAATGCAAATTTGATAACACAAGTATTCCCTTTTCTACCTTCTAGACTTAGCTCAGCAAGTTCTGTTGCTTGGTTTTATTGTATATTTACTGAAATATTATGGGATGAAAATATTGTAAAGAGAATACTATGACACAAAATAAAGGTATCTTTGGTGAATCTGGATGTATTGTTATGAACTCTCAGTATCTAAACCTAAAACGCTTACTTTAACCAATGATTCTTAATAGATTCCTGAAATCTGAAATTGACCTCAGTTAAACATCTTTGATTGCATACAAATGATTGTTTTGATTTTGGGGTTACAGTTCAGGTCAATTCTTACCAGTTCATCCATCCTTACTTTTTTTTTAGAAGAGAAAAAGCCATAAGAAATTATAAACTAAGATTAAGAGACATTTACTGTTTGCAAATTGTTCCTATTCCCCTGTTAGATTAATACATTTTTTTCTTCATTGAAAGCTCATTATATTTTGATTCTAACTGTTATTATACTTAGTTGTTTTATGTGTATCACGTGCCAAGAAAACCAGAGTATGCAGCAAAGAGGCAAAACTAGTCTGGCATGTGTTTTCTGTATCTCAGTATCATCTTCCCAGGCACTGCCTCAGGCAACTAGTCTGTAACAAAGCCTACTCTGAACAGCAAAACCTGGAAAATCACAATAGTAAAATTAAGGGTCAGAGCCAGTTTCTAGAGTCACACATTCTAGACTCATCAGAATCACGAACCAAACCGGACTAACCTTATCTGCTCTCGTTGCATTGATCCATGTTGTAGGAATCCCCATCAGAGCAGAGTTACATCTATTACAAAACAAGGAAGTGTTTTGCCACAAACATACTTTGGGTGCTGGGCCACAAAAGAGCAGCATAAAGTTAGTTCTGCCTGCCAATTTGAGATAAACTATTCAACACTGTGAACAGGGCCTGGACCCTTTCCTTCTTGCCATATCTTCTAAATTTCTGCATACTGGTAGCTGTGCTGAATTCTGGTGTAACAATATTGGTTTTGATCATCATTTCTTATAAATTCAGTCATTTCAGCTATATAAATTCCTGTGAATATCAGAAACCTTACACTTACTTACAAGCATGAAGCATAACCAGTAACCAACTAACTGTGAGAATGTGGCTGCACTTCCAGGTTCCCAAGTAAGTCTTGCTATTGCTTCTCACTAATTATTGCTAAATATTGCCTCATTGTATTTATTCAAAGCATTTTTTGTTCATTACTCTGGTACTCATAGATGGACAAATCTCAAAGTGGACTGCTTATTGGTGTACACCATTAGCCACATTTTCAGAAGTGTTTTTCAATACTGAGTTTTCTAAATTTCATACACAAAATCTTCACGTGCAAACAAATATGACATTTATAACAACCTAAGCAGCATATACACAAATTGCATGTAGCCAAGAATTTGACAACAAATGTCCATGTGTTCCAGGGGCATTTCTCACAGCAGAAGGATTCTGCACTCATTTTGCACATGGTTTTGAGAAATTCATTAGTGCAAATGCAACTTAAATCTTGGTTTTAAAAAAAAGTTAACGAGCTTGTGAAAATACCACTTTATCATATTACAAAATGCATTTCCTTAGAATGTCAGACAAATCAGACATGTCTTTGTCTTATAGATCAGATTCTCACTCACTTTGAGTTATTCATTCTTACAATGGTCCAATGAGACTAGTTTCTCTTGTTTGTCAGCCCGATTTGGCAATTCACTGACACTCAGTATTTAATTTCAACTGGACTATTCCAGAAGTGAAGATCTAGTCAAGGTGAGCCACGGATAACAGAATCTAAGGTCTAAGAATATCCAATAATCCCTAACATTTTAAAGTTTTGCAACTCCTGAGTTATTTGTGTACACAAAAGGTCTTCCATTTTTTCAATGTGGAAAATATAGAACATGCAATTTTTCTGCCTGCATAACTCAAAAGATATTTTCTTCAATTTTCCCAAATAGTCTCTTTTGGGCTAAGATCAAACATGACAGATTTCAGTCTAAAAGGAGAATTTCTCGGTCTGTTATGATCATTTGAAAACAAAGGCTTCAGTGATTAATTTATCACAGCATTCACCACTGAAAACGATAAAACCTTGTTTCTAAAAATAATTTCTGCAGCTTGGTGCCATCAATATACTGGAAATATAAGCTCCAGAATTCAGCTCCTTTATAAACTATCACATATTAAATGACACTTGCGGTATGAGATATTAAACTATACAATCCCTTTTTTAAGTTTGTTGCCTTTTTATATAAAATAGGAGATGGTTCCTTTTATAGGAACAGAGAACAAATTATATAGTTTGGGCAATATCTTATAATATAGGAAATGTCATTTGCATTATCCAACTTATAATTAATTTCACTTTCATGTCTTTGGAAATGTTAACGGAATTTGAATAATCCAGTTTGAATGTAACAAGTAAATTAATTAAGGCAAATTCTTTATTACGTTTTTAACTAACTAAACCAGAGTTGTTAGCTCCCCTAGGTACAATGTTAGAGAACAGATGGTCATCTCTTCATCTTAAGAAGAAAATTGGTGTTTGATAATGAAATCTTGATCACCTGCCATCTGCCGGCTAATGATTAGCTGCGCAGCATCATTTGTCTGTGTATTCTAGGAGAAGGAGTAACATCTCTTGGACAACTCTGAGCACTTTAATGGATGTTAGTTCATCTACAAAGTGAAGTAAACCCAAGTACTAGGGAACAGACAAAGCCGAAGGCCTGATGTTTTCTGGATAGCATTCTGTGTCTTAGCTGAGGTTCAAGCAAAATAAAGATTATAAAGTTCAATTTGCTGGAAACAGCTGTTGCTAGCCACCTAGAGCACTATACAAAGTTGTGGTGATCTCCATAAAAGCTAAGGATATAATATGAAACCTATATTACATCTCAACTATAAAAACAAGCTGTTCCGAGTGGTCATAGCAAAGGTCAAAGATAAAACCTTAAGGGAAAAGTAATTAAAATTTCTTGAGCGTACCTTTGCAGTGGATAACTATCCAGAACTCCTTTTAAGATAAGATCATGGTCACATGATCCTCATACATACAAGTACTTAATTTTCCTGTTCCAGATAACATAAAAAGAAGATTCAGTGACCAATTCATTTATTACAGCAAAGAAACATCATAACAAGACATCAGTGTGAAATCTGAACAACCGTACTATTTTGTCACTTTAGTCTTTAGCTGAGGGAGCTATTATTAGACAAGTTAAGCCAAATGGATTTGGCTGGTAAAAAGTATTAAATATAATTCCTTTCATCAGCAACCAGAGATTCTAGATATAGTGGTTACAATTTTTAAAGGGCAGCTCAAAAGGTTCACCAGTGCTTTTAATGTACAAATAGGCATTTATATAAACTGTGAAATAAATCACTGTGCAGCAAGAAACTACAGGACCTACACATTATATAGTGTGTACAAAACATAGGCCCTGCACATCATATACACATTATGCACTTGTTTTGTGGATTTAAGCAGCATACAGGCTTTGCACTGGTTCTCTACACTGGGATGAATTACACCCACAATTGGTAATTAATTGCCTATGTGCCCATTTGTATGTACGTTGTTCTGATGATTCATACAGTATACCCTCCTTCAAAAATCTGTTCTGTTATTTCTATAATGGTTGCAATATTCTAAAAACTAATTTTAGTGAAAGGCAAATCATACATCTCGATCTTTGTTTAAGTCTCTTACCCACTAACAACCACATTTATCTGAACCACTTTGGTCTAGAATGAAACTGGGGTAGGGGAAAACAAACTTCTGTTGTGGGATCAGTGAAAACACTTGTCTTGGAAATACTACAAGTAAACCTCTCATGCACTTTTTCAGTACTGCTATTTGCAGTCTGTGCTGAAACCAGGAAGAAGAGGAGGACAGAGAGGAGAGAGAGTGAGTGCAAAAGAGAAAAGCTAAAACAAATTTTTCAAACCTCAGAAGGGTTTGAGGATCTAGGTCAAGATCTGAATCTGAGTAGTTCTTTTATTTTATTCAGAATACCAGCTCTAGTACTCTGACTTCTCACTAAGATGTATTTGGGTGCTCATGAATGCCACTTGACTGATGTCCCTGAAAAGAGAAATCCTCTCACGTTCTGCAGAACCCATATGACACAGGCAATGACCTGGCAAGTATCACCATGTTACCCCACAAGCATGTCTAAAACCTGTACTAGAGGAATCTCCATGGGAGACTGTAGCAATACTATTTATATAGCAAGTTTAGTTCAAGGAACTCAAAGCACTCTACAAATGTAGGCCCTATTTTAAATATGGGGAAACAAAGGCTCGGAGGGGAAGTAATGTGCTCAGGGTCACGCACAAAACGGTACAGTGGGGGAACAAAATAAGTTTGTCTCCTCCCCTCTCTGCTTGAGACAGCAAAGCGCGCCATTTAATGGCAATTTGTGTGATGTGAATATTTCTCCACCCAAGACTGCTAACTCATTACACGTTAGGTCACTGAACAGCCTTCATGTGCCTAATTATGTAACATAAAATACAGGGAACTGCAGGCAAGTGATCCATGTGTGCACTTGAGCACAATGATTAATGCCCTTGTCATTTTATCCTAGAGACTATGTTACTGAAGATGATATTCTTATTCATACAGATGTCTACACTTTTAAAAGCAAATAAACAAGCTATTTCTGGCTCCTTTCATGTCCTGGCCATGCTTTCTAGAGAGTCTGCATGCTATCTGAGTTTTTAATAGCTGATGAAAATGGAGACAGATAAATATCTAACCAAATACAGATAAATATATTGAAACAACAAGTCATACAACCAAAAAAACAGCATTAAAACAATATTACTGACCTGTTACAAAGAAAGACATTTACAGTGAAGGATTAAATTTCAAAGTGTGAACAGGACAGCATTTATTTTTTCCCCTCTTGCTGTCTTTCGCAGTCCTGTATTCTTGATATCAGTCAGATGACGTTTTCATTGTAACTCCTGAATGGCTTTTAACTTAAGGAAAATATGTCACTGACTGCTGAAATTACAATGTGGGCTATTTATTTGCAAACATTTAAAACAATTTAATATGTCTTAGATTTTTTTTGTCATGTTCTATAACCAATATTAGTAAACAAAGCTGTTCTAGATGGTATTTTGGGCTAAATTCATGAGTAGCAAATGCAGATCCATCATCATTGGCTACAGTGGATTTGAGATTATTCATGTCAGTTATGAATTTAATCCCTTATGAAATTTTTCATCCTTTTTAAAAAAAAAACAAGTTTAAAATAGGGAGATGTGACAGTGTTGCCAGATTCTTTGTAACCTCAATACCAGCCTGGGCAAAGCTACTTAAATATATTTAATCTCTTCAAATCACTATTATTTGGATGGCTAGCAAGTGTCCCTGTGATTGTGATCTGTTTTACTATAGTCATCTGGGGACAAAATAATTAGAATTTTTTACAAAATCAGTATACTTTAATTATATAATTATGACCATGGTGACACAATAGATCATGATTCACCAGGAGATCACATAGGATCATATTGGATCTATTTTATTCAATGAGGCAAAATGGAGTTCTTGCCAAATTTTGTGAGATATTAGAGAGAGAATTCAGAACTCTAACTAAAGGATCGTTCTTAGCACCTTTAGCCTCCAGCACTTTCTCTGATTGCTTCCCAAGCACACACATGTTGTGTATTGACATCAAAACTTGCTCCAAATATAAACTAAGCAGCCCTTTTGCATTAGGGCTCTTTCTCAGGAGGGTCTACATCCAGATAAGTTTTAGCAATCTGCTTTGCATGTTGAACAAACTGTCCTCCCCTCCCCTATATTTCCCCCCATCAATTTGACTGTGCCAACCCAGCTAAGGTTTTTAACAGAGGAAGCTACTTCAACTGATTATTACACTTAGAATGGCTCTTTTGTTCTTCTGGCTCAAAAGATAGGCTAATGTTCACTTACACCACCTAGATCACACACAGTGAGGATTTCTGCTTAAAGCCTTTATATTTAACTACTCAGTAGAGAGTTGCATATAAAGTATTAAGTCAGCAATGTATTTTTGTGTTCTTCTGCATAATACTATAATCGCACACCTTATTATATTTAAGCATTTTAAAAAACAAGTGCTTCTTGTAACAGTAACTAATGAAGTCGGTGGATCAGGACTAACGTCATGTGACAGGAATATTTGGCTTTGGAGCCTTGACCCAGTTCATGTGACTGATCAAAAAAAAGTTCAGTTTCTTGCCACCACTCCTGTGTATCAGATTCTGTTATTTTTATGATGTCCCAAGTATTAAAATGTATCCACAGTTTGTCTGTACAAAAGACAATACATTTAAAGTCAGTATTTTTCCTGTGGTACTGTATGGCCCATTGCTCGCTGTGGATAGAAAATTTATTTACTCCCATAATCTAACTCTGCATTACAATTTATTAGACCCAAAATGTGACATACTTTACAGATTATGGAAGAGGTGAAAATAATTTAAACTGGATCTACCCCAAACTCAAAACTATACTGATCAGAAAGTTTAGTTCATTTGTTTGACTGGATGTTTTGTTGTCCAAAGAGATGATTTAACTCAACAAGATGCTAAGTACACTGAAGGCCTTGTTAAGAGGATTTTTTCTTTTTGATGAGCTATCATCAACTCTATTAAAAGAAGAGAGGAAAATATCAGTTTGTTAAATGGAAAAGGGCAACATAAGAAAAAAATATATATATTATAATTGGTGAGGGCATGTTGTAAACAATAGGGAGGAAAAACACAATTAGAAATTATAATAGTTTGGCAGTGTCCTTTCCAATTGTAATAAATTATTCATCGTGACAAGGAAGAGAAATGCTCTTCAGTAGCTGTGATGCAAGAATCCATTGTTCCATGTTCCCTAGCAGCAGCATATTGACTAATCATAGCTGTCTGTAATATTTATGTAGCATTTCACTTAAAATAGCTGCTTAATAATTTCTAATCTCAACAATGATATAGGAACCACTGCTTGTTACTCATCAAGTCACTGGATTAAATGCCAAAGTCTCTGTTTTTGTATTATTGGTTAGTAGGAGTCTGCATTTATTAATGACCTTACAACCACTTCCCATTTAAAAAGAAAAATGTATTAGGTTAAAGCCCTATTTACAAAAACCTAATATATATCCTTTACAGTCAGAACGAAATTGTTTGAAGACAATTCACTCTTTCCGTTCTTAGTAGACCAAGTTTATCAAGTCCCATTATCACTGCTTCTTTTTCCAGCTAAAGTGATCTTTTTACAATGTATCTTTTCTTTATCATTGGTGCTTACTGAGTTCTTTGTTTGCTTGTAGTGGGGGTCACCTATTTATCCTCTTCTCTTAATTTCCAAATTAAGCTGAAAAGCCACAATAAGCAAAATAAGATTTTTTTGAAGGGGAAGGAATGGGTGATGGTTCTTGGCACATCCAGGCTGAGAGTCATCCTATTAGCCTCTGCCTCTGATGTGAGGGAGTTTTGCCTGTGTCTAGCTGTGTGTCAGATCCCTGCCTTTCAGTCACTCAAGCACTCTCCTGTGGGTCATGCCAGCCCTCTTTTCGCCTCGCAGATTAACGATAGGTTCACATCAGTCTCTTTGAATTGTTCCCTAGTGATATCCAGCCCAACACTGACTAATCACATAAATTCCAGACCCTCTGCTCCAAATGTGTAGTGTAGCCCATTCAACCAGTTTTACCTTAAATAACTCCTCCTGTAAACCACACAGCATTTGCAAGCTCTTATAAAGAAACAAAACCAGGTTTATTTAAGAAGGGGTAAAGATATAACTAGAAATGAGAGAAAGTGATGAAACCCAGGGTAGTGAGTTTGTCAGGTTTGAAGTAAGAGTTATTTGCAAAGAACAGGTGACCCTCTGCTAAAGAGCCTCTGTGTCCCACAGTGGTTCAGGATGGGAGACCTGAAATCCTGGCCCCATTTAAGCCACTAGGAAAGATCTCATTGCCTTCATAGGTCATCTGAACCTGCTCCCCTCCCAGGCATGTATTCTCCACCTCCTGCTCTGCAACATGGGATGCAGACTTGAAAAGGCACCCCCTGCAATCCTTAACTGCAGCAGGGCCGGTGGCCGTGCTGCCCTAGGCTAACTGCATTGTGTCCCTCTATACAGGGAAGTCACATAGCACACTGAGGGAATGAATGGCGACTCAGACAACATTAGCTCTATTTCTTCTTCAGCTTGCTCAGATATGTTGCAAAGCAGCAAAGGTTGTTGTTTAGGGACAAGGATTAGGGGGAGCCTAACCCAATGCCATGACTTCAGTAGCCTATGGATTGAATATTTAGCAACTTTCCTCCCCCACATGAGCCCATGTGGCTTCGAACCATGGATCTGCAACCCTCTACAATACGTAGCAAGAAAGAGCACACATGGCTAAGTGTTTTTCTTTTCTGACTGTGCTCACAGCTTCACTTTATATTTTTGAGGCCATTGTGGTGTAGGAATGCTCCTTGGAGTTGGTGCAACGTCATCCAAATGCTGCTCATTACGCTGCAGGCTGTACTGACTATTTTAAGGTTCATGTTGCAGACATACTTCATGTGCCTCAGTGAACGAAAAGGATAAAGTCCCAATATTTGGAGCTCAAAAGACAACAGTGTAAAGCATTAACACTCTTTCGGATTGTAGGCTTTAACAATGCACTTGTAAGCAATATTATCAAAGCAAATGATGACAATAATTAGTCAATATTCCGTAGACACATATTTCTAGCCCCTTAATCCACAGATGGATATTTCTTCCCTTATTGGTGATAAATGGAAAAAAACCCAAAGTTCTGACAGTTTCAAGAAATGGCATTGGCTCCCTGGGGTGGAAAGCAGAATATGGCCAGCAAAAGCCTGGCCTGCCTCTCCTGAGTGGGCATTTCATTTAATGTAAGCAGTGAGAGGACGTCCACCAAAAATACAACCAACGAAGAATCCCTGTATGGCAGGATGATGTAATGAGATTTGTCATCCACAGGTATCATCAACCTGAAAAATACCTGAGGCCTCTAAACAGAGGGTCAAATCCTGCAGTCTTCATTCATGCAAAATTCCCATTAATTTCAATGGGCATTTCATCTGTTTAAGGACGACAAGATCAGGTCCCAGAAAGATATTGCCCATAATGTAGACGATAACAAGTCTGTCTTTAATGAGCAGCATCCTTAACCAACAACAGGGGTCCAACTCAAGTCTTACTGGCTTTTATTGTCTGAGTGCCAGGAGGCACTCATAACTGTTTTATTAAATCTTGGACTGTCCATAACAGAGCTCATGTTTAGTAAAACTAAATTAACCCAATATGCAAATATTAAAACAATGCTCTGAATTCGCTGAATGCTACCCTGATGCAGGCATGATGAATGGCAGTGTATTGTACATGCTCCAACAACTCTGTGAGGAAGTGGCTGGCAGATAAGTTAATGCAGCCCCAAGGCTGAGGCATCTTCCATTTTTAGAAAATGCTCATGAATATACTTTTTTTCTGAAAAACCTAGTGCCTTTTTGGGTTCAGCTCAGGCTCCATTTTATTTGCACACCTCTCCGCATAACTGAAAAAGAGGTTATTTTTATGTGCTGAGTGAAATGGGTTCAATAAATTTCATGGGGAGAAGAATAATATAATGCAGAGTCTCTAGGAAAAAGCACATGCAATTTTGTTCATCTTTATAGTGCACATATGGAGTTACATCACCCTCATCCTCCTCCAGTGGAGCAGCAAATATTAACCCTTAGGCACCCATAATTTTTCCACTTTGCCAGCCGAATAAATGTGGTGTAAGGTAATAGCATTATATGCTCCAGCTTGTTCAGCTGCTGTTATGCATGAATAAATCATTTAAAATACTGCACTGCAGTTGGAAAATACCAACTGAGACACAGCCAGCATCAGCACTGTCTGTCTGTTGCTTTTGTCAAGCAGTGTTGGTGTCGCCATAAAATTGGAGGTACAAGCAATTCATGCTAGCCACAGCTGGCAGAGGTCATAGCACAAGCATGTTTTAGCACTGTGGACATTAAATGATGGCCAGTCAGAAACAAAATGTAGCTGACATCTATGAGGGGGCTCAGTCCATATTATTGGAAAATAAGGCCCACACTAATGCATGCTGCAGTTATCTTTCCCCTCCTAAGTAAACTTCTGCACACAAACAAACTTTTTAAGAGGAAATAAGAAAAATTAAGATGCCACCATCTTTTTTAGGTTTCAGAATTGCAGTTGCTTGCACTTACACTACTCTGGACATCAAATACTCTATGGAATAGCACTTTACAATCACACCCTGCCATATCTTCCAAGGCTGATGAACACACTGAGTAAGGTGATAGGCTGAAGCAATAACATATGCTTCTCCCCTAAAGAAGATGGATTACTGTGTGGTGTATTGAACAACAAAAATAAAAGCTTACTGTCTGCAACTAATGGTTCCAATATATTCAGTTCAAGTAACAGTTCAGGTAGCGAATTCACTTAGCCTTTTTAAAGGGATCGAATACAGTGAAATACTTTAAGATGATGGCGCTAAAAGGATTTCTTGATGTTTTTGTGGGCACATGCCAACACCTGTAGCTCCAATAAAATGTATATTTGTATAGTGTAATGACCCTAATAGCCCAGCTCTTGTCTAGTGTCCTGAGTATACTTTACTGCTTTCTTCTCTATCCTGCACTAACATCACTGTTCAATCCAGCTTTGTTATTTACTGCAAGTGATCCATCTCTACTAATTTTCTTACAGTATCTCATTACTTAGAAAGCCAAAATTGTTCCATCATGTTCCATTTATGTCTAACAACTGCTCCAGCCTGATTGCTCATTTCTTTGTTTGAGTGTGCTGTCCATGGGAAAAAAAATCTTATAGTGTGCTCAAGTATTCGATTAGTATGCGTATTGTATGCTTCCATTTGGCATGTTAAGGAAGGCACCAGCCTTTTGTCATTGCAGATTTTAAGTAACCAGAGAAAATTAGTTTGATTTTATCATCTTAGTTCTAGGGGGACATTTGTCCACATATCAAAACAGAGCACATGATACGGCATAATAATTCTGTCTGATTGCCAATCTCTGCTTGAGAGAGGTTCAGGACTGGACTAAAAGGGCTGTTCCAAGTTGTAACTGAGGTGCACTGACAGTGCTGCATAGGTGGGAAAGCCTGTATTGCTCTTGCTGTCAGTTCTGCATTTTCACGAGCATGATATTTACACACACACACAAGTAGTAAAGCAACTGGCTTGTGATATACCAGGAACTCTCCACTCCCAGTGTTAACAATAAAATGCTGTTAGAGGTTAGAGCTACTCGTTTTATTTTCTGTTTTTGTTTGTTATTGCTGCTCTTTACATTCTATATAGTCCCTGGATTAAAAAAAACGAAATGATCAATTAATCTAAAACAATGGAAAGGTTCATTCTAAATCAGATCTGAAAAGTTCAGAGGTGAAATCCTGGACTCATTTCCCATCCCAACCAATTACTTCCTTCTCTTGCCCACAAAAACCCCTTTCCCCTGCTTCTGCCTTCAACTCCCCTGTCCTCCTTATCTTAATTTATGTTCTATTAGTAGAGGTTTCAGGTCTGA
The DNA here is from genome assembly GCA_007922155.1 of Mesoclemmys tuberculata. Classification (NCBI taxonomy): domain Eukaryota; kingdom Metazoa; phylum Chordata; order Testudines; family Chelidae; genus Mesoclemmys; species Mesoclemmys tuberculata. The sequence continues at coordinate 29,492,967 of ML675620.1, read as the reverse complement.
CTCCCTCTTTGGTGAGCAGCAACCAGTTGCTCTATTCAAATAAGTCATTTGCTAGGACTTTCCCAGGTCAGAGGTTCAAGAATTCAATTCAATTCAAGAATTGATTGCTCCCAGCCCCATCCAACCTGAGACATTGAGATCCTGCTCTGTCCTCCCTTCCCTTGTACATTCCTTTCTATCTCCCATTATTTTCCTCCTGTTCTCTCCCCCCGCCCTTGGCTTTTCACCTGATCCTGAAATGAGCTACATTACACGGCACCAGCTTGATGAGATGAGATCGCCCATCCAGCTCTTCCCTGCCAAAATACAATAGTAGGCGAGAGGGACTAGAATCATAAAATTGTAGGACTGGAAGGGACCTCAAGAGGTGGTTTAGTCCAGTCCCCTGCACACAAGGTAGGGCGAAGCATTATCTAAACTATCCCTAAACAGGTGTCTGTCCAACCTCCAATGATGGAGTTTCCACAACCTCCCTAGGCAATTTATTCCGGTCCTTAACTACCCTAAAAGTTAGGAAGTTTTTTCTAATGTCCAACCTAAATCAGCCTTGCTGCAATTTAAGTCCACTGCCTCTTGTCCTATCCTTGGAGGTTAATGAGAACATTTTTCTCCCTCTTCCTTGTAACACTCTTTTATGTTCTTGAAACTGTTATCAGGTGCTCTCTCCCCTACCTGCTCCAGTCTTCTCTTCTCCAGACTAAATAAACACGTTTTTTTTCAATCTGCCCTCATAGGCCACGTTTTCTAGACCTTTAATCACTTTTGAGGCTCTTCTCTGGACTTCCTCCAATTTGTCCACATCTTTCCTGAAATGTAGCACTCAGAACAGGATACATTACTCCAGCTGAGCCCTAATTAGCGCAGAGTAGAGCAGAAGAATTACTCCTTGTGTCTTGCTTACAACAGTCCTGCCAAGACATCCCAGAAAGATGTCTGCCTTTTTTTTTTTGCAATAGTCTTACACAGTTGATTCAGATCTCTTTCTGCAGTACTCCTTCCTAGGGAGTCATTTCCCATTTTGTATGTGTGTAACTGATTGTTCCTTCCTAAGTGGAATACTTTGCATTTGTCCTTACTAAATATCATCCTATTTACTTCAGACCATTTCTCCAGATCATTTTGAGTTTTGATCCTATCCTCCAAAGCACTTGCAACTCCTTGCACCTTGGATTCATCTGCAAACTTGATAAGTGTACTCTTTGTGCCCCTATCTAAATCATTGACGAAGATGTTGAACATAGCTGAACCCAGAGCGGATCTCTGCAGGACCCTACTCAATATGCCCTTCCAACTTCACTGTGAACCACTGATAACTACGCTCTGGGAATAGTTTTCCAACCAGTTAGGCACCTACCCTACAGTAGCTCCATCTAGGTTGTATTTCCCTAGTTTGTTTATGAGATGGTCATAGAAGCCAGTATCAAAAGCTTTACTAAAGTCAAGATATACCACATCTACTGCTTTTTACCCCAGCAAAGAAACCTATTAGCTTGGTTTGACACAATTAGTTCTTGACAAATCCATGCTGACTTATTTATCATCTTATTATATTCTAATAATATTTTTGCAAATTGATTACTTAATTTTTTGCTCCATTATCTTTCCAGGTACTGAAGTTAAGCTCACTGGTCTGTTATTCCCAGGGCTGTCCTTATTCACCTTTATATAGATTGACACTATATTTGCCCTTTTCCAGTCCTCTGGAATCTCTCCCATCTTTCATGACTTTTTGAAGATAATTGCTAATGGCTCAGATATCTCCTCAGTCAGCTCCTTGAGTATTGTAGAATATATTTCATCAGGCCCTTGTGACTTGAAGACATCTAACTTGTCTAAGTAATTTTTAACTCGTTCTTTCCCTATTTTAGCCTCTGATCCTACCAAATTTTCACTGGCATTCATTAACTTAGATTTCTAATTGCTACTAAACTTTTTGGTGAAAACAAACAAAAAGGTCATTTAGCAATTCTACCATTTCCACATTTTCTGTATTTGTTTCCCCGTCACCCTCTTGAGCAATGGGACTACCCTGTCTATGGTCTTTCTTTTGCTTCTAACATATTTCTACAATGTTTTCTTGTTACCATTTATGTTTCTAGATAATTGAATCTCATTTTGTGCCTTGGCCTTTCTAATTTTGTCCCTACATATTTGTGTTATTTATTCATATCCATCCTTTGTAATTTGACCTAGTTTTCACTTGTTATAGGACTCTTTTCAATTTGAGATAATTTGAAGATCTCCTGGTTAAGCTAGGGTGGTCACTTGCCATACTTCCTATCTTTCCTATGCAGTGAGATAGTTTGCTCTTGTGCCCTTAATAATGTCTCTTTGAAAAACTGCCAACTCTCTTGAACAGTTTTTCCTCTTAGTTTTACTTCCCATGGTTACCTACCAACTCCCTGAGTTTGCTAAAATCTGCCTTCTTGAAATCCATTATCTTTATTGTGCTGTTTTCCCTCCTACGTTTCCCTAGAATCATAAACACCATCATTTCATGATCACTCTCCCCCAAGCTGCCTTCTACTTTCAAATTCTCAATCAGTTCCTCCCTATTTGTCAAAATTAAATCTAGAACAGCCTCTCTTCTGATAGCTTTCTCCACCTTCTGAAATAAAAAAAATGTCTCCAATACATATAAAAAACTTGTTGGGTAATCTGTGCCCTGCTGTGTTATTTTCCCAACAGATGTCTGGATAGTTGAAGTCCACCATCACCACATGACCAGACCAATCAAATTATGTCCCAGAACCGCCTACTGTAAAGCCTGATCCAGGCCCCACTGAAGCCAATGAAAGTTTCTCACTGACATTAAAGGAAGCTGAATGAGTACTAGAAAATTATTTGATATGTTAGGACAATAAAATGGACTTCAGAGGTGACAACAAGTAAACTATGTATTACTTATCCACTTTTCTTTAAAAGGTTGGGCCTTTTGATGTTCATTTAAACTCTTTTCTTGATCCTCAAACAGGGGAAAAACAGTTTGGTTAAAAGACTTCAATCAGTTCCTTCAAATTATTGTTTCTTAAAGTGTTAACCATAATTTTTCATTGAATATGGACCTCAAAATTAATGTTACATATATTTTATTTTTTATCAGACAACAGTACATGATATCGTCTACTCTTCTCTTAAGCTTTTAGAGTTAGCAATGCTTGTGTGATTCAAGTTTTGATTTTTTTTTTTTTTTTTTAAGAAAAGATGTATTTAAAGGACAGATAAAGATGTGCTGATATTTGTCACATAGCAATAATTTTGAGTCATTGTCACTTTGCTCTGAGCTCTATCATTACCATGAGGTAAATATTCCCTGCGATGGAATTTCTTATTGACTGTGCAATTTTTATCACTGATTACACAATTTAATCTCTTTCTCTGAGTGCTAGGCCACCATACTCTTTACTATGTATGTTCAGACTCACCGTTGAAAGGTTTATGAATTGTTATTTATAACCCTTCTCTGTCCTTTATAAATGCTGAGAGCAGCATTATAAAGGATAAAGTGACATTCTAGAGAGGACAAAATTGAATACAGGGAAGTAGAAAAATTAATTAGATAGCAACATTTAACTAAAGAAATTGCCTATTTACCTGGGTAGTCATCTAAATTAATCATTTTAAAAAAGTAATCTGTAAGAAAATGAATGCTTTGCAGTTACAAATACACAATAGGAAATACTTAGATAAAGGAGGAAAAACATATTTTTTGGTGTTGAAATCCTCTATAGTATATTGAATAAGGGTGTAAGTGAATGGTACATTCATATAATGAACCAAAATCTCCCACCTCCTCTGAGTTCTGCTGAAAATGGACTGGATATGAACACTGCTGCTAAGTATTTTGGATAAACCAATTTATCCTGCCTTATTCTATGAAAATGCACAAGTTCAATGGCTTTCAAATGGACAATTATTATTGGAAGATCCTAGAGTATATTCAATTAGATATTATGGAGGCACCACGTATGCTGCGTGAAAGCCAGTGAATGAAAAAAAAATCAACGCAGGAACAGAAAGGGAAAGAGTGTTGGAGAGAAGGGGAAGAGAATGGTGGACAGGGTAGCAGGGAAGAAACATGCTGAAGAGCACCTAAAAGAAAATCAGGGGGGAGAGAAGAGGGGAAAAAAACAGTACAGAGAGGAAAAATGAAGAATATTAGAGAAAAAGAGAAGAATGAAGGAGGGATAAACTCACCATGTATTGAGCAAAAAGAAGTAGACACACACTATGTGAACGAATGTTAACAACACAATGAAAAAGAAATTCAAGCAAATTAATTACAGAATCAAAGAGAAAAGAAAGAATGTAGTAAAATGGAGAAAACAATTGGGAAAAAAATATAGAAATGTAAAATGAGTTAGAGATAGGCACACTGAGGTTTGACAGAATTAAAATCTAACCATAATAGAAATCAGTTGGGTCAAATTAATCCCAGGTGTCAATTCCATGGAAGTCACATGGAGTAACCAAAGGTTCATATTTCTCCAAAACAAATCAAGGCAATGGGCTTAATCCTACAACATGATGAGTGCTCGGGCCCTTCAAGTATGTGTATAATCCCACTGACTTCAGTGGGACTATCCACCGAGTTTACAGTTTTGCAGGATTATGGCCATAGCACCCTGCAAGATAGAATCCTGTAATATTGGCCCAGGTCGAGGTTCAAGAAATAATAGCTTGTAATTGCAAAAGAAACTTCACAGCAGTGGATTATCTTCAAATTAGATTTTAACCTTTAGTGCAAATATTAAAGAATATAAGGTTATTGCTATGTTAACATTATTAATATCCTAGAATTGAAGAAAACAATGTAGGGAAAAAACTTGTGCTGGCAGAGGAATGAATTAGGTCTCCTGCTAGGTCTTTCTCATCTAATTTCTATGAAAATCCACCCTTACTGTTAAGTGTCTGCTACTGCTGAATTATTTCACCTGTGTTACTAGGGTTTAATCTGATTTTTGTAATTTACATGATCAGTATTTCTGACTTGCTAGGAAGTTGAATCAAATACCAAGTATGCATATTTGGGAAGACACTGGTGCCTCTCCAAACTGCATACATGCACCCGTTTATTCAAAACAGGTTATTCATCACACTATCATGTCATTTGGTCCATTTTTGGATCCAATCCAGAATTTCCTATTTCTGTTTCATTAGCCTGATACTTCAGGTGTAGCTAATAGAACCCTAAGTAATCAATCACTCCCACACTACTGTATGAGTGGGAGTAATTGTCACAGCTAGCAACATCTGATCTATCCCTCCCTCTTCATAGCTGTGCATAAAAAGTGGGAGCAATTCTGTTTATACCTAGGAAAGTTATAGTTTCTGATATGCTCAGAGATATTTTATGGCAAATTTGCTTCCACTAATTTTGAGTGCACATAAATTAGAAAAAAAAAAGAAAAAGGATTTTATTTTACACTCACTTCAGATCATCTAGTTATTTGTATGCATTTTTGATGTACAAGTACCTAGTGCCATTAATATAGTGGATACGAATATTAAAACAATGCTGTAAAATATGGCAAAATATTAATATGAGGCTTTCATGAAAGGTTATAATTTTTTTCCAGATCATAAATCTGGAATATGTTTGCACTAAATCTGAGCGATGCATTTGTTCATTTCCAATAACTTATCTCTGGCTAGGCACAAACAGGTTGTTACCTTGAGTATATTTCATTCCACTATTATATTTAGCTTCAATACTAATAATAAAAGCTTTAAATGAAACGTGTCCCAGGTGATTATTTTTTGAGGATTTATAAATTATTTGTCTCAGTGTTTATGTGAGCTGAATGACAATTCAAAATAAAAGTGCAGATCTGGGAATATTTTTCTAATCAGATAGCTTAACATTATGAGCACAGGGCATTCCTTTGCACAGTCATGACAATTAATTAGTTCTGCTGTTGGACAGCAGCTGTATAACAGAAGACATGATATACTCAGATTCCAGAACCATTTGTTCTGAAACAATGTGAGAACTGGGAAATTAATTTACACTGGCTATGTCCAAAAATGGTTCACATGGGACTCAGCTACATTGGTGAACATCATTGCTTCAAATAAATACCATCTTGCTAGCTTTACAAGACATGGCACAGGTGAGTAGACAGATATTTTGCGCTTTCACTCATTTCTTTATAAGGGTTACTTTTAAAAGTTAAGACACCCACTTTTTATTACTGACGGTTCAATTCAATTTTAAATATTAGACCCTCAGAATCGTATGCAGGAGCATAAAGAATGCAGCAAATCAGTCCTGTTACCTTGCTTAATTAGGGCCACCATGAGAGAGGTCTAGCTAAGGAGTTGTGCCCCGCACTCTGTCACACTCTTGAGGGAAAAGAGCAGCTGAGGAAAAGACACAGGCAGAGTTCCCCATCAAACACTTCTCAACTTGGACCCCTTTCTGTTTTGTCCATGTAGCCTCAATGCAGCAAAAAAATTTGTATTTCACTCCAATTGGACTCCATATAAAGGCAAGAGTCCATGCCTACAGTTCCCTTTGCACAATCAGGGTCTTAAGAGTATAAGCTGCCTGGGGTAGGAACCTAATTATATGTATACAAAGTTCCTAATATGCCATTTGGCACTATGGACCTGATCCAGAGTACAGTAATGGAAACATTTTCATTAATTTCTGTGGATCTGAACCTAAGCAGACAATTCAAAATAGTAATTGCATCATCATGCTACTAGCACTACTAGGAACTGCTTTTTCCACCTCTAAGTCTAGAAAAGTACACCCAAGAGACCGTGAACGACAAAAGGAGAAGGCTTCCCACTTAAGTAGTTTCATTTATCTTGCATTGCTAAATAGCAGGTAAGTCAAAGAACAACAATTTTATTAGTAAAATATACACAGAAACCCTAACTACTAGCATGACTAATATGATGCCTGGTAACACTTAGGGCATAGTTTCTATTATAAATATTCATTCAAAATGTTGATTTCCTCTTACCTGCATTGTATCTTACAGTACCATGGCTGCCATCCACTTCTACTTCCCCTTCACCAGGGCCCTTTCAGAACTAACAAAATTTCCAGTTGTCTTATAGGTCCAAATCCTTTAATGTATTCTTCACCAATCTGGCAACAGAGCTTGTCCAAAACAGAACTCAAGAAGGTCCCAAATCAAAACACAAAATCTTTCATCAATTTCAGGCGCCACACAATTTCTTCCTTAGGTTACTGCCAGCCTTTGGCATTCTCAGCTACTTCTCTCAACCTCACCACCCTGGCAGCTGCCTGCTGTCTTTTATATTTGAATTACCTGATCCCCCTCAGGTGGAGCACATCTTGTCATCAGGATTGATTTAGCCTCAAACTCTCCAGCCCATGGGCAAGCCGCCGTTACATATCTGCAAAAAATAACAAATATATTCAAAAATCTAAAACATTAATTAAACAATAGTCAACTTCAGCACCACACAATCTTGTTTGCTGATGAACAGAGAAATACATGGAATTTTCCTGTGTTTCAAAGGAAATGAAAAACTTTCCTGGTTGCAAGGCTTGCTGCACTTCTGTTCCCTTTCTGGTCTCACTGACTGCACCCGCCTCAGGTCTTGAGCCTCATGCTGTTGCTTGTTTCAGGGTGGAGCCTTGTGTTTCTTCCAGTCTTAGATCAGGACTTCGGCCTGACTAAACCATCTCCTGCCAACTGTTATCATTCTACAGGACAGTCTGGGTTTGTGGCACCAGCATTTCCTCCCTTTGGGAACCTCTGACCAGTGCTATTAGCCCATGGCCTTCTTAAAGCAAAGTATTTTTATTTAGCAGCTGGAACAAAACATTAGATAAAAGACATTTTAAAACAACCGCCAACCTACTCACATACAGTAAAACCTTGACATACGAGCGACTCAACTTACGAGTTTTTTGAGATGCGAGTCGTCGCACGGTCGATTTTTTGCTTTGAGATGCGAGCCAATATTTGAGTTACGAGTGAGCTTACACAACCCGCCGCCACTAGGAGGAAGCGTGCGCACGTTCAGTTCACGTGTTTATCTCGCCGTGCTTGCATCTTTGTCGGATCGACGTTGCTTGTTTGATTATTTTCCTCATTTATTTTGGATAATTTCCTTGTTTTAACCATGGGTCCTAAGAACGTGAGTGCCAAGATCGGTGCTGAGAAGAAGAAAAGGATGATGTCCATGGATATAAAGCACGAAATCATTGAAAAACATGAGCGAGGTGTGCGTGTTGTTGACTTGGCGAGGGAGTACGATCGTGGTACTTCTACGATCTGTACGATTTTGAAGCAGAAGGAGTCAATAAAGGCTATAACGCCAGCCAAGGGCGTTACGATCATTTCGAAGCTCCGGACCTCTGTCCATGAAGAGATGGAGAAGTTGTTGTTGGTGTGGTTGATGGAGTAGCAGCTCGCAGGAGATACCGTGACCGAGAGCATCATCTGTGAGAAGGCACGAGACATTTACGGGGATTTGGTGAAGCAGACGGCGGGAACATCAACAGACAAAGCATTGGAAGAGTCATTCAAAGCCAGTCGGGGATGGTTTGATAATTTTAAAAAGAGGACTGGCATTCACTCCGTCGTCAGGCATGGTGAGGCAGCAAGTTCGGATACGAAGGCAGCTGAGGATTTCATTGCGATGTTTGCCAACCTGGTAGAAACCGAAGGATACATCCCCCAGCAAGTCTTCAACTGTGACGAGACAGGGCTCTTCTGGAAGAAGATGCCGAGGAGGACGTATATAATGGAAGCGGAGAAGAGCATGCCAGGCCACAAACCTATGAAGGATAGGTTGACCCTTGCACTGTGCGCAAATGCGAGTAGCGACTGCAAAATCAAGCCGCTACTCGTATATCACTCAGAAAACCCCAGAGCCTTTAAGTCTCATAAGATTCTTAAAGAAAAACTGCAGGTTATGTGGAGGGCAAACCCAAAGGCGTGGGTCACCAGGGAGTTCTTTGTGCAGTGGGTAAACCTGGTCTTTGGTCCTGCTGTCAAGAAGTACCTCGTGGAAAATAACCTTCCCCTGCAAGCCCTTCTCGTCCTTGACAATGCTCCCGCGCACCCACCAAACCTCGTAGATGACATCCTGGAGGAATTCAAATTTATCAAGGTCCGCTACCTTCCACCCAACACCACCCCTATCCTGCAGCCCATGGACCAGCAGGTCATTTCCAATTTCAAAAAACTATTCACCAAGCACCTGTTCCAGCGCTGCTTTGAGGTTACGGAGAGCACAAACCTCACCCTTAGAGAGTTTTGGAAGGAACACTATAACATTGTGACCTGCCTCAGAATTATTGACATGGCCTGGCAGGGTGTCACAAGGAGGACCTTAAACTCTGCGTGGAAGAAGCTGTGGCCTGAGGCTGTGTCCAAAAGGGACTTGGAAGGGTTCGAGCCGGAAATGTTAGTGGTGGAGGAGATTGTATCCCTCGGAAAGTCCATGGGCCTGGAAGTGAATGAAGGAGACATTGACGACCTCGTCGAGAAGCACAACGAGGAACTGACGACGGAGGAATTAAAGGAGCTACAGCAGCAGCAGCATACGGAGGTTTTGCAGGAAATTAACGTGGGGGAGCCAGAGGAGGAGGAGGTTATCCGTACAAGTGAGATTAAGAGAATCTTGGGAATGTGGGAGAAAATTACCGAGTTCATTGAAAAGAAACACCCTGAAAAAGTTGCAACAGGTCGTGCGTTGGCGCTGTGTAACGACACTTGCCTCACTCATTTTCGTAACATTTTGAAAGGGAGGAAGAAACAAACCTCCTTGGACAGGTTTTTATTGAAACGCCCTGCAAGGGAAAGGGAGGAATGTGTGCCGAAAAAGGCAAAAGTCAGTGAAGAAGAAGAAGAAGAAGATTAAGTGAAGTGGGGAAAAGAAAAAAAAAAAAAAGTAGCATTTAAGTTTAGCGATAAAGTGTAGCGCAGTGTGTAAGTTAAATTTAGCAATAAATTGTAGCATTAAGTGTGTAGCGAGTAAGTTAAGTTAAGTGATAAAGCACGAAATGAAAAACTCCCCCAACCTCCTCCGCCAATCTCCTTCACCTCCACCAGCATCTTCGTCTGACCTTCAAGATAAATACTGTACACTTAATAAAACCAGTTTATTTCTTTACATTCTCTTTTATTATGTATTATTATTTTTATACATTATTTGTTGTTTATAAAGTACATTTTTCTTATTTAAAAACATGTAAAAAAAATTGGGGTGGTTTTTGGGGGGTGGGAACGGATTAATAGCATTTCAGTTAATTTCAATGGGGAAAATTGCTTTGACATACGAGCAAATTAAGTTACGAGCTCAGTCACAGAACGAATTAAACTCGTAAGTCAAGGTACTACTGTATTAAGTCTAATCTAATTTTATACTTCACTATAAGTTAGATAGACTTTCCTCTTCAGTTACAAAAGCAAAACGGAACCAATTTACATTCTTTGAGGAAGCCCAAGAGATACTGGAACCTAGACTGATCTTGTTTGTCTCTATTGACTGTCACCCCTTGGTTGTTACCCTTCTTCCCAGGGAAGCTTTTATTTATTTATTTTGAGAGTCCTGTTATACTTCACAGCATTCAAAGAGAGACGTTAGATAAAAAACCAGACCAAAATACGCTTGCTGGAAATGGTAACTAGGTTATTTCTTAATATTCAGAATGACAATATACAAAAAAGAGACACACAGAGCAGGCAGTTCCCTACAATATAGAGGCACAACCTGCTCAAACTCACTTCAGGCTGGCTGGCTTCAAACTGACCCTGATCACCTATTTCCCTTCAGAGATCTCTGACCTGCAAGCAGGGCCTGGAAACACCCCAACTCTTAAAGGGGCAGCTTGTAATTCCAATAGAGTCCTCAATACATCATTTCCCTACCCTCCCTGTGCATCTGGGCCCATTTACTATATTGCTCAATGGTCTTCCTTACAGAGCCAAGATGGGACATCTTCCTTCAGTTCACACTGTTTTTTCCCCCTTGGCCAGCCAGCTCATCAAAGAAAAAGTGACCTTAATGGTTGCTCCATTATTTGGCAGTTAGTCCCATTCAGCCTTAATCACTTGCAATCATTGGTCTGGTGACAATATCTATCTGTGGAGGAGTGTTTCGACGTTGTATGCTTCCTTCTGACAGTCCAACATAGGACTTGTCTAGCTGAACAGTTAGTGCACGGCAAACTGGAGTATTAATCTACAGTGCACAACTGTCCGCGAGGGCCCTGCTACTGTGTTCTGAAAGTTCCCTAGTCTACACTGACCTGAGCTGAGTAGACCAAAGCACATTCGGGAACTTTTAGTGCAGAGAAGCATGGTCTGCGCAGATGGTTACATACAGCAGGATAGTGTGCTGTAGATTTATACCTCAGCTTGTCACGCACTAACTGTTAATCTCTAGACAAGTCCTCAGAAATCTAATACAGAAGCCACACTTATAACAATTCTCCATAATTCCAAACAAAAAACAAAACCAAATTTCATAATTGCCATTTTCTCAGTGTTTGCTAGGTTTTTTTGGTCTTTGTTTTTTTTACAGAGTTTGTGTTCTCATTTTACTGGGTCGATTTATTGGTCACACAAGGTGCTGGGTTGAGAACCCTAAAGAGAGCCAGGCTGTGATCCCCAAGGTCATGTTAGTGAGCACTTACTCATTTGGGATGTCCCATAGATTTCAATTAGTCTGCTTGTGTAAAGGGTTCACAATCTGGCACAGAACAGTTACAGCAGGGCCTATAGCAGTGCAAGCTTTCTCATCATTCTCATCAATTATTCTTCATGCTTGCTCAACCTTTCATGCCTCTTATGAACTTACCAACGAAGATGGCAAACAAGACACGGACATTTCACCAAGACTTGGAATGAAACCACTAAATCATTTCAAGTAAGGCACCAACCAAGACATTAGATTGAAAGTACTGAAACCCTAATCACCAGTAATTTGGCCTGGCTTTCAACAGATTGTGGGCTTTAGTAAACGCCACAAACAAGAACTCCAGAATTGTTGACCTTGTCTCTTCCCTAAAAAGGCTTGTTTATGATGACATCATGATTTTCATGAGACATTCTAGTTCTTTGGAATAATAGAAGATTTGTATCTTTCCATCCATTCACCAACAGAACTATGTACAGAGCACTATGTTTTATGAATTACAGCACACAAGGCAGTGGGGCTCAAATTATTGTGGGATGGGGAGATCAGAACTATCATTTAATTTTACAAATTCATTAGTATAAATAGGTACGTTTGTTTCTTGAGTTTCAGCTTTAAAGCAATCTCACTGGGGATGCAGCATCAATGGCCACAGAAAAGAAAATGTAATATTAAAATTCCATCTATCTTATACCTATTAATTCCTAAATGGTTACCTAAGATGGTTTCCTCTCTTCACATGACATGCCCCCACAGCTGAAATCATCAGAGGTGCTTGACTTATAGTGCACTCGATATACATGATTAATGCCTGCTGTCATAGCATTCTGTCGGAGGCCCTTGTCTTTGGAATCAGCTCCCTGAGGCTGAGAGTGCCAAGATTTAGAAATCTTTTTAGGCAGACTACAAAGCCTATCATTTTCTCAATAGCCTGTGTAAAGAGTGGACAGGGAGGGCTGATGGACTTTGTGTTTTAATTTATGTGGGAGGGCCCACAACATAGGATGGGCACTTATATTTTATTAATTCAAAGAAATAATATTTTAATATATTATACAGTATTAAGAATATTATAGAGTATTAAGAAACAATTGAGGTTTTTGTCAGGATTCCTTCTATTTCAAGTTTCAATTCAATTCAAGCTACTATATAAATACTATGTGGTCAGAATTTTCCATAGACAAATTACTATCGGAGCCTATAAGACCAGAATACAATACTAACATAACTATGGCAGAAGAGTAAAGGTTAAATCATTCCTTCTTCATAGAAACCCACTGGAGTGGTGAAACCTCTAGCAATTCCAGAAGATTCACCTTGTAGAGAGTTTCCTTTGTTTCTACAAGATGTGGTCAGACTCCAAGAAGTGACTAAAAATGGTTCTCTTACTCAGCAGATCTGCTCCTTTTACATATTTGGAGTTGTATGTGCTGACTGTAATGACAAAATAAAGTTTTTACTGCTTTTTATTCCTGCTAGCCCGGCCAAGTCAACAGAGCTAAAGTTTCTATTCCATCTACAGCATCATTCACACAATTGATTACCATACTGCAACTAATTATACCTCTGCACACCCATTGAAGTCAATGGCTAAAAATGTTTGGCATTATTGATCTCAGGCTCACCCACTCGCCCTTGCTGAAAAGAAACCTCCAAAAATGCCCTTCTAAAATTTTATAAAACAGAGTTTTAAAGAAAATTCAAGACATACTATTTAAAAGGTGCTCTATCACAGACAAACTTTTTAAAAAATGAGTCAGTGTCAAAAAACAAAACTCAAGTTGGCAATGTCTCTTTAAAAACTGAAGTTAAGAAGCTAGTCCTCCACAACAAACTTGTACATAGCACTTACTATTGGTATCGTAAGCCTTGTTGAATTTAGGGATTTCTGCTTATTAAAGCTATTTGTTTTAGTGTCTTCAGTAAAGCTTTATTTCTTTTAAGGGAAACCATAGGTCATTCATGATCACCACAAATATATTTAATCAAAGTGTCATTAGGGATTGCACACACACAAGCTTAAACGTGTGTGTTATCTTTAATTGTTTATGTTAGCTGGTATACACCCCAATGTCTTATTTACTTACTGCTGTCCATATGATTTTGTACACACATTTCCATTTTAAAATGTTACATGTGATGTAATAGTTAGGAAACTGTAACCATTTACATATCTAATTTAAACTCTCTTATCATATATTTCAATTACAAGAAATCACATCATCTTGATCGTAAAAAGAATTTGTAAAGTTTAAGATATTAAATATTAAAGTTGTAGATTTGGTCATATTTCACTTACAATTTTCTTTTCTTTGTTAAGAAATATATAACTAAAGACAGAATTATGTATATTTCCGGGATTGCTGCTATGACTTTTTTTGGCAAATTGTGTAATCAATAAAAATGATGCATGCAATCTATGCCTAAATCCCAGTCCAGGTGCATAAATTGATTTTTACTGAAGGCTTTAGTTTAGACTTCCCCAAGTAATATCTTTAATATATAAAACAAGATTGCAATTCCACCATGCACATTAGCTGAATTGCTTTTGCACAACGTTCCTGAGCGTCTCACTAAATAACCTGGTGACCTTATCCCTAAAGAAAAATTATTAGGAAAATCTTTAGCTAATACAGTCTGAAATATGAGGTGAGTATAAGAGAGGTGCTAAGCTTTCATCTGATTGTGAACTATAGACTTTCAAAGAAATAATCGAATAGATAATTGTAATAACTAAGCTTAAGCAAATAAAGAATTTTCCCTTGACCAGTGGGTCATACTCTCTGTCGTAGCAGACATGCTCAGCACTGCACAGTGAGATGGTCATCGGAGACCTGGCTACAAATCCCTGATTCTCCACCTCTCTCAGCTCCTGCGTGGGGCCCTGCACAGTAAAAACTCTAATGAAACCCCCTGGTTCAGCACATGGCATACCCCTCTCTGCCATGGCCTGAAAGGAAGGAGTGGAGGGCAGGAGTCGCTACACCTGGGGACATTGTCATGGGGGATGGAATTCTCAGGTGGCCAGAGCCAACCCTATTTTACCAACAGAATGGCACAAAGGGGCTGGATCCCATGAAAATCTGGCTCTTAGAGCTTTGTAGAGATTGAAACACAGAAAAATACTAACAGAAGGGAGAAAATGAGAAAAAAAAATATATATGACAGAATAGGTACTTTGCAGCAAGAGGCTGATGTGTATAAAGCAATGCCTGATTCCAAGCACTTTTAAGAGCTTTTTGAAGGGAAGCTCTATCAGAAACAAACAAGGGGAATGAAATAATTTTGTCTGAGTTGTGTATTTAAAAAAGCCGAGATTTCACTATTTCCATCCAGCACTGGTAGGAGAATATAATTCAAATTCAATTAAGTTAGTTGCTGTTCTAATAACAGAAAACAATGAAATAATCAGCTGGGATTTTATACCAAAATGGTGTTGATGAGCACCAAGAAGAGCCTTGTAGCAAGAAGCTGCTGACCTGCAAGGTCTCTGACATCTGCAACTGCTCGGCCGAGGGGCAACAATATTGTGCTACCCATTTTCCTGGACACTAGAATATCTGTAGAACTGAACCTTGCCATTCTAGCAGTGGACGTGGTCAAATGCAGCCCTGGTACCTAGGCAGCAGTAAAGGAAGTTGTAAAAGCTTTTACAAGAACTGATCAAATAGATTTAGGGCTATGGAGAAGTTACATTATTTACTGTAGCTGTATAAACTGGTTGCCATATCTGAATAGAAGAAAAAAAGTACATAGTTATGCACATTAGTTTTAGTCCCAAACCAGATTATCCCATGTGAAATAAATATCTGAGAGCTGGTCTACTCTTGCTTTAGTTTTACTCAAGTACTTTCCTATGGCATAGACTCAATTTGTGCCACAGGTCTCTCTTGAAAAGCATACATGAAGTTCCCCAGGGGCATGCTCTCCCACCTTTGTCTCAAGTGACATGTATTGTTCTGGTCTGGCATGCACAGCTTTGAATTGTTCTACTGGGATCTCAGCTGATTTACTCATTCTTGCCACATCCAAATAGGTATTCTTACTATTGGCATGCACTGCGTAGCACTCAGAATGAAATGGGTCCACAGTGCTTCTTTGCAAAGGCAGAAGTCAAATGGTTTGGTTCATGCCAAGAAAGAATGATGAGGCCATGGTGCCACAGCTCTATGTTTAAAGAAGGCAGCATTTCGCCTACTCCCACTCTGTGTATTAAGCAGACTGTCCCAATATACATCAGTGACTAATGACCATACTTCACACCATCATCTTGCTCTAGAAAATTCCCTGCTTCAGTTTGCCATGGGCCACCACATGCAGAGAGCATTAGAACAGCTTTGGTTTCTTACCACCAAAACTTATCAGAGTGTTTGTTTTGACACCTCTTGCAGCCAGGGCCATCAAAAGAAATTTGAGGCCGAGTTTCATCATGTTCACTGGAACCATCCCCTCCTACTTCATCCCCATTTCACCCCAGTTACAGACATTCTGGGGCCCCCTGAGCTCAAGGCCTGGTACAATTGTCCCTTTCCTCCCAACCCCTACTACTCCCATCTTGTGAGCCATGCTTGCAGCTGCAAGGCACATTAGCTGTGAAGCTGACAGCCTAGAAGTGTATTATATTGCCAGACTCTTTATTCTGCAAATTGTACTGAGTTTGGACAGTGTTTCTTGGAAGCCTGTCCCTCATTTACATAAACACACATCTCAACATGGCCCACAGCTCCAGGCTAGCATGTTATGCATGTAAACAGGAAAATACAGCAAGGACAATGCTGAGTAAGCCAATGCAAGTTACTGGTCATTGAAATTTTAGAGGATGTTAGTTAATTGAGCCCATAACACACCACTTAAACCATGGTTTGAGTGCTGCTTCCCCTACTTTCTCAACCTCCAAGATGCTTAATGTCCTCAGCTCCCACAGTAAATGAGAGTTCAGCACATTGCAGTATCTATTATTTCCTGGGAGGTGCTGTTCTTTATGAAGCTCAGATAGTATTGTGGGGGAGGAGCGGCTATGAATGGTTTGTTTCAACACGGAATACTGCATTTTCAGTCTATTGATCATCTAGACACACACTGGAAAATAGCCCAGATTCAACCTGATGTCAGAAGTATTTATTCTCTATTTGCCTTACCCAGCATAGCAAAATAGAGTAAGTGTGCTGCTTGCATTTTTGCCTAGGGGACAGAGGATTTATATTGCAGTTAATGGGCCATCTACAAACAGAAAATTAATTTGGCAGGAACTCACTGATGTTGAGGAAGTCAGAAAAGCATGATCCATAGTGCAAGTAATTAATTCCATGTACAGAGAAATAAAAGTTCAGTTGTCTGTAGGACAAGAAGTTTGGCACACAGAAAGTGAGAGACACAAAGCCATTTAAGAGAATTGGCCTGCAGAAATCTGGAAATAGTGCATACAATATAGTAGCTAACACTTTCTATAGGCGACAGGGCTGAGAGGTAAATTTAGCCAATTAATGCACACCTGGATTGTTAAAGAGGGTCATCAACCTCTTTAACATGGATCAGGTTTGCAGAACTGTTTACTCAGCCCTAATGTACAGCTTTTACAGCTGATAATGTTTCATAACATTGTGAGGGATGTGTTTGTTTTAATTGGAGATAAACCAAAAAGTTTGTTTACTGTCTAAGATCTGGTTTCAGTGTCTGTTACAGCATGTAAAAGACTATAGAAGCTTTCCTTTCTTCTGATAGAGAAGTAATATCATGCTCTTTCTCTCTGTACATGTTTGGTGTCAGTAGAACAGCAATACTTTCTTAATCCTGAGAGTTTAGTGAATTTGAATCACTAGACCACAGCACGGTGTAGAATTTAATTGAGTGCCTCAGAAAAAAACTGAAAAGAAACAGAGAAACCTATGGTCAATTTACAAATAATCTTCAGTAATGCAAAAGAGATTAATTTCATAAGCATTCAGACAAACGTACGTTTCAGAGTTTGGTTTCTTGGTCCCAGCTGTGCAGACTATTATAGGGTTAAGCAATTGGAGTCGTTAAAAAGGGCCAATAGTGGTTTACTTAGTGCATATGTGGCAGACAGCCTGAAGAGTTACAGTCTGTCAAAATATTCAAGCCATGGTACAAAGAAACCTCAGTTAGGCAATCTGGTCAAAATTCTAGTCCGTAAACTCTTTCAAGAGCCTTGTAAAAAACATCTTGCACAGACCTGATGAGTGACTGTAGCTAGCCAAAGTCCATTCTGCTCTCAGAGGCACAGATCTGGTTCCAGCTGAAGTCAAGGAAAATAGTGCATATGCACCCACCAGCAAAATTTGGCTCCTAAAATTAACTGTATTCAGATGTCACATTTGTATTTCCTAGAAAATAATCCTTCCTGACCAAATGGCAGAACATATTGAAAAGTGCATTTGTAAAATGAGTACATAGATTGCATTTATCCCAGTTATATGAATCCAAAAAATATAATGCAATAAATCCGAGAAGCAAGTATACTCTTCCCTTCTGATACAGTTTTACGTGACTGAAATCTCCTTTGTAGAACACATAGTCGGAAGGCCAGGATGCCTGAAGAAAATTGTGACCTGAAATTAAACAAGAATATGCTGCTGCTACTACTGAGTCACTAATACAAAAGTATGTTTAAACCACATTTTGTCCAATGATAGAACTCACATTTGGGAGCAACAACTGTTTGCTTTATTGTAAGACAGCACAATGCTTTAGTGATAAATGGAGGAAAATTTGAATACATCATGTACATTTCAGAAATAATTTAGAAAGCAGGACCTAAAATGTTAAGGTCCCGAATCCACAAATAGATCCGTGGGATCTGAACCTTTGCCTCTATAGAACTGATTGCAACTGGGCCAAAGACTGTTAAAACATGCTGAACATAAATTTGAGAGTTAATCTGACCTACTGAAGCATTGCCTCTCATATTGTCACTATTTGCCCTTAAATGATCCTCATCATATTGGAAAGGAAACTGCAGTGTTAGATATACTTCTCTGTAAAAACTGCTCTTTCATTAATTATGCTAGCACTATGTTTTTAGCTTTAGTTAGCTTTTATCTAACTATTTTGACTTAGTGAGGAAATTGCCTTTCTTTGTTTCTTTAAGCCCTATTAATTTTGACTATAACACACTACTGCAATTTTTACATTGCCAACTGAAGCATCAAGTTACTAAGTCTAAATTCTGTTTAGTAGTGCGAAGTATTACCTGATCAAAAGCCTTTACTAGCAATATAAAAAAGCCAACGTTGAGAGAGAAAAAAATAGATGGCAGTGAAGTAGCAATGGACTGGATATTTAAATAGCTAAGTTAAACAATACAATTTCATGCTGAGTTTTACTTCCAGGAGCAAATACTTATTACTAAGCATCATGCTTACTGCCTTGAGAAGTCCCACTGAATAAGGATATGTCTACACTTTAAGATGAGGCATACCTGCACTAGCTCTGGTTATGTTTGTACACTAAAAACAGAAATGTAGCCATGGCGGCACAAATGGTGGGAAGGGCTAGCCACCTGAGTACATACCTACGGTCTTGAATGGGATCATAATCAGGGCTACACTTCTATTTTTAGTGTGCCAAGTCTATCAGAGGTAGGGTGGTATGTCTCCTCAACATGGAAATTACACCACCAGTTCAAAGTGTAGATATACTTCAGCCAATGGGACTACTCATAATAGTGTTTGCAGGATTGGGCCAACATGTAACTACTGAGATGGCACAGAGTAAAATCCAAATATACTACTGTACTTTTTTTATTTCGGTCATCTTAATGGCTAACTTTCCAACTGACAATATTTAGACACATTTTGTAAATATTGCAGCTTTTTCATACAAATTAGATCTAGAAAAGACGAATTAGATCATACCGTCCATTTTCCCAAATATTGCTCCCAAAAAGTATGTTTTCTAGTGTATGTCCACTCTAGCTATTAATGTCCAAGTTAATAATCTATATCTAATCTAATAATAATATATAATTATAATATAAGTAAATATATAGATTTTATAGAAATAAAATAACTGTCAAGATCTCCTTTCCCTTGTGATACTCAGACATCAGACACTAAAACAAATCCAACAGGATTGGAAGTTGAAAGCATTTTTAATGAAAGTTCACCACTTTATTCACTCCAAGCAAAAAGCTTGGTTCTGAATTATGCCCTCTATTGCTCCTATGAAGCACTATTGCCCTATTAGACCAAGTGTAGGGCTCGGAAGAATTTGTCACGCAGAACCAGTGTAGTTGGCAAGGCTAGGCCCTAAAAATCTAGCTTAGGCTGTGAGCAAGACTAGGCCTGTAACTGCTTGGATAGCCCCTGCACTAAAAAGCGGATCTAACCTTTGTCTGCTATTTCAGCATAAAATAGCTGGCTGTGCGGAAAGTGTCTGAGATAAGCAGTGGGTGACTGACCACAGGCCAGCAAGATGTCTAACTGCAGAACTAAAATAAATATCAGTAACGGGCAGCTTCCCCTCTCCTGCTGCCAGCCCAGTTGCCTGTAATTACTAACCAATAGACTAATGGAAAACGAGTTTAAGACCCAATCCCTAGTCGGGATTGAGAGCGACGTATTGCGTTGCTAGAAGGAAAATTTTGCTAAGACAAAGGGAGACGGGGGTATAACAAGCGGCCCCGGGAACCACTCGGAGAGACTCTCCGTGGATCCGTCAAGCGCTTACCGGATGCCCCAGGCAAGTCGGTTCCCTGTTGGCGACTCACCTAGAGGGTGGTTGATGGGTCTTCCCAATCTATTGCTTTTGGTAGGTGCTTTCTTCCTATGCTTCAGGAAAGCTGGAGAGGGTGGTTGCTAGGGCTACTTCTTTGGAACTGCCCAGCTCCCGCTCAGGATAGCTGGAGGGGGTGGTTGCTAGCACTACTGCTTTTGGAATTGTGCCCAGCTTCTGTTAATGCAATAGAACACTTTTACTTAGCTATTTTTCGCTGTCGGCCTGCTTCCTTCCACCACCGAGATCACAAACAAATAAATCACGAACCCTCCGCCCCAGCGGAGTACACCAAGATTCAGGGGGAAAAGAATGGCGGGAGGTACCTCAAGTTAAGCTTCTAGGGTAAAATTTTCAAAAGGACCCAAGGCCCAGATTTTTAAAAATATTTAGGCATTGCTGCACTGAGAGTTGCAATGTGAATCTGTTTTAGGAGCCCAAATCTCATTTTCAAAAGTGATTTGGTAATTTAGGAGACTAAATGCCATCAACTCTCAATGGGATTTTGGCTCATAAATGTCTATAATCCTTTTGGAAACGAGATTTAGGCTCCTATATCAGTTAAGCATTGCAGCACATAGTGCAACAACACATAAATACGTTAAAAAATCTGTGCCTAAATGACTTAGAAGCCTAAATCCCACTGATTTTCAATTAATTATAATTATACCCAAATTACTAAATCACATCTGAAAATGGTACCTAAATGCTTTTGAAAATTTTATCCCAAAACCCATATTTAGCCTCCTAAGTAAATGGCCTGATTTTCAAGAATGCTGGGCCCCCACAGACTCCATTGAAGTTCTCAAGTGACTGGTGACCAGGTTTTTTCCTGTACTTTCAGCCAGATGTTCCAAGCTGTGTGGGCCAAGGGGTGTCTCACAGGAAACAGGAATAGAATTTAATTTAGGATTATCATCCAGACTAGATTCCACTTCAAAGCAATGGCAAAGTAAAAGAAACAAGGGGGATGGGAGAACTAACCCTCTACTTTAAGGGCAACTAAGGTATTCTCTCAAATGCAGATTTATTCTGCTAGGTAAATTCACTGCTTTCCTTAGGGCCATATAATATTTCCCTTCCCTGAACCACCTCCTATTCCCTGCCCACACACCCCTTCCAGGTCCCTGTCCACACCCCAAGGCATCCTATCCATCATTCTCTCCGCCTATTCCACCATATTTCCCAACTAAGTCAATGAGGTGCTAGGTCAGATGCTGCTGAGCAAGCAGGGGCCCATCAACTCATTTAACTCTTCCTCTGCCACTTGTGCATACTTGCTCCACAGCAAGCAAGGATCATCCATGAGCCCACTCGGCAGCTGGACAATTAGGGTGGGTTCTGGACAAGAGGCAGTGATGGTATGAAGCAGAGGGGAGAACAGAGACTATATGGAGGATAGTCCAGGGAAGAGATCCAATCACTGGCCTTTTGATTACTCAACCAAGCAGGGGAGCCGCACCACACGGTGGGTGGTTGGCAACGATATACTCATGCAGCTGAGCTGGAAGTTGTGGAGATGAGAAAGGCTACTCTTGCTCCTCCCAGACTGTAGGCACCTCCACCTGCATCCTGGACTGCAATCATGCACAGAACTACCATATTCAGCACTAATTAGTGTCCTCATTGACAGGCTTGGCAGGAAATAGGTACGAAAACAAATCTTTAAGCTTTCAAGGCAGTGCCTACAGATACGTTCTAAAAGTATTATTGCCATAGCATTGGGAATCCTATACCACCCTGGACTCATTGTAATGTTCACTCTCCCAGTGTGCCAACATTTTGTTGCCAATGTTTTCGAGATAATTTTGCTTCCTCGGACTTGTCATTAAAACCTCTTCTCATACACATATTCCATGAGAAAAATCACAGACTGCTCTCTCCCAGAATATTTTACCATTTTTACTGGAGTCAGGACATTAAAAGAGAGAAGTGTCTTTTTATTAGAATTTGATTTCTAAAAACCTTATGCTTAGCCTCATTTCTGTGATTATTCCATCAAGCAAATAGGAAAGAAATCAGAAACACTCTGCCAAGTGAATCAATATTTTTAATTAAAATTTTATCAGCTAAAAAATTGAGCGCTTATTACTGAATGCTAACATGTTTACTGGAAGAGGTTTGATTGTTTATGTTAGTCCTTTCTTGATTGATGAAAGACTGGGTCTAATATAAAATTAAGTCTTCATTATTATTGTAGTTTTTCTCTGTCCAACATTTCCCTATAATATGACTCCTTATTGCTTCTATATACTTCTCTGGAAAATTAATAGAAGAAGGAAACAGTGGTATCTCATCATTAATGCACTCTTTATCAAGACTATGTTGGAGATGGAAGTACAATCTTTTAAAAAGATTTTATGTGGGCAAGTTGCCAGATTTGTCAATGGGATAGCAAGTACAATCTTTTATAGAGATGAACTAAAGAGCCACTGTTCAGATCAGAATGAGGTTTAAAGTTTGGGTTTAAGATCAAAGCTAGAGTCAGGATTTGAATAGCCAAATCCTGTAAAATGCTTTTCATGAGCTTTCAGCCAAGACTTTATTTCATTTCCACCCTTCCCCCAAGTTTTATTTTATTTATAACAGATTCGTTACATATCTCAAAGTATAGATAGATATCGTGAATAACTTTTTAAATAATGAAAAGAAACACAGAAGTGTGGGGGGGTTTCTGCCTTCTTGACTGGCCATCTTGAATTGTGTTAACTAAGTATGCTAAGCAATCTGTTCCACCATGTATTTAGCTGGGTGGGACATTGAGTGCATTTCCCAGACCTGAAGAAGAACTCAAAAGCTCGTCTCTCTCATCAGCAGAAGCTGGTCCAGTAAAAGACATTACCTCATCCACCTTTCCTCTCTAATATCCTGGAACCAACATGGCTGCAACAACACTGCATATTTTGAACTGTGGACGTTTCATGTGATCATTTTACTTTACAAAGTTTCTCGTATCCACACTGAAACTGGAACATGAGGATAGACCTTACAATTTTGGACCTGATCTGGAACCAACACCATCAGGCTGAATTTATATCTAAGGATTAAAAATTCAAACCTATGCTTCCAGCCAAGATTAAATTCAAAGGGGTTCAGATTGTAGGTTCTGATTTTGACAGTACAACATTTACAATGAATCACTCTGGTATCTGAGCAGTGTTTTCTGCAGACCTTCTGTATGTCTCAGATTGGATCCAAAATAAAAACATATGCACAACCTATTGATGTGTGCACAC
Source organism: Mesoclemmys tuberculata (assembly GCA_007922155.1). Taxonomy (NCBI): domain Eukaryota; kingdom Metazoa; phylum Chordata; order Testudines; family Chelidae; genus Mesoclemmys; species Mesoclemmys tuberculata. The sequence continues at coordinate 29,469,364 of ML675620.1, read as the reverse complement.
AGGCAGACAGCATAGTCACAAGTGGGAATCAAACTTCAATACCAAAGGCACATGCCTCTATCACTTGAGCTAGAAGCAAACTCCTTCAGTTGTCCAGCTTTATAGTCATCACAGCCAAGCTCTACAAGGAAAAGATGGTCTTGCATAAACACAACACAGCTGCTCTTTCGGTATGGGCAAACATTTCCCTCATTTTTTAATACCAGGAGTACTATAACATCATACTGTGTCTCAGTTAATTTACCAAGCTGCAAGTTTTTAATGGTGTAAGCCATAATTATTTTTTATTAAAAGAAAAAATTCTGACACAAAATCTGTTTCATTATAAAACGGGGGGCCAGATTCTCAATTGCTGTAAATCAGCTTAGCTGCAGAAAAGTCAATGGAGCTACACCCATTTGCACAAGCTCAGAATATGGCCCTGAATTGCTAAAAGACTGCTTAGAATAAAATATATACATCCATATGTTAAGATACGGCTTCATTTTCTAAATGTTGTGTTGTTTTAACAGCCTCTCTCTCATTGACATTAATGAGAGTCATTTGGCTAAAACCCTGAGCAATACATTGAAATTTTAGTCTCTTGGGTAAAGCTTTTAGCAGCTTCATAACTAGATTTTACATGTGTTACACAAATATAAGCACAAGACCTCTATAACAAATGCAAACCTTTGTGCCATGATTCAGCTATTAGGGTTGCAGGTCAGATTTTCTGACAACCAGAGCAAGACAATTTCTGCGGGAGCGTGGGAGAACTCTCTGCTTCCTTCCCTCCATTTAACCTCCCTTTTTCAATGAATAGCTTGTTTTCAAAAGCCTTGCTCTGTGCTTCCTACTTCACTTGCTAGCCTTTCATGTAGATGTAGAATAACTAGGCTGCCTCACTAAACCAGCCTCCAGTGAAACACCACCAGCCTCTGTCAATTACAGTGGAGTTATTACCCCAGGTAGAGATTTCACACATGAGAACAAACTCTTAGATGATGACGGGAGCAGAATGAGTTAACAGATGTGTAACCCCCTTCCTTGACTGGGTTACTTGGGAGCAGGCAACACTCACCGGTGTGCAAGGGCGCCTAAGGTTTCTAACAATAAAGGAGATCCTGAGTATCCCATTGTTGATGTGGGGTAGTTGGGAATCCTCTGTCCTCCCCTCTGCTGCAGTCCCTTTATTTCTAAAGCGATTTAAAATTGGCGGTGCCTCCACCTGGCTGGCCCCTGCACACGCTCAATAGTGGCTTTGGGAGCTTCCAGGACTAGACCTAGTCTAAAATTATAATAATCTGAGACATAAGTCTAATTTAACAATTGCAAGTATGCAAACTAAACATCCAATATCCTTAAATTAGAGTTAACAACCTTTACTTAACAAAATAAAGAAACATGGCATAACAGACTGAAATTAAACATAAACCACAGGGGCAGTTGAATAAACCAATTAATAAAAACAGTATTCACTATTAAACTTGCCTACCAGGCATTCACACTGCCATTATTTACCCCACCTCTGGTGTGTGCACTCCCCCAGATTTCAGACCCTGATCCCTTTCTTGCATGGGCGTGCTTGAAGATCTGTAGTAGGTGAGAGTATTCGGTGGGTTCACTGCACCAGTTCAGCCCTGGCATCAGACTGGAGATTGGCAGTCCTGGCTCTGCTTGAAGGGACTGTCTCTTGGCCTCTTCTCCATCCCTGTCAGTATTTCTGCTCTGCCTTCCTTACAAGCCCTCTGCAGCTCTGTGCTAAATCACAACTTCACAGGCTCCCAGCAGCAGCTTTAGGACTCCAGCAGTGGTCAGAGGCAACAGCAGCTTTGAGACCCAGCCAGCAGCTTCCAGCCTGGGCTGCCTCCACCCCAGCACCAAAATGGAGTCTCCACATGCCTCTCTCTCACTCCTGGAAGGGGAAGAGTCTCTCTTTTCCCCAAGGCATCATAGGAGTTATAGTCCCCAGGCCTTTCCAGCTGTAATTAAGTTGGTAGGCCCCTAAAGTATAGGGTGCCTACAGATGCTTTAAATAAAACCTTAGGTACCATTAGATGGTCAAAAATATCTGGTTCTTTTTTTCCCCCCCCCTACAGTCTCATCAGGTCACAAAAGAGTCAGGAATTCCATCTTAGAGCAGAATGTCTGACAATCTTGTTCTATGGGGCTATACCATATAGGTCTCTGCTCCTATTGTGTCTACGATGGCAAGGAGCACACACCAGGAAGGATCACTGCCCTCTTGTCATGCAAAGGATATTCAGGGGAGCAAGAAGCACTATAGCGCTCGCTGCCCTATATAGAAATATAAAGAGGAACTGGCTCCCAACTCTTGCTGCAGCCACCAGCTAGACTTCCTTAAAATAGTTCACAATCTTTCTGCATGGAATGGCCTCCTTTCTGAGAATAAATGCACCACACCTCTGAAGGGCATACATGTAATTGTGTTGCACATGTCAGTGGGGAGGTATTGGAGTTGGATTTCATTATAACTTCAGCGCGCTTCATTTCACTTTAAAAATATAAAGGGAGAGATTATGCCTGGCAACTATGGTGAGAGAATTAGGCTGCAGCATCCCTCTGCAGAGCCTGCATAAATCCCAGGCAGAATTGTAGCTACTTCACTCTAGGGAGCACAAGGACTGCTCTTTCATTACTCCCCCAGGGATACCTGGCACCCTGACGAGGAAAGGCAGGAGGCTATGCGCCCAGTGAACATTAGCCAGCAGAGCTAATAGCAGCAGCTAATAGCAGCAGAGCTAGCTAAAGGCACACGGTGGGATAATAAGCTAAATCATAGAGAGGGGCCCATCAGTTCCCGTCTGTAGTGTATGCTTCCATCCCCGGCCTGATTTTCATAACTGCCAGATCAATATTGAAATGAAAAGTCTCTAGCTTTAATTATAAAAGATACAAGACACATTAAATAAACCCACACTGGTTAATGTGGATTAATAACTTTATGCAATTCTCTAGCACCCTCCACCCAAGCACCTTGGGGTATTTTACAGAGCAGCTTTGTGAATTTACCATTCTCTATTCTTTATGTAGTAGTCGGAAGTGTGCTAAGCACCATACCATAGGCAAGAAGAGAGGTTCCTGCCCCAAAGGGCTCACTATCTTCTAGATAGATATCAAACTAGCAAAATGACAGACAACAGGATTGGGAAACTATACAGAACTAAGCCATTTTCCATTGTTTGTTTTCTATTAACCCTTGCCTTCTTGGCCAATTATTTTTGCTTGACAACTACAGCCATGTAGAACTTACTGGTTTCACTACATGGGGATTTAATGCAAACTTCTTCAATTCCAATTGAGACAGTGACACCCTGTGAATGGCTTAATTTTCCTGCCTTGAGGCTAGGTCTTGTAAACATTCCAGATGTAGATTAAAATAAAAAGGAGCATTTTGGTTTAGGTTGTTGTTTTTTACTTTAAAAAAAAATATATATATATATATATATAATGTGGGTTAATGACAGAATATAGTTTTCTGTATTCAACTGGCAAAGGTACTATGGAACAATTGGGCAAAGCTTGTTAGCTTCTGTCTTTAACAATTTGAAAAAAAGTCACTAAAAGCAAACCACTATTTACTATTGAACTGTTAGGTTAAAAACTCCAGATACTTTCCAGACTATTAACAACATACTAAAGATCACACACATTTACAGTCACATAACCAGTAGCTCCTTATTGGGCACATTCTATCTACTATATAACCATTGAAATACTTCAGGAGAAAAGGCAAAACAAGAAGAATTGTCCTCCAGCTTCACAATCCCTGGAGCACAGTTAACTAAATGCTGTGCAAATTAAGTTCTCTGCAGCTGGTCATACAAGCAAAGTCCATATAAATGTCTAGCAATTGGATTTTTTTCTAGTGACTGCAGTTTCCATATTCCTGATCCAAATACCATAGAAGGCAATGGGATTCTCTCTCTTTACTTCCTTGGGCTTTGGATCAACCTCTAAGTGAACTTTTTACAAGTTTACTTGCACTGACAAAGGCTTTGAATACTAGAGCTTATCCACGGGGAAATTACTTCACTCTCCCTGAATCCAGGTCAATGGGCAAATTGCAAAACCGTGCCAGTATCTTCTGGTTGTTTGGAGGGGAGGGCATTATTATTATTCATGAACAATAAATCATACAAACTCTTGAATTACAGGACAGCAAGCTTGCCAAATTTACTCATGATCTATTTTTTGGTTTATTCAAAAGGTAGATGATCAGGATTGACCAGGGATATCAGCTTCACAACAAGGAGACATTGTGAAAGGAAGGTTGGATTCAGTCACAGCAATTACTGCTGGCTAGATGTCTAGATAAAATTGAGTAGATTAGGTAGATCAGCATGTACAAAGTCATCTTTGGTGGAGAATGTCATATGGCACAAGTGACAATTAGGTGCCTAATTCCCAATGGCTTTAAATGGCAGTAAGGTGTCCAATTGCCATTTGTGCATCTAAAACCCTCACCACCACCCTTTCTCTCTTGCAGTCTGCAAAGGAAAGCGTAAAACTGTCACGTGAGAGGTGAAAGAGCTGATTGCAGTATCTGGGAGGTGAAAGCGGAAAGCAAGATAAAATTAAATGAAGAGGTAATGAATTTAAAGAGGGCACTTACTAAAACAGCATACCCCTCCTTACTTACCTCACTGAATCCTGGTCAATGGGCAAACTGTAATACTGCAACAATAAAGGTGCTCATTTCAAGAAAAAGGATATTATATAAATGATCCTGAGCTCCTAGGTCCTCATTGTTTTGGTTTAAAAGAAACAGGCATTACATATAAACATTAAATGTTTGGTCTAAAAATAAAATAAAATGGAACTCGCATAGAAATAACAGCCAAAATAAAGACGTCCAATTAACAGATTTTATGGCCAATTGTTTATTTCTGAAAAGTGTGATTTCAAATGTTAAGAGTTTCTGCTTCAAAATGTAAAGAGTATGTAACAAAAATAGAGTTCAATTAAAGCCTATAATATTTGAATGAGTTTCTGAGGCTGCTTTATAGCTTTTTAATGATACCCCACAGCAATCAATAGATTGCTTTCAGAAATATACTAAAGGTTTAGTCACAAACTGATTAGAGGGATTGGTTTTACTGCATCAGCTAAGATTAAGCGAGCTAGATATGCATGCCATAGTTTGGCTGAGTGATAACTAAGGAACAAGAGGACAAGATAAAAGTATATGAATATATGAAGGATGTAAACACTGTAAGCCCAATTCTGCTATCAATACCCATATTGCAAAATTCATTATTCTGAGTAATGAAATTATTTTCAGCAAGATTGCTGAGCATGAGTAAGGGCAGAATTAGGCCCTCAGAGAGGCAATACACGAGTTATTTTGCTAGAGTTAAGAATCTAGGAATAACAGCATGAAATTAAGAAAGGAAGGGACATACCCAACCAATGCTTTTGCAGAGTTTTATTTGCAGAGCAATAAAAATGATCAGAAATTTTTAAAAACATTATTTTACTGGAAATTTACATACTGAGTGCTCCACCAGCGAGACAAACAGAAGCATTCAGCATATTAAAAAAAAAAAGAATTCTAAAATGGTTAGTATTTGATTTTAGATTCTTTGAAGTTCTATTGCTTAGCTCTGCTCCAAGATGCATTATTGTGTGTTGTTAAAAATGTAGCTGGAGCTATCCAGTCGGTAGGTATAAAAATTACAATGGCACTCTATAGAGCTTCATTTTCAGAAAACAATTTGAACCCAAACCTGAAGATATGAGGCTAGCCGCATGTGACCATTCCCAAAACCATGGTTTGAACCTGAAATGCATGGGCCAAAATATATGCACTGTGATGAGATGTACAAACCCCACACTGGCCCCAAAGGGGCTAATGGACAGCACTGGGCCCAGGTGGCCCTGCCCCTCCAGACCTGCAGTGCATGCTCCAGCTTAAAAGGAAGCAACTCCGCTCAGATGGGAGAAACAGACAGACCCACCTCTGAAGGCTTCAGAACAATGGTGCCAAAGAAATCTCCCTGTGAGGAAGAAGACTGCTGAGCCTGAGTGAGGTTGAAGGTTTAGTTGTCTTTTCTTCTGCTTATGTTGGGATTTGGAGATGTTGGGGAATACAGATGGTAGGAAGTAATCCAGGGAGGCAGCTCTGAGGGCACTCCAGAGTGCCAAACATGGTTGGCTCTCCCAACCAACGGCCCTTGTTGCAGGAGAAGCATAAGCCTCGTTTCCAACCTACTCCCTCAACAGTAAGGAGAGGATAAGGATGTTAAACCCTAAAGTGAAGCTAAACCATATACAAGGGACTGGAAAGCCCTGGACTGAAAGCCCTTCCCAAAGGGAGGCATTAGACTGGAAACTGGGCGTTCTACTCACCAGGTCACCTGGCCCTCCGAGGACCCTGTTATGTGCACATTTCTAGATAAAGCTGAAAAATCTTTGTTGTAATGTAAAGCTTGCTGATAACACATCCAATTTCAATAAACTGAAGCACCCCTAGTTTGCAAAGACAACTCAAACTTGCAGTAAGGTGGATTTCAAGACCACGTGTAGCTTAAATGAAAATGTTCCATATGTCTCTAACGGTGCCCTAAGGAAGGTCCAAGTGCACAAAATGTCAGTGTTTGTAAGACAAAGAATAAATGAACTCCTTTATCACTGTGAGCGTGGGACTCTGTTCTTTACAGCGCTATGAAGTGATTTATGGTGGACTTTAAACTTGTAGGGTCACATTCTGATGCCACTTATACCAGTGCAAACTATTGCTACAACGATGGAACAGAGCAGAATCAGATCCACTCCATTTTAATTTTCCAAAGTATTTTCTACTTCTGCCCATAACATTGTAACTGAGTTAGATTGCAAGGTGCTCAATGAGAATAATTATAATTTCAGGCACTGGAAAATATACTAGAGAGACAGCTTTGCACTGACAGAGGAATTGACTTTATAACCTACTGAGTTTCCGTTCTGTCTCTGATATCCATGTATAAAATATTTGACATTTATGATATGGCCCTCGTGGTGACTAACATACCTTGTGAAGACAAGGGGAGAGGGATGCCATATTTATGCATTCTTTCACATCCTCCATCCCTGAGCACCTAAAACTACTATTGAATTCAATGAGAGTTTTCAGATAGCGAAAGTATGCCATAGAAATTATTTGAAAAATTTAACCCAAAAAGGTATAGGGACATCGTGTTCATTGTTTGATATTTACTCATGACTGAGTGGTTTGCTGCAAATTATCATGTTTATGTTTTCTGTGCAATAATTATTAGACCAAAAAGGTGATTAATATAAAACTTCCTGTGCACTGTTCTGTAAAGAATATATGTATTTATCCTGTCAAATGGAGGCTAATCAATGTATTAAGAGTGGAAGTGAAGAGAATTATATTATAGAAGATAAACATCTGTCATCCATTACAAAATCCTATACAGCTAATTTTTCAGTCACAATTAAAAAAACTGATACGGATACTGAAGTATTAAAAATTACAAAAGAAAAACTGATACATATATACCACTGTGTATGTAGCAGATACTCCAAATATATTTTTTCCTTCTGATTTTGATGACTCTTAATGCTTGTGCATTCTGTACCAAAAATTATGTACATTGCTATGGTGGTGAAAAAAATGCATTACTGAATCAATACCAAATAAGAAATACTTATTCTGTTTAGGATCTTTAAACTCTCCATAATGATGATAAATTTAATCAGCTTTGCAAAATAATCTCTCATCATCTAGGGAATCAGATTGTATTGGTTATTGCAGCTGCCACCCACCTAGACATTAAAAGTAATTTTAATTTTAAACACACACACGATAACCTTATCTTTTCAACTTAAAATGCTTTAGACTAAATCAAAGCAACCAAAAGAAAGAAAGAAAAATAAAATTTCAAAAAGGGAGCATAACGGATGTAACACTTTGTCCTCAGAGTTTCAGCATTTTGTTACAAAAAGGCTTTTGTTTCTAAGAACACCCTTGAACATGACCGAGATGATGTTCACTCATTCCACGTGCATGCATGCACATCTGGGGTGGATGTAGATACAAGCAGACTGTCTACAGTTGGGATAGCGTGCTTGAAAACAACAGGACAGGGAAAGACCCCCCCAAAAATGATGCTATTGACAGAGTACCAAATACAGAGCATCTTAGCTGCTGGTGTAATATTGCTATTGTTTTTGCCAACTTGTTCAAGGGTGTTCAACTTGTTCAAGGTGAAAAGGAGTTGTGATGATATTGTAAATAGAATAAGATATCCTGAATCTGTGCATCACTCATTCTCATCAACAAGAAATCAACCTATTACAAAAGTCCCATATTTTACCTCAACTGCCAGGAACTAAGGACTTCTTTTCTGTCTTATGTACCTGGTGATAAATTGAACAGTTAAATCTGCCCTGATTAACTGAAATTGACTCTGAAAGCCAGAAGAAACAGAGGTGGAAATAGAACTGGTCAGAGGATGACAATTCCATTTCATGGCCACTCTTGAGGTTTTAAAATTTCTTTTCATTTGGCATTGGAAAGGGAGGACAGGATCCTTTTGAATGTTTGTGTGTTCATGTCTATTTTCTCATCAAAACCTGAGCTTTTTGAGAAGGTATAAGTGTCCCTGTCAATCTGTCTGTTCCCCAATGGCTAGGGCACTGGCCTGAGAGATGGGAGACCCACATTCAAATCACTGTTCTGCCTAATTCAGAATGATCTGGGATGAAAAACTGTGCCTTGAATCAGGCAGAGCATGGACATGAACATAGGTCTATCCTATCACAGGTTAGTGCCCTAACCACCAGGTTACGGAGTGCACACAAGCTGTTGATCTCTCAGCTTTCCCCAGTGAAAACTTGATCAAAACCAGAAATCTATGCAAAATATTCTGACTTCAACAAAGCAGCGTATTTTGATTAATTTTTATTTTTGTCAAAAATATTCCAGTAAATTCTAGATAGAAAAGAACTTGGACAAGGGGGGAGGATGTCTTGTGGGTGTCTGTCCCTCCTTTTTACAGGCCTGTCCCTCCCTTTGAGAAGCATTTCTACCTGGAAGCAAGGCGACAAGCAATCTGTGTGGAAGTGAACTTCATTCTGTTTCTTTGCTAAAAGGTAGATTTTTTGCCCCGTACCCCCTTTCCTGTCAAAGAATGGCCATTTAGCAGATAATGGTGCCTCAGTTTCATTTACACCTGGCTGAGGTATCAGCTTGCTCTTTGTCCCTGGCAAACTGGTTGGACCACTTGTCAGACTTCCCTGGGAAACATACTTTTAGTCATGATCTCGGTTTATGTTTGGATCTTTATTATTGCATTGCTAAATCCATTTTGTCATGATATTATTGATCAGCAAATTATGGGTTTTTTAAATGATCTCTCACAATGCATACCTTGTACAAGCATTACCATAGTGGATAGGGCGTGAACACAGGGCTATATTCTGCCACACTTGGTTTCTGGTGTTCCGTATAGGCACATATCTGAGGGCTCTAGTCTATTATAACTGTTCTGTAAGCTCAGCAGGTACCTCAAAAATGCCTTTTAGTTCAGACAAACTCAGTTTACATTAGTCTTTTGATCCTGCTCTGTTCAACAGGTCCATCAATCATACTTAGAGGTTAAAAGGACATATGTTAAGCCTCTGCTTGTGCCTAATATGATCTAAATATATCCAGAAGCCTGAGCAGACAAACTGAGCTCTGTGTTCATGCATTTAATAGAAGTGCTATATCTTCTCTCCAATCACCTTGTCTCCCAAGTCCTTATTAAGCTTTAATGCGGAGAGCAGCACCTGCCTTGCCCACACCCTGCCCACAGTCTCTGCACAGAAATTCACGGATTTCCTTCCACAATGATTATCTTGGAAGAGTTTTCTGTGTGGGGCTAACTCATAGGCTGCCACTGAGGTGGAACACCAATATGCATCTTCATGGCAGAAGTGCAAGATCCACAAAAGATCTCCAAAAGATAATCTATGCCACTTCTTCTTTTTCACCTGATAACCGTCTACAATTATTGAAGAATACTGAAGTATTGTCTTGCAGAATTAATTCCAGCCACTGGAATATTTGGGATTATTTTTAACTGTATTTATAAATTCTTAACCCATTATTGTATCACTTCAGTCACATACGTGACCGGGCTTTGGGCTACTGTAAGTGTGATGGCAGATTTCCTGATATGCATGTCTAATTCTGCATCATGAATTCAATGCAAATAGATCACAATACGTCCCTCAATTTACCAATACACATGCAGCATACAGGCACAGAAAATAAAATCTCTTTCTTGATGTATAAAAGTCCCAAGAACACATGCACGATCTTAATCAGAAACAGGTACTGAGGAGTTGAGTACATGTGTATAAACCAACTTTTACAAGTTATTTTGTTGTCTGCTACACTAGGTCTAATCATGCACCTCAGTGGCCTATATCTACACCTAATGGTCATGCTGCTTTTACTAAAGAACAAGCTGCTGCCTGTAACTGCACCACAAAGCAATAGTACAGCTCAAGGAGACTCACCCTGTGATGAAAGGAAGCTCAATTACAGTCCACAAGAGACTAAAGATAGAGGGCAAAAGGTCAAGCTTTGTGTTTGGGATTACAGCCTCCTACCCCTGTTAAAGTAGTATTTCAAAGGAGATCATACCAATTCACCTCAGCATTAAACCCTGAACTTTTATCTATATTCCAGTTCTCCTCTGTATTGTGCTGCAATTAAATTCACCACCCCCTCTCCCTCCAACCCACATGTAACAGTTCTAAAGGGAAAATCAGCGGGCCAGCACTGCAGCATCTTAAGTTATTGGGGGAAGGAAAATTGGAAAGAGCATAAACAGATATCCATGGGAAACCAAGTGGTAAAACTGTTTGCAATTTCTTATTTGCTGACACTTCCCCAAAAGGTCTGGGGCACTTCTATCTGCTGGCACTTACCATTCACTAGAACAATCTGCAATGAGGGTTATAAAACAGGTGCTGTTGGAGTGATGATACAGTTTGGGTTATTTTGCAAAATTCAGTTAGACAGATGGTAGAAGAAAATACGTTAACTGCTTTGGTACTTACACTCTAAGGTGCATGGGGGGAGAGGGGTAATGTTTATCCCTGATACTAAAAAGTTACATGTTAATCTATTACTAATAAATTTATGATAAATTTAAACACACATAACTCCATCTTTACCACGTTGGGTGGCAGTTTTTTTCCTACCACCACTTCATCTGAAAACAGACTGATATAAGGATGGATTTTTTTTTTAAATTCTTTTGGTATCAAAACAGAATTCTTTTCCCACTCTAAAGAAAGGTACAGTCAATGGATGTAGGTAGTGGGCTGGATTTCCACTATCTTTCCATTTTTCCTGTTCAGGAAATACACGTTTGAGAATATGCAGCAGCATGTTGAAGCAAAGCCTTTAGAAATGCCTGTTGTGGTACAACTTAATATGATCAGCTAGCAAAGCCAAGATTCTGACACACTCTGAAATGATCCACCAGCAATGACCCCTTGGAATGGAAACTTTCTGGACTGCAGCCTAACAGAAGAAAAGCACTAATTTATTGTTTCAGGTCTGACATGTTTAGATAAAATTTGTATTTAAAACAATAAAGATACCTATTCAGTATAATTATTCAGACAATTACATTACATTTCAGAAGCACTTGAATCAGTTCTACACAAATTCAGCCAGCCTTTGTCATCTAAGACCCATACACTCAGCCTTCCCGAGAGATCCTATCGAACAAGTATCTTTTACAGGACGCCTGGAGAGTCACTACATCCAAGCAGTTTTGGACTAAAGGGCAAAGGGAGGAACAAGCACGTTCCATACTCTCTGCGTCCCCAGAGATAATGCCCTGCCAGCTCTTTTATGAAGAGGGGGTCCGTGCTCAAGCACCCCCTGCTGACCATAGCGATGGCAGAATAGCACAGAGAGTGATGCATTCCCTTAGGTAGGTTTTAAAAAGTCCTCTTAGCTTATGCATTGTAGACAGACTGATTTTTTTTTACATGACTCATTTGGCCAAAGCAACAAATCTCTGTGTAGTCACTTTAAATCAGCGTCTCCTCCATGTCAGCACAGCCACCTGTCCATATGTAGTAAGCTAGAAAATGTAAATACCAAACTAACAGAAATTGCAGAGAGAACGGGCTACTGAATGTAAAAGTTATGGAGAGTATCGTACTGTGCGGGGTAAATCCTAGGTCAACAACCAGGATGAGGGCTATCTAGGCCGGAACGGGCAGCAGGCCTAGTGACCAAGGTCAGAGCCAGAGTCAGTTGTCAGGAGCCAAAGCCAAGGATCAAACCGGAAGGCAGAAACTGGGTAGCAGAGCCAAGGATCAAGTCGGAGTCCTTAGTCAGGAGCCAGGGCTGAGATTCAAGGAGGAGGTCATGAACAGGAGCAAGAAGGGTAACAGGTAAGGAGGGGTTCAAGGTAGTGGCAGGGCAGAGGCCAGGATGAGCGCAAGGCAGGAGCAGCAGGAACAAGGTAACATGGGAGTGGTCCTGAGCGTTGAGAAGCCAGCTTTTAAGAGCCAGCCTGCTGGCTTCCAGGGCTGCCCACCGTCTGTGAATTTACGGACAGTCAGTAAGACAAGGTGCAATTTTACTGCTGTCCGTAAAACCGTAAATAAATAAAAATGTCTGTAAAAACGAACCGGTGTCCACTTGGTCGTTCCAAGAGGAGGCCCGACAGGTGTTGTGGTCCATGAAGATGCTCCGCCCCTCATGTCTCTTGCTTTCTGAGTCCCAGCAGCTTCCAGCTCTCCCGACCCCACTGACTGCCCCCAGCACTGCCCGGCCCCCTGCGGTGCCAGCTCCTGCAGAGCAGCAGCCACCCACCACCCAGCCACAGCCTGCTCCGTCCTGTCCAGCTGCCAGCCTGGATGCCCCCGGCAGCCGCCACGCCTCCAGCACAAGTGGCCCATGCAGAATGGGACTGGGGCGGCTCTGGCAGCACCACGCCGGGCATCCTCCCATGAGTCCACAGCTCTGAATCGGGACCAGCCCCGCCGCTAACCCCACCTGCGGGGGGCCCACCTGAGAGCCCATCTCCCCCAGGGCCAGCACCCGCCCTGCGCACAGCCCCACCACCAGCTGTCCCGAATCCTCCCGGTCCAGCTGGCCCTGAGCTCTCTCGGCCCTTCTCTGAGCGCTCACCTGGTGGCCGATCCCAGCTGCCGGCTGCCTGCCCAGCTCCCTCTGCTGCCAGTCGGTTGCTGCTGCTGCTGCCTCTGGGCAAGGCTCAGCAGTGGTGACCCGACCGGGGGAGGGGCATGAGGGGGCCATGGCCCCTGGCGAGGGGGTTGCTGGCCAGGGCCGGGCAAGTGAGGAGGGCTGGTGGCTGAAGGAGGAGAACTGGGAGCAGCAGCCAACCCAAGCATGCCTCCGAGTCTCACTCGGACCCGCCCAGCGGGTGCGGGGAAGGACTGAGGGCAGAACCCCCTAGCCCAGCACAGTGGGGAGAGCTGAGACAGGCTCCGGGCACTCTCCTGCGGATGTGGGCTGGTGCCGGCCACCAGGGAACGAGAGCCATCTCAGGTAAGCCCCGGCCAGCCAGGTGGCTGGGAGCAAACTTGGAGCCTCACACGGCGGCGCAGGAGCTTGGCTGAGCACTAGGGCACAGCCCCAAGAAAGATGCATGGCAGGGCCCGTCTATACTCCTGGAGGGGATGCACCATTGTGCCTGGAGCCCCACTGCTGCCACTGCCCGTGGCAAGATCCCTGCCACTCCTGCCCGGCGTCTTCCCCATAGCTCCCCACCGTCCCCTGGCCCGGCATTCCTGCCTTTCCTCCTCCTGCCCCTCGCTCCGATTTCCCTCTCTCCCCTTCCCTTTCTTCCATCCCGGCAGCCCTCCCTTTCCTCTGCTGTTGACATCATCATACGATTATAATACTATGACATTATTGTATTGTTTATGGTATTTTTAGTGATGTCAGTACAAAATTTACCATGTCAGTAAAAAAAATTGACTTCAGATCTTCATGTCAGTAAAAACTAAAGTGCAAGGTTGGCAACCCTGTTAACTGCAGCCCCTGTGTGGCTGATCAGGCAGCCTGCTGCAGGCCAGCTCTACTGATGAGGCTGGTTGGAGACTTGGTCTCCTGCAGGTCCTGATTCCTAACAGC
>ML675620.1:29344733-29454839 GCA_007922155.1 Mesoclemmys tuberculata | reverse complement strand
TGTTTTCTGTGGAGCTCTCTTAGGTATGTCTATGATTTCTATTACCTTGGAATCAGTGTGTCAAACACACCAGACTCTAACAGAAATACTGTTCTTTCTCTTTGTTGCCTTATGTACAGGAAAGTGTGAATTTGCCTTGTTGCTCTTCTTCTTGTGTTATTAGAGCTGGGCAAACAATGGATTTTTCAGATTGTTGGTGTTATATTTCTGGAGTCAACAGAGAAGGAGACAGAGGCAGAGGGAGCTGATGGAGACAACTGTCTGCTGTGCAAAACTGAAAACAACATAAAACTGAGGCTTTTCACTATGGGTGGGGGAAGCAGGGAAATGGACAGAGCCCCCGGTTGTTTAAAGGGACATGACATCACAGCTGGCAACTTCAAAATAAATAGGAAAACACAGTTTCGGGTCAAACTGAAAACTACATTTTTCACAAAAATTTAGTGAATAAAAAAGTAAAAACTGAATCAAAATGAATTAACATTTTGACATTACCCAAGTGAAAACTGTCAAGGCAAAACATCTCAATGTTGGAATGAAATATTTCAGTGTGCAGGCATTTTGACAAAAACAAGCAAACAATTCACAAAAAAAAGATTGGGGGTGGGAGTGGGGGTGGGGCGGGGTGTCATTCTCAATATGAATGACAACAAATTGGGCCAAGAAAAGAGAGACAATGATTCTACAGTGGGGTGGTTAGGACCCAAGGGTGTGGGAGAGGCAAGTTCAAGACCTTGCTCCAATCACCATTTAATTATTTGTAAAAATTGGAACAGAGCACAGAAGAAAACCCCATCCCTGAGCCCAATGGTTAAGATGCTCTTCTACAGGGGAGACCCAAGTTCCAATCCATGTGAGGCAGAAGGGAGAATTGAACCTGCATCTCTTGGGAAGAAGCACCACTACCTCCTGGTATGCTTTCTTTTGTACAAATGCCTGAAAACCGAAAGTATATTTTTCAGGTTGAAGTGAAATGTTTAATCTAGGCATTCATGAAATATTTCAACTTTTTCAACAAACACCACAAATTTGTAAATAGTTTTGGATTGACCTAAAAACTGCATTTTTCTGTGAATAAACTATTTGTCTGAAAAATTTTAGCTCAATTCTAGTTTTCATTTATGGGAGCCATTCTTAGGGGAAAGGCTTTCTCAAGGAGTTTCTTACATGGCCTGCGCTCAGTCTGATTTCTTCTGGCGAACTGTTCCACAACTAGTGTCCTGTCACTGAGATGCCACTCTACTCTCTGTTTGATAGTTGAAGCCAAGGTGTAGTTGAGCGCATGGTCCTGAGAACACAGTTTATGGAGAGTCATGGAAGAAGACATGGCTTTTGAGATAACACGATCTCAGTCCATTGGGCATTTTGTAAATTAAAACCAAAAGTCTGTATTCTGCTTAGGCCTATCACCAATCATGTTAAGGCTCAGGCCAGAAAATACACTCCATCAGTGAAGCCAGTCCCTACATGTCTCCATTCAGTTTTGTCTATTTATTTAAAAATGGGGTATTTTGTGTTATTCCTTTTCTCTAACATTTTGTTCTGCTTTGCATGGCTTTTCAATTTCTTTTTGAATAGTGGGTGTGCGGTGGTGGGGGTTAGTTCCTGTGATCCTCATGATATGGGAAATATTTTGGTTCATACAAAACATCAACGTCAAGCTGGATATTAACTGCGTATTGTTGCATTTGACCCTTGGAACGTAAATTATAAGTGAGCCAATTATTGTTAGACATGGTATCAAGCACAAAGTGAAGTAAAATTAAAACAGATAACCTACTGCATCTTAATTACCAGCCACATTTTCTATTGCTTTTGAGAATCTAAATACTCATTAATTCTGAGCAATTAAGAACATTGCACTGAAAGTTTTTTATGCTGGAGCTTGGAATTAAACACATAGAAGGTGTATGAATTAACAGTTTAATGTTTTCTATAGGGAACCCTTAATGATATGCTGGAAGCATCATGGTAAGAAAATATTTACTGCAGAGGCATGCAAATCAGAATGTGGCAGTCTGAAGTGCTAAACAATATGAATGTTTAATTCTAAACCTTTTGATGACCTGACTCTTTCCTATGGTGCTTGCATTACATGCCATGATGTGTCCAACTCAAGGTATAGCGATACACACACAGCATCCAGTAATGTTAATGTGGTGTTCTTCACGTTTCTTGAGATGAAAATATAATCCAAAATCTGTATTTTGCGTTACCTAACATACCATGACACACTGGGGCATTGCACAAGTAAACAAAGCCAGCAAAACATAAACTAGTCATGAAGCCTCTTGATCAGATATTTTGTTTAAGGAGCAAAATGTCCCTAATGTTGTATGTGTAAGCCCCATTTATAAAGCATATGCCGCATACTCCCTGCCTTTGTCTCACGTACCCCCAGGGGTACGCAAACCACAAGTTGAGAAACTATGATTTAATGCATCATTAAATTCAGTGCTCAGTAAGCTTCTTCAGAGCCACTACAAATTGCACCACGGTTTCATTTTCTTCTTGATTCCTTTGGAACCTAAATCTCTCTGCAGTTACCAGTGGTTTTGGGGTAAAATGTGCCTCCAGGATTTTCACTGTCACTGTAAGATTTTATCTCTCGCTTATGAGGGTGCACTAAACTGTGCAGTAATCTATAGTTTTTAGCTCCCACGACACTTAAGAAAATTGGCACCTTCTTTACATCTGTCATTTCATTTGCAATAACAAACAGCTGAAAACACTCAGTAGATGAATTCCATTGCTCCAGAGTCTCATCAAAAGATCCAGGGGGCCCATAAGTTTAGCCATTGCTGCCTTTTCATTTCATTTCTTTTTTTGTCTTTTAGTCATGTGTGTTGGGGTCATTCACACACAATTGCTGATAATTTCCATTCACTCTCCTTCCCAGTCTGCGTGCTTCCTTCTCTTTTTCAGTCCGCCTGCTTGACCTTCCCTCAGCACAAAACACAGCCGGCTTTACTTTCAGTTTCACAGTCAGTGCAAACAGCCCGGCCTCCAGAATAGCGGACGGTTTTTCTTACGTTCACTTTTACTCCGTTCCAGTGCAGCACAGGTCTGTCATCCTTGTCAACACCTTTGTTATGTTAAATCCTTGGAAATTACTTGTATTCAGAGAGAAATCAGCATGGAACACGGAAAGTCTTTATTGAATTACAAGTGAAACCAGCCAGAACTGGCTGAGCTATCCCCTAATAATCTAACTCTGTTGCTATGGCAACATGATAGGCTCTGTTACTACGGCAATCTAGGCAACTAGGCAGGACACAAAATACACAACAGAATCTCTCTCCTGGACATCACAACAGCCAAAATCAGCTAACCACCAGATCATTCTGCATAGCCTGACATACAAACTTCCCCCTGCAGCTCATACCAGTGTTTGCTTTTCAAGCACCTTTGACTAAATGATCTATTCATACCCCCATTATCTTGGTTTCCTTTGGGAGGGTTGGCACTCAGCAAGGTGTGGGAATAGTCATTTGCCTTTCAATCAAGTCATTGTACTCCCTCAGCTTGTATTATATATTAGAATTTAAAAGGCTGCACTCTCATGGGCAAATCTCCTGAACTCCAGGGGCAGGAGCAGAGATAAAGAAGAGGCTGGCCTACTATTTTTTGGGCAGTGGGAAGGTGGAAATACAAGTTTGTTTGTTTTTTTTTATAAACTCTACCCTGTAAGTGTTGTAGGGACTGTAGGATTTACGGGCACGGACAGCCAAGGTCACTAAACTCAGTGGAAAGTTATGAACGCAGTATGCTTTTGGAGTGGAAACTTCCCATCATCAGAGAAGGACAGATACAATATAGTCTTCACTGTCTACTACATTTAGGACAAATCTACACTACAAAATTAAGTTAAACCAAGTTACTTCGACATACAGCCACCACATGTTCCCACTGTGCTTCTTGTGTCAGTGGTGCCTGTCCTGACCAGGAGCACTCGCACCTACCGAACTATCAGTCTGGGGCACTGTGGGACGGCTTCTGAAAGGCAGCAACAGTCAATATAAGCAAGGCAGTGTCTACACTGAGACTCCCTGGCCTGGTTTTAACGCATGGTACAAAACCCCTTTCTATTTGAGCATTCCCTTCTGCTTATGGTCTCCCGCTTATCTCCTGTGGAGCATCAGCCATGCTTTAGTTAGTGGTTTGCACATTTATGTAGTTACATTAGTGCAAACTTCCTTAGGCCTGGTCTACACTACAGTAGCTCACATAGACCCAAAGATGATCTATGACTGCTGATAGTGGGTGGGCAGAGTGAAGGCAGCTGGCTTCAACAAGGTTACTGAGCATGCTCAATACAAGACAAGCAGCAAATCTGGGTGGGCATGTGACCCCGCATGCCCCTCTCCCTCACATTGCCTCTGCTCCCACCAATGTAGCTCCACCCACAACATTGACTTAACTCCACCTCTGCAAGCACTTAGATCAGTGTCGTTAGGTTGAACATACTGACCTAACTCTGAGCATGCAAGCTGCTGTACTGTAGACCAGACCTAAGGAAGTTTGCACTAATGTAACTACTTAAGTATGCAAACTCCAAACTAAAGTGCATCAGTCTGGAGCATGGCTTTAACCCATAAAACTGCTGTAGGACAGGCCCTTGAGTCAATATTTGGAGTGGAAATTGACACTCCTCAGTAGGTGTCTGATTATATCTGGTCTTGCTGACCACGTCTTAGAGGAACAAAGCAGCCATCAGCATCAACACTAGATAAACCAACTATTGCCAGCGATTGGAGGTGTCCATTTTCACTTCCAAGGGTGCCAGTTTCTAGGTGGTGTACAAGTGCAGTGCTGCAAGCATGGCTGGTGTTCCACAAGAGATTAGGGGAGACCACAAGCATAAAGGAATGCCCAGATAGAATGTGGGCTTTGTACCAAGCACTAAAACCAGGCTAGGACGCATCAAATCCAGCCCCAAATCAGGGCAATCTGCACAGCCACCACACTGCCTGGCTGAAGCAGTGATCGTCCCAGGGAGAAGGACCAGCTATACTAGCACAGCAAATATGAGTCACCCGTTAAATTCTTCCCCACAGGGAGGGGGACAGACTGGGCTCACTCCTGAGGGAGCATTTGGCTGGGGTGAAGCCAGCCAAGTGCACAGCTAAAAGTTGCTGCCACCACCAATTGAAGTCCCATGGGGCAGAGCGCAGTCCTTCATGGGCATGGGCACAGTCTGAGGTGGCCAGAATTCCTCACCAGGGCTCTGCCTGGGCCATGGCACTCAACCCTGTCCTCCCTAAGGATTCCTGCACCCCAACCCCCACAGAAAGGGTAGGGAAGGCAGCCCTTACTTTGGCCTGTGACCTGACCCAAGAGCAGCCCCACATGGGGCATCAAGAAAGAGAATCACTACGTCATTAAGCCAACTTTGCGTCGTCCCACCGGCCCGCACAGATACTGGCCTACCTACATGAGAAGCAGGAAGAGCTCAGGGATGCTACCACTTTGGCTCCATCTGGGCAGGCAGAGTTGGGACAATGGGTTGACTGCTGGAAGTGGCTCTGAGCCCATGGCTCTAATCATGGCTCCAAATCACGGCTGAATCCTGCAAGACATGAAACCTATCCGAAAGTCCTGTGGGGGCTGGTAATCTTACAGGAGCTGGCACGTCCTGTCCTTTTGCTCTCTCCCATCTCAGGATCCACCAAAACACGTTCTTTTTTAGGCCTGGGGCCCTCTTCTGGGAGGAATATTTTGTCCCTAGCCTACACCAACCTAAAGAATGCGGCTTGCTTCAGTTTAATTGTGTAACTAGTGCTGTGACTGGGTTTAAAAAAAAGTTTTATTAATCAATGAACTAAAACAAAAATTAAATATTGACAGCTTCTCACTCATATAATATTGCTATGAGCTGGGTGAAATCTTGTTCTGGGTTGGCTTATAACCCCATTGAGGTTGGTATAGATGTGAATTTACCCTTCAATTAATGTAACTAAATATAAGCCTCTAAGATACAAACTGCATGAACTTGTCCAAGAGGTATGGGGCTGAGTACCGTTTTGGGTATGAGAGAGAACATACACAAACTGAGGATACAAACAGGAACAGAGAGAGGGCACACAAAAAAAACCAAACAAGAAAACCTAGAAGTAGCCTCTGAGCATAGTCAGACCCTGGAAAAAGCTGGAGAGAGGGCTTTTGGGTCTGTTGGCTAAGCAATCCATGCAGGCCCCCTGTTGGTCAGGTCCTCTGTGCCCACAGACCATGCACAGTCCTCAGCTTCATGCTCCCACTATTGCTCTTTATTTATAAGCTTCCCCACCACCAACTATAGACAGCAACAGTCCCAGGCTAGGGCCACACAGCCTCAGCTCCCTAATCAGGGCAGCTTGCCTCCAACTACAGCTTTGCCCTTACAGGCTGACCACTTGCCCCTTCCCTTGTAGCTTCCCTGCCACCATGAGCCTTTATAGGGCTTGGCTGAGCGAGCCTACTAGCTGCTCCGCGCTAGCCCGGACTCTGCAGGCTCTCCCAGCTGGCTCCACTTCCCTCTTAATTAGGGCTCTGGTGGCAGCAGGCTGACTTAACACCCAGAGCTCAGCAACCACCCTGTCACACTTAGGGATGTAAACTAAGTAACTGCTCCTTTTCTTCTCAGTTCCTTCTGCATTCAGAGACACAGGACTTTGTACATTCTTTGTAAATAAACAAAAATTCATCAAAGAATGCACCAGATTCCATCAATTTCAACTTCCAATTGGAACTTCCCCAGGATTCTGAAATTTGACTGGCCACACCCCCCTTCTGTAAATAGATTCAGACTGTTTTTACAGACTATATCAAGTAGACTCTGTTAATTCACTGTGGATTTAAAAAGCAAGATGGAGCCTACTAACATTACTCAAGTTGTCATAGAACTTATTTCCAAGTACTGTGTTCTACATGAAAGGCAATGCTTTTAGTTGAGATGTCCTAAATTATTCAGCCACACCTTAAATGGTAGAAGTTGGTTCCCAAATCACACTGACAGAATCTGCATAAATATAGAACATGATACTTTCTGTGGCAATTATCTTCTTCTAGAACAATTCCAGAGGGCTCCAATCTACATTAAAAGTTTTCTGGGACACATACAGTACCATTTTTGGTGGCTAGTTTTTTAAAGTGAAGACACCATGTGTTTATCAGGTCACTCTCTATACTGATGGACTACATTATTAGTACTCATACAAAGATTTACAGTAGCATTTGATATTTTATGTAAAGGCACTGACTTTCTAAACCAGTAGAAAAAGACGAGAAAATAAAGGGAAAATATGAATTTAATTCATTATTGACAGAGGAAGAACGTATAAGGGTGTGCATGAAAAAAGTCAAAGTATGAATGGAAAAAAAAAAGATCAAAATTCCTTACTTGATACCATTATAAAGTCTCTCAGGCTGAATCACATTGTAACAACAACAAAAGAAAGCCACAACCCTAAAGGAATCAAAGTGGAAAGATTAATTCCAACTTTTTATCACGGGGAACTTTGTAATGCTAAACTAGCAGAGTGAGGGAATAGAAATGGAGGGAAGGAAACTGTTTAAATCAAAGGTTTTAATTCCCAGATGGCAAAATTTGTAGCTTTAATCCTTTTGCATAATCCTTTCACATCAAGTCTTCTTTTTAACGCTGGGCTTTGTGTTAAAAAAAAAATCCAGGTCCCACCACTTTCTAGTGCAATATACTCTTTTCTACAGGAGTTCAGCACCTCTGCATAGAATTGAGATGTAGATCAGTTTAAGTCCCATTTGAGGAGATCCCCATTTACCCACCCAGAGCCAGCCCTAGACCAAGTAGTGTCCGAGGCAAGAAGTGTCTTCAGTATCCCTCCTCCATTTATTGAACTCTTGAATACCTTATTTTTCATTGCATTTGTAGCCCATTTCATGACTTTGATACACGATTTGCATGCATGATTTATCTCTGTCATCTAAAACAAATATGCAGGCGAGGATCTGTAAATCTGTATTTATTCATGCCATATTTAAGCAAATAAAAAAAATTTCCTCTAAGCTTATAGAAACTTTTTAATTTCACGAATAACTGAAACGTACTAGCTCCAAGAAATTGAACTGTGTACCAACATTGGATGGACCAGTATTAATAGGTGCCAGCTTTAGAATGTTAACCATAGTAGATAAGGCTCGATAGATATCTCTGGCATCTCACTGAGTATGTCCTTTGTTAGTTGCAACTTACACTCAAGTCTTAAGACACAAATACAACTTCACAATTGTACAATAAAACAAAGTTCACACTGTTGCAGCTGGGCTCTCACTTCACTTCACTTTGTTCTTATATCTCACTGACTGACTGGTGAGGCCCTGCCTCCTTTATTCCCACGATCGCCGGTTGCCGGGCTTAGGTGGCCTTGGGCTCAGGGTGCTGTTTTTGTGGTTAGCGACAAAAAGGAAAATAGAATGTTTGCAGTCATTAAATGGGCTACAAATGCACTAAAAAATAAGGTATCCAAAAGTTTAATAAATGGGTGGAGACCAAAGATGCTCCCCTTCCGGGAGGGCCGTTTGGTCTAGGGTTGGCCCTGAATAAGAGTTCGATGTATGCACATGCATGCACACACATCAAATCTTCCAGCTCTTCTTTCCTCTTCAGAGCATCATTCAACAGTGCAGATGGTCCATTAGACTGCACTGATCAGTTAACAAATAAGAGTCTAAAATCGAAATAAAATCTTTTCTTCTCTGTCTCCTGAGGCTGCAGTCCTCAGACAGTCCGCCCATCTCTAACTCCTCCAGAGGTCAACAGTAAGGTTCCCCTCTGCCCCGTCCTTTGCCATAGGGAAGTGGAAGGAAAGCTCTTCTTTAGGCAGCTCTTTTCTGTATAGATTCCTCTAGCCACCACCCCCTAGCTACTTTTAGATATAGCCAGAGCTCTTGCTCTTTCCCTGTTTTTTTCTTTCCACACTAGAGAGATTAACTCACAGCTCTTCTTCCTCCAGATACCTGAGAGCAAAGGCCCACAAATAGCCACTTAATACCTCCAGATCTCTCATCTCCCCATCCCTCTTCCAGCAGGCACAGCTACCAACAATTCTACAGTTCAGGAGACCCTCTAGACAACATTCACCAGAATGGTGCATTGAGCCTAGGCCTGCTCTTAAGCAGCTAGAGCAGCAAGTGCCTTCAATAGACAAAAGTACAGTGTTGTCTATGGGCCACGTTCCACATTTAACCTCCTGTAATGCCAGAAAAGCTGAAGATAATGTTTGATCAGACATTTGCACGGATAGAAAGTGTTTACAAATGAACAGTGATTTTTTTAAAAGGCTTTGTCGCAAGACACTTTTTCAGATCCACATCAGCATTTTTCTTGCTTTTTGCTTTCACAGAAACTGGAAGAAAATCCTCACGGGAAGGTAGCAAAACTGGTTCAAGGTTTTGAAAAACTGGCACCAAAAGTGAGTGCTGGGATAAGCAATGTTTATCACCACTTTGTTCATTAGTTTGATGAAACGCTAGCAGTACTTTTCCATGTGTTACTCAGCAAATTAATATGCAGTATGGGCCTCGTCTAATGTCCTCTGATGTCAGTGGGAGTCCTTCCTTGACTTGCATGGGCAACAGATCTGCTCAATTGTATGTATACCTACTAGAATGCTTACTACACATCCTAGTCAAAATCCCTGCCAATTAAAAGGAAAAGCTTGTCATGTCTCCGAAAGATAATTAGAGACCCTCATACTATAGATACCCGATATAACTTTTTTTATAAATACGTTAAAGTTCATGGAAATTTTACCACACCTAGATAAAATACTTTGTTTCTGTGAATATTTTACTACCTGTAATCTTTAGATATTAATCTCTCAGTTTGTAGAGCTTCTCTGCCCTAATAACTTTACACTTTCCCAGAATTAAATATCGTATATATTATTAAATGGTAAAATGGTATATTTTGGTTCCCTATTCTTGGCCAAATATTCTCTGGATCAAGTCTTTTTCTATCTTGACAAAAAAAAAGTGTGTGTGTTGACTTATTGCTACACCCAATAAAGATCAGAGAACAAAAAACAAACACAAAAAAACAAAAGCAAAACAAAAGCTTTTTCTGAAACTAACATCTCTTCAAGCTGACAAAGGTCAAAATATTTTCAGTAGCTCATGTAGGGTAGTATACAGGTCATAGAATTGAGGTGTCTAAGCTTCATCAAGGTTATTCTGAAACAAGTTTAATCAAATCTACCACTGACTAGTTTAAAGCATAAAACATAAATGAGCCCTTAAATCACCCGTTATATTATTCTTCCAGATTTTGCTGGAGGTAAAAAGGAAATTTATGCCAAAAATTGAGCCATGATTATTTAGTAAACTCTGATTGTTTCAATTACATAAATTGTTGTCAAGTAGTAGCTGAAGTGCCAGAAGCATAATCA
This sequence comes from Mesoclemmys tuberculata, assembly GCA_007922155.1. Taxonomy (NCBI): domain Eukaryota; kingdom Metazoa; phylum Chordata; order Testudines; family Chelidae; genus Mesoclemmys; species Mesoclemmys tuberculata. Next base: position 29,444,436 of record ML675620.1, on the reverse strand, counting down.
GCTGTACCCCTGCTTCAGTGGATTTTTAAATTCATCAATCAGTACTGAAGCTTTAGATTAAGAAAGCCTTTTCCATAGAACATCTAGCAGGGCACGTACTAGGGAAAATCAATACTTAAAGACTGCAATCTGTTATATTTTTGAAAGGAGTACATGAAAATTAGAGCTGATGAAGGAAGATATTTTGCCAGAGATTTGGTGAACAAACCCTTCTGTGTTTATTTGTAAAAGCTCCTGAATTTACAGGGCTATCATCCATGAACATTGAAGATGAAGAGAAATATGAAAATCTGCTGCAAGTTGCACCATTGACCTGCTTGGAATGTCAAATTGCTTCAACCACGCAGTAGCAGTCAAACAAAATTGTGAAACTGTTAAAAAATAACCAGAAACCTCTCCCTGCAACAAACCCCAATGCCAACTCTGCCCGCACATCGACTCTAGTGACACCATCACAGGTCCTAACCACATCAGCCACACCATCAGGAGCTCATTCACCTGCACATCTACTAATCTAATATATGCCATCATGTGCCGGCAATGCCCCTCTGCCATGTACCGGACTGTCACTATGCAAAAGAATAAATGGACACAAATCAAACATAAAGAATGGTAACATCCATAACCCAGTAGGAGAGCACTTCAATCTCCCAGGACATTCTGTAGCTGCCTTGAAAGTTGCCGTACTTCTGCAAAAAAATTTCAAAAACAGACTTCAGCAAGGAACTGCAGAGCTGGAACTCATCTGCAAACTTGACACAATTAGACTGGGTCTCAACAGGAACTTGGAATGGTTCTCTCATTACAAGAAGTAATTGTCACTGTTCACACATTCTCACCTTCTAATCAATTGTGAATAGGCCTCGTCTACTCTAACTGAATGAACTTTGTTAAAATTTACCCTCTCTACTGTTGTTTCTTACCCTTAGAGAGATACACACACACACACACACACACACACACACTCTCTCTCTCTCTCTCTCCTATCTGTGATTACCATTTCATGCATCTGACGAAGCAGGTTGCAGCCCACAAAAGCTTATGCTTTCAGAAATTTGTTAGTCTTTAAAGTGCTACAGGACTCTCATAGTTTTTGCTGTATACAGACTAGCATGGCTACCCCTCTGAATTACTATATTGCTGTTAAATTCTCTTTCCTTTGGTGAGCATTGTGGAGTAGTATGTCAGGGCACATCTACTCTCAAAAAAAAAAAATCCCTCACCTGTGGCAGCAAGTCTCAGCATGCCTGGTCAACTGGCTCGGGCTAGTAGGACTCCAGCTAAAAATAGCTGTGTAAACTCCATGTGAGCTGGAGCTCTGGCTTACAAGTCCTCCCCCACTCGGCTTTCAGAGCCTAGGATTCCAGCCCAAGTGGGAATGTCTACATTGCTATTTTTAGCCCCATAGCATGAGCCTGAATCAGCTGGGTTTTTTGTTTTTGCAGCGTAGACGCGTACCCACACAGAGCATGAAAAGCTATATGCTGATTAGCGAAAGGGTTAAATGGATACTATATTGTTATGGATTGAGATAAACCTTTTTGTTTCAGAGGAAGCATGGTTACCACCTTACGTTCAGGATAAATGTAAAGAAGCCATTGTAATCAGGTGGCTGAAACACTAACAGTAGCACACCAAAACACAGACACTTGAAAAACCTGAGTAGAAGCTGAATCATGTGGTCCTTAGGGTTTCAAATGCAGGGCTGAGGGCTTTGATTAGTGGAAGTGTTTTGGTTTGCGTGTGCTAGAGAGAGAGAGAAAGACAAAGGCAAAGCACAAGCAAGTCTGAGAAGCAAAAAAACCCAAGCAGATATCTTGGAAGCTGGGTGCATGACCCATGGAGAAGCTGCCAGAAAGGTTTTGGATCAGAGTGCTGGCTGGAAATGTTTGCTGCTGAGAGCATGGAAGCTGTCTCCTGTTGGTGTTTTTGGTTCCTCCTGTGATCAGAGAAGCAGGACTTTGTACGCTCCTTGTAAATAAGCAATTTGGCATGAAAGAAAATACCAAATTCTATTATCAGTTTCTCCTCCCAACTGGGACAACCCACAGGACCCCAAACTTTGACTAGCCCATTGCATCAAAAGGAATAACAAAATGTTATTTGTACAAAAGTCCTCTTAGTTCCAACAGATGATGAAGGTTGCAATCACCAACTAATATAAAATCTAAGAGACCCAAGCAATAGCCATTGCCATATTCATACTCACATTCTCAAAGTTATTATAGAATCTAGTGGATCTCTCAACAGGTGGTCATTGATTGAGGGGTGGTTCCCACTGGGATCTGTCCAGTGAGGTTGTTCCTCGGGATCTTCCCTCCCTCTCCATACCAGGAAACCCTTTTTTCTTATTACGACCAAGCCTACCAACTTATACATATGCATGAGGGTTCCAACCTCCTTTTCTTTTTCTGTACTTTGACACCCCATAAATTTTATGGTGCCCCACTTTTCATAGGTTGGTCTCTTAGTTCCCCTTATTCTCATTAACATCTACATAAATACGTTCTCATGGCAACCTTGGTCAGAGCAGAACTTTCCATGATGTTACAGTCAGGTGTCTTGCAGTCTGTACGGCTATATTGTTGTCTAGGTACATTGTGACATATTCTCCTGGAACCTCCCCTATTAGCACATTCTTTAATCTTGTAACCAACCATTTCTGGGTCATCTACCTATGTTAAGCCTCCTTAAGCTTGAGGCCTAGCGTGACTAAGCTGAAATCTTACAGGACCTAGCCTGTATGCCTTGCATTTTAACCTTACTTTACTTGTACATCTAATATACATTCATCACTCCTAAATACTTATCAACCTTATGCTCCTATAATCCTACAATTTAAATCTATTCTTCACACATTGATTACATATGAAATAACATGAGTTAACAATGATAGTAGATAACACCATTAAACCACAAAATGAACTAATGGGCTACACCATAGAGAAAGTGAATGAGACTCAATTTTTAATGCAAGAACATAGGAGATGTTCAATTTAATTAAATGGCAACAAATGTAAAGCTGTTTAAAGGAATACTTATTTTTACACAATGAATAATTAACCAATAGAACTCATTGCCACATTATACCATCAATGAGGACAAGAACAAAGTAGAATTCAAAAAAAGGATTTGACATTTATATAGCTAGAGAAAATATTCAGTTATATGCAATTTTTAAAAAAAATTAGAACAAATATAAACCCTCATGGCTTCAAGGCTTAAGCCAACCAATTAGCTGATGGGGATTCAAAAGAAATGTCTCCTGTGGATTGGATATTGCATAATTGCCCACTAAGGAATTTCTTGCACTTTCTCTGAAGCATCTGATACTGGTTACTGACTGCTACAGATTACTGGACTGGATGGATCATTGATCTGATCCAATATGGCAATTCTATGTTTCTTATTAAGATGAAACTTCCACTTAGCACAGAAGCAGCATTATAGCTTTGGGTATCTATGATTTTCTAGTTATACTTTATAAACAGATTCTCATAATCTGCAGGCTTTTCTCCCCACCAATACATTATACATATTTCAACTTAAACTTCAACACTGAACATCTTGAATATACATCTATATATCAAGAGAGAGGGTTTGTTTTTTTAAATAGCACATTTTTCAGATGATCAGCCATTTTCCCCCTATATTCTCATGTCACAGAAAACGTACCTCTATTCACTGCATTTCATATTCAATAATATTTACAGTGTAGTTACACAATTATATACAAGCTTTAGAATGGAAGTAAGGAGGAATATGGCAATAGAGAATTTATTTATCTACTGTGGGTACAGTAGTATCCTGAACCTATTTAGGTAGTTTTATATTACCTACAGGGATCTAAGACACTGCTGGTCACTTACAGAATTCAGCACTGCTTTCTGTTTGTGTCTATAACTGTTTAGCAGTAATTTTGGATGGATGCTTAGGATGACTTGGTATTTTACGAATAGCTAACAGTTCACATATGTGAGCCTGAAAGTCTTCCAAAATAAGCAGCAGAACTTAAACCTTACTTTAGATGTAGTGAGGAAATGTGGCTTCTCCAGATTTTTCTGTGTTCTAGAGATTTCCACACGCTTCATACCACATCTGCATTGACACCAAAATATTTTCAAAGTGAGTGGTGTCCAAACCACAAGTTCATAGGTTTGTTTTGGTTTGGGCATGTATCCAGAAGTTGCACTGCTTTTCTGAATTATCCAAACCCTTGGCAGCCTCTTCTGTGCTCCATCATTGCTTCCAACTGCCTTGTTTACAGGCTGGACAAATGGCTGTCTTACCCTTTCCCCAGGACCTATTCTCTGATAGAGAAGACCTTTTGATCTTAGTATTTTAACACACAATGGCCCATACAGAATTTAGGTCTAAAATGCTTCTTTTCAAAGTGCATTACTTGTTCATTTAAGCTCCTACGAAGTGGAGCATTCTCTAAAATGTCAACATTCTATTGGAAAGCTAAGTGATGCGTACAAGCCGGTACTGAAAGAGTTACAGAAGGTAGCTATCAAGTATTTTAAAAATATGTATTTCAATAATTTCAATACAAGTTTAACAACATAGCCTCCTTATTAATTCCATAATTTTGTGTCATAATTTTACCCTTGACCATGGGTAAAATTTTCAAAAGCATCCCAGTGACTTAAGAGTCTAGGTACCCTTTTAAAAGCAAGTTTGACTCCCAAGTGCCTAAGTTATTCTTAAAAATTGATTTAGGTGTTTTTTAAAATTTCACCCCATTGTCCTTGCATCATACTTCAAGAATTAGGAAAGGGGTGATTTTTCTTTCTGGTGGTACCTTTGCTATCAAAACATGCTCATTGCCTCCTTTGCTAAATTCTTTTTTGTAAATTTCCAGAAAAGTTGTAAGCTCAGTTTTGTGTAAAATAATGATATCAATTGCATAAGTAGTCCCAAAAAGTTCAAGAGATGGATATGGTAACAATTCATCAAGCTTTATGCATACACAGTGTGCATGGACAGTTTTATGCCTATATCTTAACACACACTAAAAATAGTTCAAGAACATCTATTTACCTGAAGGTTTGTAGAACAAAATGCCAAACCCACAGTCTTTCCTGCATTTGGTTTTAGATTCCATCTTTTTTTTTTTAAATTCTCAGTTGTGATAATAGAGAAATTGGCTATAAGGATTAGGCCTAAAAATTATGCAAGGCCTAGCAAAATATAGAGATTGACCAAATTGCATAGGGCACTTACAACAGACCAATGACTGAGCTGAAGTAGCTGAGCAAGATGGAATCGCAGAAATATGCTCAACCACAGAGATGTGCTCAACCTGTGCCCAACCACAGTACATCTGCCGGAGGTGAGCACCCACGGAACACCTAATGCGCTTAGGCAGACTTCTGCAGGACAGCCAAAACCCATGTGAAAATGTTCGACCACAGAGTGTTAAAAAAAGCTAAATCACAAAAAAGTGTTTGGAAAAGGAAATAAATACTCAGAGCAGACAGGGGTTAGGTGGACTGCAGCCCGGCTCAAGAGGAGATGTCTACTCTTGAGTCTATTGAGAGGACACCAACCCTAAGAAGTTTGTGAGCTCCAGATCCCAGTGACCTCCTGTCGAGGTTGAGGGTTTTGAAGCAAGGATCCAGACCAGAGGCTGAGGCAGAGTCTGGCCATGAGTATAGCATCCAAATAGTTCAGGAGTCTGTGGACTCAGGGAATCGGGGGGATTTAATTGAGATCGGCAAACGTGTCTCACCTAGGCAATTGATACAGTGCTTATAAGGAATAAAGGCTAATTTCCTATTAAGGGAAATAGTTAGGTTTGTTTAGGTTTAAGGATCAAGGATAAGTTGTGTATAAGTTAAAGGACTTGTCCCAGTGACTATCTGTTGAGCATTAGAATAGTCAATAGAGAAGCCCCCATAAATAGTACCGATCAGTGTAAGTGTTAATTGTCAAATTGTTTGATTGTCAGGATTATTGTTAATTGTCTTGTTTGTTTGTGTTATTGTCAATAAAGCTATTCATTGATTCAACCTGGGGTGTTCTTTCCCATCAGTCTCAGAATCCTCATAAAAGAACCCAGGTGTCTTGCTACCCGTCTAATTCGGCCTTTTCCCTACTAAATTTGAATAGCAGCAAGTCAGTAAATTAAAATATCCTGTTAAATCAAAGTTTACATGCCTCAAAGACTTGTTTTCATGAGTCAAAGAGCAGATATTAGTATAATGTGAGTTGATCCATATGTCACAGAAGGTCTTCCATAAATAAGTTAATTATATCATGCTGAGATATCAGTTTTTCCTACATTCTGTAAAACTTTAGCTGGTGGATAAAAACACTAACTATTGGTAAGGATTTTAAAGTCACCATCCGCATCTTATCTAGAAACTGAACAGGCCATTATTCAATCTAGCCTGAATTTTGAAAAGCCACAAAGTAAAATGATATGTTGTAGTGTCAGAAGCTGCTAGGAGATGGATAAATAGCTAGTGCAATGCTAAGCTCTAGAGATCATTAGAGAAAGTGTTTGACTCAAGTATGGGATATGAGAGAAATAGATTTTGTTTTCTTTTCTGAAAGAGATGTTTTTCTCCTTTTCTGGGCTTTTACAGGTATCACAGTCAAAAACATGATGCTGTGATACCCAGCAACAAAGTGCAAAATTGCAAGCTTTCAGTATTTATCGTTGAGAAGACAGACCATCTCACAATGTACTACTGCTGTGGTTCTAAGCATTATATACACACATAATGCATGTTCCTATTTATTGACCTTATATAAATATAACATCACTACATGCCATCAAAACTGTTTATTAACTGTAATTTGTGTACAATCCCATGGATAATACCTCATGATAAATAAAATTATATTGACTGATGGAACAAGTACAAAACACATTTCTCTATTTTCTTAAATGTCATTTAAAAAATTAGGCTTTTCAGTGCTCTTCTTGAAGATGAATGTTTCAAATATGATTTGGTATACTTGCTATTTTTTCCTTCCAATGTATAAAACCTTTTCTAGGCACCCATCCTATACTCTGGATCCTAATCTATAAATTAAAACATGCAATACAACAAAAGACTGCCCATACATAAATATCCATTAAATCCTTCCAGCCCACTTCCTCTGCAAAAGCCTGGGAAGAAAACATGGTAGAAAAGAATAAACAAAATGCTTAAACACTTTACTCTCTCTCTTTATGCACTTTCTCCTGCATAGATCATATTTCTCCTTCATTTTCATAAAAAGTAGTCTCTATATACCCATTAAACAACATACAGTTCTTCATCTGGCTGTGCAATGATCCAATATGTGAGACTAGCATAAAATAAATAAAATATCAATTTGTGAAATGGATGTATCCTATTCAGAACTCTAGTACTTGTTTTTAATCTGCAACTATATAGAATAGCAGTGATCTTACCTCTTCACTATAAGCCTGAAAATTCACACCGTAATCCTGAAGCTGTACGAGTGTCAGAAGTTAGGATTTTCATGTTGAATAATGTTACAAGCAACTTTGTACAACATGTATTTTTTAAATATTTGAATATTTAATTCCAGACTCAAAATAATGCATGCTTGCTATGGTAACTGGAAAATTTGCTGCAGCCGAGTACCACAGTTCAGAACTTCATTCTCCCTTATATAGGAAAAACATAGCTGAGGAGCAGCAGCATAATTTAATATTTCTAACAAAACTGATCCATTCAAGACTATTAAAAGTACAAATTCAGTAGAAATGGGGCAGCTTGTCATGGATCAAGTATCACTCTAGTGACAAGAGCACCACCTATAGACTTTCTCTCAATGGAATTGCTCTGAGCAGAACAGTTTAATTTCCAGTTGACAAAAATGTAAATATTATGAGCCAGATCAACAGCTGGTATAAACTGATGCTTTACAACCATGCAAAAATTGCAAATTATTTCTACCAACTGAGGATCTGATCTCCTTTTTATAAATGTTAATAGTTTGATTTTTCCAACTTCAGCAAAAAAATGATCAAGAGGAACATAATATTTTGGATGAAGCGGACACTTAAATGTTCTTCTTAACATTGGCTATTAAATGCATTTTTGATTTTTTTTAAATATATAACATGATTCAATGATTTACTATATAGCTATCTGCATAAATAGGTAGGAAAGCAATTAAAACACTGATCCCAGTAAAAATTATTTGGCATTAAAGTAATTGCACTTCCTCCTCTTGCCAGATACATATGCCCCTGAAATGCAATGAGGACCAGACGGAGCCCTTTACTTACTTGGTCAGCAGTTACTCAACCAAATAGTCCCATAGAGTCAATGAAACAATGAGTCACTTTGGTGCTCGCTAATGTGAGAAAATTTGACCCAGAGGGTACATCTGCACAGAGATGAAAACCCCATGGCTCAACCACTGCTGGCCAGGGTCAGCTGATTCCCGGAGCTTAGGCTGCAGGGCTAAAAATTGCGGTGTAGACATTTGGGCTGTCTACACAGCAATTTTTAGCCCAAAGCCCCACAAGCCCAAGGCAGCTATGGGTTTTTTATCCCTGTGCAGACCTACAGCACCTTAAAATAAGTCACTTGGGGTCAGGCCAATACAAACTTTGGCCCAATTAAAAATATATATTCATATGTTGATATTCAAGTGTAAAGTGACAGCATGCTAAACTGTATTGTTAACATTTACAGAGCCACACTAAGCTCTTTCTTCAAATCAGTTTCCATTCGACACTTTCATTTGGCTTTCTAGATGCAAAGAAGATATTTTTTACTGGCACAAAGAAACTAATACAAGTATTTGCTTACTTAAATGAGTGAAAGTTATTACCATACATTTTATTATTTTATACTTAAGCCATGTAGCATAAACTTTCCCCATCCTCAGCTGTATATTTAATATATAGATAGAATATGCTATTAGTGTAGGATACTTTTTTCTGTTTATAGCAGTGCAGTGCTGTCAGTACAGAATGGCTGATGCTTCTCTGGTATGCTGCTGTATTACAAAAGGCAGATTTACAATGTCATCAACAGTAAAACAACTTTTTTTATGCAAGTTATTTCAGTAAAGTTAATTGGACTATTCATCTGAGTAACCTGGAATTAGTTAACCTAGTTAATCTGGAGTAACCTGGAGTTAACCTGGAGTAACTCATCTGGAGTAACCTGGAGTTAGTTAACCTAGTTAATCTGGAGTAACCTGGAGTAACTCATCTGGAGTAACCTGGAGTTAGTTAACCTAGTTAATCTGGAGTAACGCTACTGGAGTCAATAGAACTACAGCAGTGTAAATATTGTTTACTTACACATTATGAATGAATTATGTATGAATATTTGGGGTAATTTTAAATCACCGTAAGTTCTAGGCCTGTCATTGGCTACTGTCCAAGAAGACCATCTATGAACTGAAGATAAGCAGTGAACTATAGCACAAAGTCCCTTGAAGTCTGGACTGGTAGTGAACAACCATTCAGGGGCCCTTTAAGACCCAGTGATGGAGGTGTGCTCTCCCTGAGGAAGGTACAGATGGAGAGGCACTCTGACTATCTAAACCTAAGGAGGGAGTCTTGGAGTGAGGGAAACGATTAGAGATAAATGCTGGGGCAGGGTATAGTGTGTGTGGAGCGGGGGGAAGTGTTGGGAGATGTTCAGTTCAACACAAGCTCTATGAATCAGCCTCGATGGCTCAGTTCACAAGGGACTGCAACAGCTCAAGTCCTGGCTTCCTGTCAGTAAAGATCCCAATTCACTTTTCACAAACCTAAAGGTATTAGGTCTGGTCTGACCATTTACCTTTCTGCTTGTAAAACTTTCCCTGCACAGGATAGAGTATTCTTCCTCACTGTTTGGTCTGTGTGTGGTGGTGTTGTATCACACCCCAGTGGCATCTGACTCAGTTCTTACAGGATATAGTATGAGAAGCACTAAATTGATTCAAAATGATTTATTATGAAATACCCAGTTTAACATATTCTTCTTTACTAATTAAGAGTATGACTATAACAATGCTGTGCAGTACTACATAAATCACTGACTCACAACAGCATCGGGACTCTGATTTTAAGTAACAAAAGCTGGATCTCTATTTCTCTTTACATTAAGTGAAGGATATATGCTGACAAGTGAATTTCTGTAATCGACACTGTAAAAGGCTTTTTGAAAATACCTGCCCAGTGTAGCGCACTGCACAAAAACTCCTGTGCTATTTGCTGATAATGCAACCAGAGAAGCCTGCCAAAACCAGATGCCTCGACAATCAAAACCATCCTGCAAACTTGTTCCTTTTATTCCCCTTTTAGTATAAGCCCTCTCTTCTACAAGGTTTTCACACAACTGTTAAATGGCTCCCTATTGTACCTTATTTGCCCAAGCCTACTCAGTAACATGGACCGATAGTCTAAAAAGAGAGAGAAGGCAAAATCTTGCACCTTGCACATTTGCAATGTTATGTCATGTCCCACAAACAACTCCCTTGTTTATTTCTATTGAAAACTGTTCCTGCTTGACAGAACAAAACACCATCTCTCTAGCACAGGGGTTCTCAAACTGAGGGTCAGGACCCCTCAAGAGGTCACGAAGTTATTACTGGGGGGTTTCGCAAGCTGTCAGCCCCAGCGCATGCTGGGGCTTTGGGAGTCAGTCCTGCACATGGCTGACAGCCAGAGCCCTTCAGAGCTGGGTGGCAAGAGAACAGCAGCTGCTGGCCGGATGCTCTGAAGGCAGTGCCATTCCCAGAAGCAATGTAGAAGTAAGGGTGGCATGACATGGAGGAGAGGTGGCATGGCATTGGGGGTTGACACTTTGGGGAGGTTGTCACAGCCTGAAATATTTTCAACGGAGATCCCAGCAAAAAAAGATTGCGAACCCCTGCTCTAGCAGAAGCATCTCGGTGCTTTCCAGAGTCACACTCATGCTGAAGGCAGCTATTAGACCTCCCCTGGAAGTGTTTTCTCATCTATTTAAGCCAGCAACGGCTTCCAGGGTAGTTGTGGGAAGTATATTCCCCAGCAATTGAGCCCTGATTATCACAACCATAACATTCAACTTTTGCCTGCCCAGGAAGCAAACAATACAGTCTGAAATGTTGAAACTGGGCCCTCTGCATAAAGTTCACAGCAAGAAATGCAGTGCATATATACACACATGTTTCTTGTGGTGAGATATGGGGGGAGTGAGAATGAGGGGGATTTTTTTATCCAATATCATGGACCTGATCTTACTTCTCTCAAAGTTGAAAACATACTGCTGTCAGCGTCAGGAACTCAGAGATCACATGACTCAAAGTAATTTCAGAGTTACTGGAAATACTTTTCAAGCTCCACGTCTTAGGTTTTTCTATATCGCTCATCACACTAAGCAGCTTTGTGTGTGTCAAATACTTCATGTGCCTGCTCAAGTATCCAGCTGACAACCATGAAATTACATTTTATTTATATAGAGCCTTCCATTTTGAAAGAACCCAGAGCATTTTACAAAGTAAGGTCCTGATCTTGCAAAGATTTCAGTGGAATTATTAATTACCAAATTAAGCATATGCATAATATCCTGCAAAATCAGATCTTGAAACTGAGATAGGAATTATGCACAAGCATCACTTCATCTGCTATTAAAATACAGTTACCCCTGTGGCCAAATAAGGCAATATCACACAACACATAGTGATACAACCCAAAAGTTGGGGTTAGCACATGAAGAATATCACATTCAGTTGGAATTGCAGAAAGTAGTTATCCATGGAAGAATTTTACCAGACCGCCAGGACTGCCATTATTCTCAGGCCTGGTCTACATTCAGAAAGTAGGTTGGTGTAACTACATCTCTCAGGGGTATGAAAGCGGAGTGGATTTTTCATACTCTTGAGACACACAGTGAAACCAACCTAATCCTCAGTATAGACAATGCTAGGTCAACAGGCAAATCATCCCATCCACCTAGCTATCACCTCTCTAGAAGATGGGATACTTACACCATGGGAGGAGCCCTCCAATCAGCATAGGTAGTGTCTTCACTGAAGTACTTTAGTGGAGCTGCTGCAGATGAGCCCCTTAGCATCATGAGATTTTCAGTAACCACAAGTAATCAGGACCACAGTGCCTCCTGTGATGCCGGCTGACCAGGTGCCAGCTCATGCCACAGCCTCTAGGTGTCAACTGAATACCGACAAATACATAGCTGGAACAGTCTGGCTCACCTGTGTGTTCATATTGTTAAAATAGGTATTAGAGTTATAAAAATGTGTTTCATGTTTAGACTTTATTAAATGCTTCTAAATTGCAGCATACATTAATTTACTTATAATCCCTGAGTCCCATGTTATAAGGTAATATTTAACTGTTTGCTCTGTAATTGTAAATCACTGGTCAGGAGAGAAGCATTAGCAAGTGTGAAATACGAGTTTCCAACAGGAACCCAGCAAAAGAATGCCCATCAACACCAGGAAAACCATCATTGAGCATCAGAAGACAGATTGCTCCCCTCTTTGATGAAGAGGTGAAGTGCAACTGAATTCTTCCCAAAAACTGCATTTGCAGTTTGAAACAGAAGGGGGAAAGGAATAAAAAATCCCCCAGGGAGGAACTGAAGCTCTCATGATGCTTGGACTCTGAGGGGCAAGGATTACAAACATAAGCAAAAGACACCTACTGTTTGCCTGCATTATCCCTAACAGACATACAGAGCTTGCTTAGTATAAAAACTTCTGTTACCTTTTGAAACGTAAGACTGTAACTCATTTGTGTGCGTATGTTTACCTGCTTTAACCTTGTAAATAACTCTATTATTTCCTTTTCCTAGTTAATGAATTTGTAGTTTCTTTATTATAAGATTGGCTACAAGCAGGTATGAGAGCCAAGGTGCCACTGACCGGGGGTAAGTGACCGGTCCTTTGGGATTGTGAGTTACCTGAATAGTGTTGTGATTTTTGGTTTAAAGGGCCATCTATCACAAAGGCAAGCTTACCTATGCAACAAGATAGGTCAGAGAACCCAACTGTCTGTGACTCCACGGCTAGTCTGTTTCAGTGCCTAAGGCGTTTGTACTCGATACTTGACTGGTGAAACCTAAATATAAAACTCTCAGCCAATTTGGGGTTTGTGCCTTGCTTCTTAACAGTCTGCCCGGAGCTTGGTACTCCCACTCTTAGCCATTGCAGGATAACTTGACACTTCTTAGCAGGAACATCAACTCGGTAATCACTCAGAGGGAAGACTGCCAAATACCAAATCACAAACATCACTCCCTGATGGTCCTTAAAGTCTCCTTGCCAAGTATTGACTAGCTTCACCTGCTTAACTTGAGAGACTGATTGGGATCACAGCACAAGGACAAGAGCTAACTTATTTTAGCTGTTTCTGATTATGATTATCAAAAGTACACAGTAGATAATACTTCTCCTTCCTATAAATAAGTATATAAGAATTTGTGATGGTTTGAGTAACCTATCTACGTATGCCTGACAAATTCTGTTTAATAATGGGAACTGTATGTGTATCCGTATCAGAATGCAGGGTCAATTTTGAATGTGGAACTGTCTACCTTTTCTTCTGTCTTTTTACCTCTATGATCGACTGAAAATTCCCAGGGGTAGTGACACAGAGCTAGCAATGAAGACTCGTTAATCATTGATGGTCTTCTATTCACATGAAAGCCCCATTAAACAAAGAATTGCCCAGGAGAACAAGATGGGCTGCTAACAACCTATGGGGCTGTTTAAGGTGGTCACCCAACAAGGGGGACTGGAGGTTATAAAAGGATTCTCTCCATCTATTTGGAGGGAAGAGGGAAAGCAGAAGAGGTAGGGAGAGAGAGACTCTATGATTTGGAGAAGTCATGTGCAAGAGCAGAAGTATCCTGGACACCTTAAAGGACAGTGACTAAATCCCAAAGAATGCTCAACAGTAGTATGGAAACTGAAGCAAGGATGAGGTATAGGTGTTTTATTGTTTTGTCTAGATGCGTGTGTCTCGTGTTATTGAAAACAAAAAGAATAATTGTGTTAGAAACCATTGCGACATCTCTAAGTTATGTCATTCAACTCCCACATGGCCCTGGAGAGGTAAATTGTAAACCAGAGCGCCCAGAAGCCTGGACCAAGAGTGTACCTAAGCACCTGGGGTGTCTTGGGGGATCCACACTGGTCCTGGGGACCTCAGTCAGCTGGATCCGAGGTCCCACTTCCATGAAAGAGTAACAGGAAAAGCCTGTGCCCAGGAAGCATGCAGAGAGGCCAGAGACAGATACTGCTGGAGCCTACCCAGACCAAGTGAAAACTTGAAAGTTCACAGATCCAGCATGTAGGACCTAAACTCTTCAGTCTGGTGAATGTACAACTAAGCGGAGCATTTTCAGGGCTGTGACACAGATACAAAAATATTTCTGAGCCAGTCTGATACTTCCCTAACACAGAGCAAGGTTCCAATATGCTTATTCACCTTCAGTATTACCTTCACCCACCATAGTCCCAGTTTCAGTGGGACTACTTGCAGAATAAGGTGCTATTCCAGGTGAGCAAGACCGACAGGTTTATTATTTTGAATTAACCCCAAATGATTTATGGAGATAGCTGACCAAAAGTTGGCAATTCCATTTTGCAGTAGCTTTCAGATGTTTTTGTGAAAATGGTATTGTGTCAAAATGTCCATTTTTGAGCTTTTCCATTTTGGGTCTTGGGCTTTCTCTTCTCAGAAGTGACAAGAGACTCACTGTATAGGCTGTAGGCGACGTGGGACACCCAGGTTCAAGTTCCTGTTCTGCCTGACTCAGAAAGGTTGGGGATGAAACAATTTGCTCTGAATCAGGCAGACTTGATGCTGGGTCTTGCACCTCCCCAGCACCTGCCCTAACCTGAAGGCTATAAAATAAAGAGTCTCTCTTTTTTCAGAAGTAACTAGAGTTCTCTGGATTTAAAAATACTGTGGAATGGATATGCCTGTGAAAAGTTTCGACTTCAGTGAGTTTTGCCAAAAATGGTCTGATTCGTTCTGCTTATGGAACTGTATGTGTAGTTACTAAATTGTCCCTACACAGTGATAGAAATTCTGACTGATGTACAGTACTATGAAAAGCAAAGCAAAAAATAATAGTGAATAAAAGTTATAATATAATTCAGAACAATCTGAACACTGCAAAATCAATTTTACACTGGGCTGGGTGGGATCATTTACAAAGGAGTTTTATGTACTACAAACCAGAATGCAATAAAATGATAGTAAAATTAAGTAAAGTCTCAGTGCTTCAAGTAGCAGAACAACAGGTTGAAAAGGACATTTCTCAGAAAAAGTAATTTGCTGTGGAATGTGAAATATATAAAAGGATATATAAACTGAATTAGTTGAACATTTTAAACAGCCATTTCTATCCTTAATAGCATGAACAAGTCTCCTGGTTAGGAATCCTCATTCTGATAAAGAAACTGATGTTTTTTGACAAGATCAGGGAAAAGGAAAAAATTAATAGTTTATAGCTAAAGTATCTCTTGAGGATTGAAAATCTAATTATTCTGATATATGCTGCAGCTCCAAAAAAACATAGCAAGAAAAAGCCTGATGGAATCTTTATAAGTGTTTTCATTGGTACTGTAGGGACTTCACAGTTAGATCATAAGTGAAATCAGCTTAGTGGTCTTAGAGAATTTCAAACTACTGGCCTACACCACCTAAAGTTCCATTTAAGTTAAGTTTGGAAATAAAATAAGTATTAACTTGTCAGATCTATGTCTAATAATTTTGTATAGATTTTTTGTGTGAACTTAGTTCACTATTAGCAGTAAGGAATTTGTTACAAAACATATGAAAAAATAAACTTCAATCAAATCCCATATGAACTGAATGTTTTAAATGAAACCACTGAATTTAAGATTGTTTGTGAACCATTGTCAAAAATCAAACATTTGTTGCTCATAGCTGGATAATGCAATAATCAGCTGAAAAAACTATTAAAACAAGAATGTCTTTATTTCATTATTGCACTATACGTGCCAATCCAAAACTGAAGTGGCCCCACTCCCTATGAAGCATCATTCAGATCAGAGTGTAAAGGGACAAGTGGGTGGTAAAATAAAGCAGCAAGATTAGGGGATGGAGACAAACCTACAATTCATATTACTGCTTTATAAAGCAGTATATACAAAATAAAGATCGAATGTCCTAAGAAATACAGCAAAGTGAAAATGTTAAGTTATATTGCTGTCACAAAGATAGTCACATAAAAATATTCATATGACCCTTCAATGCAAAATGGGTTTTTAGTTCAACCTGAGAATGAAATGTATGGGATCATTTCTGAAGGTACTTATTGCAACTAGAGATTTCTAAATAGCAATATAATAGGTGGAAATGTGGAGCACAGATGAACCCAAAAAAAAGATAATGACTTTTTTTTTTAAGAGAAAGAAAATTCACACATTCAGAAAGACATTCTGCTTATCAAGGCATTACTGCTACTAATCCATTCATCTAGGTGAATTATATGTCTTCCAATGACAATGTTCAGTAAACACAAAAGCACAGAATGCCAGAGAAGATGATACATCTAGCACTATATTACTCTTTTAATGTTTCAGTTTACCAAAATGCATTTGATCTCAAGCACCAGTGCTACATTAAATAAGGCCAGTATTCTTGTTTTGCATTATCAGCCAATGATACACTGCTAGCTATCCCAATTTAAATAGGCCATTTTTTGATAAATCAGAAAGTCATAGCAATCCCAGTAGTATAAATATAGTGTTAATATTATGTTTGTTATTAGACTAGAGGGTTTGCATATTATTCTTTCTTTACAACTATAAATAAACTAACAGATCAAAAAAGCAATGCTGATTATTGAAGGATGCATAATTTCCATTTTACACTGCTTATGTGTCTATCATACACTTCAGCTAAATTCCTATACTTTATTCGGATTCAGTTGCCCTTTGAAATGTATAATGGTTTTGAACTATAGAAATGGATTTTGGAATATTGAAATGATAAAGTCTTTATTTCACTAAGATCAGTGACACAAATCTTTAAAATAAATAATGGGATTGCCAGTTAAAATAATTAAGTCTCTTATTTATAACTAGCATATACAAGGTTCAAGATAATCTTGATCTGAATAAATAAATATTCATTTTAACGTATAGTAAAATATATTTATACTGAGATACGATATTGTAATAAGATTACATAAAAAGTAAAAGGAACATGGGTCTTAATTTCACATCAAGTCCTAATGTTTACTGAACATTATGGATTTCCTTTGTGTTCTTAATTTAGGCAATAACCTTTTTTAAATGAACCTTTCAGCCGGTGCCAGCTGCTAAGAGCACTGACTCTTGGATAACAGGGTAAGACTACAGTTTGTAAATGCAGGAACACTCGGCATACAGATAAACAAACTGGAAGTGACATGACAAATGTTACAAGTTAAGTTAAACTACCGTAACTTTCCATTTCACTATTTGTGTTGCCAGCTGGAAAGAGTTTTGGCACAAATATTTAAAAAGATATGTGCAAAAGCATATGTGGATGTTTGATTTGTCCGATGCATGCCTACTCAAATCCCCTGTGTGCATATAAGTCAGAGCTATGCACACTTGTATTCAAGGCATCGATCTGAGAGGACCTAATTGCCCTAAAATCACACTCATTTCACTGTCACACTGAAGGCTCTACTCAACATCATACAGAATCAGACCCCTTTTGTGAACCTGTCACTTTGGTTCGTGTTTACAAATCCAGGGATTTGGGGCTCAGTCTTGCAGGGTGATGAGCACTTTGGCTCTGATCCAATAAAGCACTTAAACACAGAACTAGTCCTATTGGTTGCAGGATTTCAACTTTTAATTTTAAGTACGCATAGTCCCACTGATTTCCGTTGGACTACTCATGTGCTAACAGTTAAGCATGTGCTTTGATAATGGAGCTGGTGTGTGCCTAAACTAGGTTAATCCAAAATTGAGCATACATTTTTGTGTGCATCCATGTGTGCATTTGAGTCTCATTCTTCACCAAGCGCAGTTTCACAGCAAAAGATAGCTTTCACAGATGGAAAACTCATTGACTTTTAAAATCACTAGGCCAGATCCTCAGTGGTAGAGCTCCACTGATGTTAATGGGGTGGTGTCCCAGTATTATGTTCATATTACAGAGGTGGGAACAAAGCTGACCAATGAACTTCAAGACCAAACGAAGCAGAGCACTGATCTGATTATCAGTTTCAGAGATGGGAAGTTGTCTTGGCATTAAGGGAACACCTTTAGATATACATAATATTACATTGTGCTTTTTGGCTTGGCTAAGGGGAAAGATGGACATGACGGTCCGAAGAGTGAGAGGAATTGTTTTGGCAGGAATTGTTCAAGGAGGTGTAACTACCATAGAAGTAATGGAATACAATCAACATAGATGAATTTTGATAGCTTCTTGGGAAATATTCCTAGCAATTATGTTGGAATTATCTTCCAATGGAAGAGGTAGCAGTGCCATTTCTTGACTGATTTTTCAATTGGACTGGAAAAAAACTCTAGAAAAAGCTCATTTGGAGTTATAATCCTGCACTGGCAATAAAATGGAGTAGAGGACTTCACATTTTTCCATCTATATAATTTATGGGCCTAATACAACTTCCATTACTTTTATAAATTAGTGGGCCCCATAAAGTTAATTAGCTATCAGTCAAAAAGGTGCACGCCTACAAACGTGACCGAGAGGTACACAATGAATCTCAGTGTAAAATTTGTATCAACATTCTATGCCCTGAATCTCTATCAGCTTTCTTCATGGCAAGAACTCTCTGTAAAAATCCATAAAGCCATTACATTATTAAGGGCACAAGAGCAAACTATTCCACTGCATAGGAAACATAGAAGTATGGCAAGAGACCATCCTGGCTGAACCAAAAGATCTTTAATGATCTCAAACTCAAAAAAGAGACCTACAAAAAGCGGAAACTAGGTCAAATTACAAAGGATGAATATAAACACAAGTATGTAGGGACAAAACTAGAAAGGCCAAGGCACAAAATGAGATTAAAATAGCAAGAGGCAAAAGATAACAAGAAAATATTTTACAAATACATTAAAACCAAGAGGAAGACCAAGGACAGGGTAGGCCCATTACTCAAATAAGAGGGGGAAACAATAACAGAAAATGTGGAAATGATAGAAGGGATAAATGACTCTTTTGTTTCAGTTTTCACCAAAAAGGTTAGCAGCTATTGGATGTCTAACACCGTGAATGTCAGTAAAAAGAAGGTAGGATATCAGATTAAAATAGGGAACAAAACAAGTTAAAATTATTTAGAGAAGTTAGATGTCTTCAAGTCACCAGGGCCTGATGAAATACATTGTACAATATTCAAACAGTTGACTGAAGAGATATCTTATCTTTGAGAAGTCATGGACAATGAGATAGGTTCCAGAGAACAGGAAAAGGGCAAATATAGTGCCAATCTATAAATAGGGAAATAAGGACAACCCGGGGAATTACAGACCAGTCAGCTTAATTTCAGTACCCGAGAAAGGTAATGGAGCAAATAATTAAGCAATCAATTCGCAAACACCTAGAATATAATAAGATAATATGTAACAGTCAGCAAGGATTTGTCAAGAACAAATCATGTTAGTTAAACCAACTTGATAGTTTTCTTTGACAGGGTAGCAAGCCTGGATGACAGGAGGGAAGCAGTAGATATGGTGTGTGTATACACACACACACATATATATATACACATACACTTGGTATATCTTGACTTTAGTAAGGCTTTTGGTACTGTCTCACATGACCTCCTCATAAACAAACTAGGGAAATAAAACCTAAATGGAGCTACTATAAGGTAGATGCATAGCTGGTTGGAAAACCATTCCCAGAGTGTAGTTATCAGTGGTTCACAGTCAAGTTGGAAAGGCACATCAAGTTGGGTTCCACAGGTATCAGTACTGGATCCAGTTCTGTTCAATATCTTACAATGATTTAGATAATGGCATAGAGAGTACACTTATAACATTTACAGATGAAACCTAAAAGGGGTTGCAAGTGCTTTGGAAGATAGGATTAAAATTCAAAATGATCTAGACAAACTGGAGAAATGGTCTGAAATAAACAGAATGAAATTCAATAAGGACAAATGCAAAGTACTCCATTTAGGAAGGAACAATAAATGTCATACATACAAAATGGGAAATGACTCCCTAGGAAAGAGTACTGCAGAAATTGATTTGGGGGTCATAGTGGATCACAAGCTAAACATGAGTTAACGGTATCACATTGGTGGAAAAAAAAATATATATCATTCTGAGATTTATTGGCAGGAGCACTGTAAGCAGACAATGAAGTAATTCTTCAGCTCTACTCCACACCAATTAGAATACAACTGAAGTTCTGTGTCCAGTTCTAGGTGCTACATTTCAGGAAAGATGTGGACAAATTGGAGAAAGAGCAACAAAATGATTAAAGGTCTAGGGCTTGTTTAATCTGGGGAAAACTGGGCTTGTTTAATCTGGAGAAGAAAAGACTAAGGGGGACATGGTAACAATTTTCAAGTTGTTTCCACTTGTTACAAGGAGGAGAGAGAAAAATTGTTCTCCTTAACCTCTGAGGATAGGACAAGAAGCAATAGGCTTAAATTGCAGCAAGGGCAGTTCAGGTTGGACATTGGGAAAAACTTCCTAATGTCAGGATAGTTAAGCAATGGAATAAATTGCCTTAGGGAGTTTGTGGAATCTCCATCATTGGAGATTTTTAAAAGCAGGTTAGACAAACACCTGTCAGGGTTGGTCTAGATAATGCTTGGTCTTGCCATAAGTGCCAGGGACTGGACTAGATGGCATCTTGAGGTCCCTTCCAGTTCTATGATTCTACATTGTCTTTCAGATCCCTTCTTTAAACTCACCTCTGCCATGTCATTTTCAAAACACTCGGGAATGAGTAGGTGGTTAGTGTGCCGTAACTTATGTTTATCATAAGGGTGCTTCTCCAGGGTGCTTAACCTTGTCCTTTTCCTCTCTTTGTTATATCCAGCTGTTGTCCATCCTATGCTAAGACTGTAAGCTCTTTGTGGCAGAGTCTGTCTTGCTATTACATATGAGAGTGGCTCCTAGCACAATGGTCCCTTGATCTATGATTGGAGCCTCTAGCTTGTCCTGCAATTAACAAAATAAAAAACCCAAAACGCCCAACACTCTGCATCACTATCAAAAATAAATTCATTAAGACTGTAGAGCAGTCAACAGACTAACATTCAGATAGCAGTTTCGTTAACTTGCGATGATGTCTGGATTTACAGGTTACAGTAGCTATACTGAAGTTAGTTGACCCTGACAAAATTCACCATAGAGTACTTAAAGAAGTAGCTGAAGCAATCTCAGAACCATGAGCAATTATTTTCAAGAACTCATAGAAGACAGATGACTTCCCAGAGGACTAGAGAAGGGCAAACCTAGCACCTATATTTTAAAAAGGCAACAAAAGGACCTGGGGAAGACCACTTAGCCTAGCTTTGGTATCTGGAAAGATATTAGAACAAATTCTGAAAATCAGTTTGTAAACGCCTAAAGGATAATAGGATTATAAGTAATAGCCAGGATGGATTTGTCAAGAACAAATTATGCCAAACCAACCTAATTTCCTTCTTTGACTGGATTCTTGGCATAGGGGGTGTGTGGGAAGCAGCAGACATGATATATCTTGTTTTTAATATGGCTTTTGACACAGTCTCACATGACATTCTCATGAAATACTATGAAGTGGGTGCAAAACTGGTTGAAAAACCATACTCCCAGGGTAGTTGTCAATAGTTTGCTGTCAAACTGGGAGGGTGTATCTACAGGGCACCTGCTGGGGTCAGTCCTTGGCCCAGTACAATTCAACATTTTCATTAATGACTTGGATAATGGAGAAGAAAGCATACTTATTTTTGGATAACCACAGGCTGAGAGGGTTTGCAAGTACTTTGTAGGACAGGATTGGAATTCAAAATAACCTTGGAAAATTGGAGAATTGGTCTGAAATCAGCATGATGAAATTCAATAAAGACAAGTACACAGCACTAAACTTAGGAAAGAAACATCACAAGTACAAATACAAAATGGGGAAAAACTAGCTAGACAATAGTACTACTGAAAAGGAGCTGGGGGTTATAGTGAATCATACACTGAATATGAGTCAACAACATGATGCAGTGCAAAAACAGATAATATTCTAGGGTGTATTACCAGGAGTGTTTTATGTAAAGACATGATAGGCAATTGTTCTGCTCTACTTGGTCTCAGCTGGAGTACTATGTCCAGTTCTAGGTACCAAACTTTAAAAAAAGATGTGAACAAATTAGAGAATCCAGAGGAGAGTAACGAAAATAATAAATGGCTTAGAAAACCTGACCTATGAGGAAAGGTTAAATAAAATTGTGTATGTTTAGAGAAAAGAATACTGGGGAGGAGGAAGGGAGCCTGATAACAGTCTTCAAATATATTAAGGGCTGTTACAAAGAAGAGGAGGATGTATTGTTCTCTATGTCCACTGAATGTAGGTCAAGAAGTAAGAGGCTTAATCTGCAACAAGGGACATTTACGTTAGATATTAGGAAAAACTGCCGAACAGTAAGGGTAGTTAAACACTGGAATAGGCTTCCAAGGGAGGTTGTGTAACCCTTGTCATTGGAGGTTTTTAAAAACAGGTAAGACAAACACCTGTTAGGGATGGTCCTGTGTCCACACAGAGGACTGAACTAGGTAACCACTCAAGGTCCATTCCAGCCCTACATTTTGAGGATTCGATTTACCAATGAGCTTTTAATTCCCAAGTTAGTTTTAGTTTAACTCTGTGCTGTTCATACTCTCCCATGCTGTTTTTACATGTCGGATTGTAGATCCTTTTATATTTATTGCTGCTCTCAGAAAAGCTCCTGGGCCTTAGGTTGTCAAGTTGTAACAGCAGTTAATCTAAATGACAGCAGCTTTAGTACATTTGTTTAATTGTGACTACAAATTATTTGTCAGGGTAAGAAAACTCCAAACATTAAAAGAAAATAATCTTTTTTTAAAAATGAGGTTTTTTTATTATTAAGGGTTGATTCCATAAAGAGGAGAGAAGAATGTATTTATAGACAAGTAGCTCATAAGAAGATGACATATCAATTGCTATGGCAGAGGTCATTTCTGGGGAATAGAAGAGAGTTTCTAAGATTGAAGAGGCATGGGAAATCCCAAACTCTTTCATCTCAGCAAAGCCCATTTTAAGGAATGGAACAGCACAAAGAGAGATCATCCAGAATAAATTAAGGGCATGGTCATTTAAAAGATTCTAGACCCCCTGAAAGCACCACATCTGGCAGTAATCTCTGTTATTTTAAACTATGTGCAATTCCATTTGAAGTCAAGAAAGATGTACCAGTATGTCTAAGGGCAGGATCTGTTATAATGCCCACCCAGGGGGCAAAAGGTCTTGCATGTTGCAAACTACACTACAAGAAAATGTGATAAACTTAGATACTCAGTGTACAACTTGTGCATCTCTTTCCTAGAAAAAGTGTGTTGCAGGTTTTCATCCAAGAGATTTGCCGGGTTAAGTGGTACCTTTATAAACCTTTTACACCTGCTGTGTGTGAAAGTTATTGCAGCCATATTGTGGAAAATAAATTCTATTGTATCAGGGGGGTTACATGTAATCCCATGTAAATGTGCCTGTCTTCAGCTGAAGGTCACAGGGAAAAAACTGCAGAGCAAAAACCAGGAATGTATTTCCTTGTTGCATCTATTTTTGGAAGTAGTGAAAATGCAAACACTTTCAAAATGTGGGCTGATGAAATTAGAGCTTACCCTACATTTTGAAATTATGACTTTGGAAATTTAAAACAGAAATATCACCCACCCGGTTCAGTGGGTGAGTAAACTTGATGGAGCCAGTAGGGAAAGGGGGACTGTTCCAGTAGCAAGGGAGGAAAACACTAGCCAAGGGACAATAGGTAGCTCCTCCCCCTGGAAGTCTCTAACTCCCATTGGCCAGCAGTCAGAGAGAGGTGCTGATAGGTCAGCATTCCCCAGCTCCCAGGATTTAGCCTAGCACAGGGGCCATGTGGAGTTTCTTTCTGCTCTGTTTCAGTAGCCTACCCTACTCACTCAAACTAGGAATGGGAACCCGGCCTGATGGGCTAGACCCACAGCATCTATCACCTGTTTAAGGGGTCAGGAAGGAATTTTTTCTCCCTGCATTAATTGGACAAGGACCAAGGGATTTTTACCTTCCTCACAGCACATTTAAACAACAGTGGGTTAAGTAGTTCTTAAAGGTGTGTACATCAATACATTTTTTTTATGAGTTGATAGACTGGTGGCCCCTTAGGGCTGTAAAAATGATATTTGTGACCCTCAAGCCCAAAAAGTTGGGAACAACTGGGTTATATGATAAGTAGCCTGGTAACCCCTGCACCAGAATCAATTAAATGCCTTGTATAGGAGAGTTTGGGTGGTGGGCAGGTACTACCCCTTCCCTGCATAGAAGTTTAATAAAGCTTGCAGCCTACCACATAATTCTGTGTGTCTGTCCTTATTTTGGCGCTGTGTTCACATCAATAACCTTTCTTCCAGTTCTATTAGAATTTACCTGCTCCCTTCCATTCTCTTCTATATAGGCTCTTATACCACACTTAGCACTATCCATTTGCCTTCCAGTAGTACATTAAATAAAGTGACTAACATCTGTCACGTGTAATTTGTTCTCTCACCCTCTCCCCATGGGGACAGCTGTGTGCACAGAGAAGTGTTTTGTTTTGGTAGAAACTTTTGTTGTTGTGGGGTTATTGTTTTTATGTGCACATTGCTAGTTGAATGGAGGGGTTGTTGAGCTTTTTTAAAGATACATGCTGTTACGTGTTTATATCAGAGAAGGTAATGTCCAAGAAGTGAGCTTTGCACTTGAAGTGAAAGGTGGTGAGGTTTGTGATATCCTTAGTTGCTGTGGGAGTTAATTCCACAGTTTCAGACCAGACTTTGAGAAAGTTCTGCCTCCCACACGGATGAACTTTATACTCACTTATGGAACTAGAACTCTTAGAATATGAAGACATGCAGTTCATATATATCAGCATCCTGCTGTGGTAGTGGAAACATTTTGATCTATTATGTTAATCTGATTAATAGCAGATTATTCACAGTGGAAGGACATTGTTTACTGGTTCTGAATTTTATTAGAACTATCAAAATGTTCTATGCTCTACATTACCTATGTAAAAGAAATATTGTAGGCAATATTAAAGCAGAATAATAGAGATTAAAAAAGTTCTCAAATACTGTGTAGGATAATCCTATTCCAAGCAATTAAATTGTCAATAGAGTCACTTATTCCACACTTACTGATGCGCTGTATAGAATACACAAATAGCTTCATGTGATGAATAGCACAGGCAGACGCAATATGTCCTCAGTACAAGCCTTAGCCCTCAAACTCCCATTTAACTTGGCTGATTAGCATCCTACACAACATCCAGCACCCTTCCCTTTGGCTCTCTCTGAATTCAAATGAAGTGGGTTTCTGCCCATGAAAGTTTATGCCCAAATAAATTTGTTAGTCTTTAACATGCCACAAGACTCTCACTGTTTTGCTAAAAACAGACTAACACGGCTACCCCTCTGGAACTCTTGATTCAGAGGCACTCAGCCTTTTATGCAATTGAATAGTGCTAATGAGATACACTTGCTCTCCACACCTTCTATCAGCTTCATGCAGGCTGACATCCAGTTAGTATCCTATATGTTAAGACCAAGTGACACAGCCTTCTAATGCTTTGTACTTGCAGACACCTATGTACCTCAACTCTCACAAAGAAGGAAAACCAGCCACACAGCAATGAGACCAGCCCAGTCCAGTTGATCTTTTTTGTGTAATCCCCAGCCACACTTCTCAGACAAACAACAGAAGAGCAAATGGCAAAACAAGGAACATTTGTAAAGGCATCAAAGCAAACAAGTGTGATAACCATCTTTAATGTGTGTCCTTAAATTCAAGGTGCATTGAACAAACCATATATTTTCCAGAAAAACCATATAAGAATTCATCTTTCAAGCGTCAGTAAGCTGGTGCATTAGATGACTCTCCTGACAAAGCAATGTTAGCATCTCATTGTAGTATGCAGGAAAGAACAGAAGACTAATTTTGTAGCAGTTTTCCTAATTAGGTAAAAAGAAGCACAATTTTGTTGAACCTCCTTTGCTTATAATCATAAGGGATAAAAAAACATGTAAAGTGTTTGCAACAGGTATTGTTGTTTTGCACATAAGTGGAATGTAATGCATGGTACAAAATAATCATTCCCTTGCATTCTACAATTGAAAAGTACTTTAAACTTGATGGTAAGACACACACATACACACACCCCCCTTTCAATAGAATAAACCCGAGAACAAGCTTTAATGGTAGAATGCTTTGAAGAGAACACCACCAGGAGGGCTCTATAGCTGATGCATAATTAATAGAAAGTAAATCAGTTGCTTTGTATAGAGGATAAGGTAAAAGCCCAGTCAAAATAACCAACCTCATCATGACATTTTGATTCCAACAGAAATTAATTTTGTGAACTGCAGGGGTTTGAAATAAACATCTGAGTACTAAAAAGACCTATTGCAGGCATCTCAGCATGGAGGAAAGATTGAAAAGCACTGTCAGAATAAAGGTTACAATCTCATGGCTACTCTATGTAAGGACAATTTTTTTTCTTGTGGTCTTTTGGAAAGGAGGAGGATAAATGGGTACCACAGGCCCTCACAGTTGGAACATATGTTGTTGAGAGAAGCTGGCCCAAGTATGTAATCTTAGATGGCAATCCGAACCTCAAAATATTCAATGAATTTAGAACATTAAGGCCATAATGGCTTCACTCCATTGATTTCAAATGGAGAGATGTTGATTTATACCAGCTGAGACTCTAAATATGTAATTATTTTCAAAATATATGTGATCTCTTGAACATCAGGTGAGAAAAAAACCCTATTCCTTCATTTTACATCACACAAAGTAAGATCCATGTAAACTGTACTAAAGCGAAGGTGATAAAGATTCATTTGTGTGTTAATCTAAGATGTAAAGAAAAGGTGTTCATCTAATCCTTTTGGTTTTAACACCATAGCATTTATATTAAACCTATAGAACGGCAAGCCACTTAGAAACATTTGAACGAAGCCACTGGGTAATAGCTAGTAAAATATCAAATAATCTGCAAAACCATATAATTAATAGGCAAGTCACCAAAGGTTCAGAGGGTCAGATAAATCCCACAATTGTGGACATTTTATCCACAAATACTCTAACTTTTTAAGGCTCTCATCTCCTTTCCGACCATATTACACCTCTTTTTTTCCATGTTCAAAAGACATTCAATGAAAATGGCCTTGTCTCAAAATGAATGTTCACAAAAAAGCTATTTCTTTCAAAATTTTGAAAGGTTCTTTTTTTTTAAACACACTTCAAAGCAAAATTTTTCACTTTTTTGGTGAAAAAAATGGAAAATGTTTACAGATTTTTGTTTTAAATGTTGAATTTCTTTCAAAATGTTTCAATTTTATTTACCACCTCTACTCAGGAGTAGCCCTAACAGATTCCACACAGTGCTTGCTTGGTCAGAGAATAGTTAACTTAATTTGGGGGCATCAGGAGAAACGGAAGGTGTCTATGGGGCTATGTTATGGAACTGGGAGCATAACCCCTTTCCCTTTTGGGCTCAGGCCTGCCAAGTTCTGAGAACTCTGACCCCCAATCCAGGAAAACACTCTCTGTATGGATGCCACTGAGACCATTTATGAGTTTAAAGTTTAGCATGTGCTTTTATGCTGGATCAGGACCAGAATGCTCAGCACTTTCATAGAACAATAGGACTGGAAAGGACTTTGAGACGTCTTCTAGTCCAGTCCCCTGTACTTATGGTAAGACCAAGCTTATCTAGACCATCCCTGGCAGGTGTTTGTCTAATCTGCTCTTAAGAATCTCCAATGATGGAGATTCCACAACCTCCCTAAGGCAATTTATTCCAGTGCTTACCTACCCTGACAGGAAGTTTTTCGTAATGTCCAATCTAAACCACTCTTGCAGCAATTTAAACCCATTGCTTCTTGTCCTTTTCTCAGAGGTTAAGGAGAACAATTTTATTCCTTGCTCCTTGTAACAACCTGAAACAACTTGAAAACTGTTATATCCCCCCTCAATGTTCTCTTCTTCAGACTAACCAAACCCAATTTTTTTTTCAATATTCCCTCAGAAGTCATGTTTACTAGAGCTTTAATCATTTTTGTTGCTCTTCTCTGGAATTTCTCCAATTTGTCCACATCTTTCCTGAAATGTGGTGCCCAGAACTGGACACAATATTTCAGGTGAGGCCTGTTCAGCGCAGATCAGTTACTTCTCGTGTCTTGCTTTCAACACTCCTGCCAATACATCCCAGAATGATGTTTGCTTTTTTTGTAACAGTGTTACACTGGTGACTCATATTTAGCTTGTGACCCACTATGACCCCAGATTCCCTTTCTGCAGTACTCTTTCCAAGGGAGTCATTTCCCATTGTGTGTGTATGCCATTAATTGTTCCTTCCTAAGTGGAGTACTTTGCATGTGTCCTTTTTGAATTTCATCCTATTTACTTCAGACCATTTCACCTGTTTTTCCAGCTCATTTTGAATTTGAATCCTATTCTTCCACCTTGGTATCATCCACAAACTTTATAATTGTACTATCTATGCATTATCTAAATCACTGATGAAGATATTGAACTGAACCAGACCCAGAACTGATTCCTGTGGGACCCCACTTCATATGCCCTTCCAACTTGACTGTGAACCACTAATAACTCCTCTCTCTGAACCATTTTCTAACCAGTTTTGCAGCCCTCTTATAGTAGCTCTATCTAGGGTTGTATTTCCCTAGTATTTATGAGGTCATGCAAGACAGTATCAAAAGCTTTACTAAAGTCAAGATATAGCACATCTACCACTTCCCCCCCATCCACAAGGCTTGTTACCCTTCAAAAAAAAGCTATCAGGTTGGTTTGACATGATTTGTTCTTGACAAATCCATGTTGACGTTATCACCTAGGTGTTTGCAAATGATTGTTTATTTATTTGCTCCATTATCTTTCTTGGATACTGAAGTTAAGCTGACTGGTCTGTAATTCCCTGGATTGTCCTTATTTCCCTTTTTATAGACTGGCACTATATTTGCCCTTTTCCCGTCCTCTGTGCAATACTTTAATGAAAGTCATTATTTCACTTATTTTGTTACTTTGCTTTATGCTTAAAAATGACAAAAGGACACAAGTGATGTGATACTTATGATTTCCACTCACAAGAGTGGGGAAGCTTTCCTTCTTTATTGTATCTCATCACAATATCATACAAACTGTAATAACCAGTCACAAAAGCCTCAGGCGAGGACACAGAAAGAAAGCCTACATCTGTTTCCTAGCGTTAGAGCATTTGATTCAGATTCTTAGCAATACTTTTATACACAGTTTTGTGCTTAATACTCTTCAGCACTTCTCATTAAAAACAGCCTCTAAATACTGGTACTATATATTAAATTAGGCCACCACCAAATTTGTCTAATTGTAGACATGATTTATATCTGAGGCACAGGTCACATAATTGGGGAATGGTTGTACACATTTTACCTAGAGAGAGTGAGAAAAGATAATCCCTATAGAAAAGCATTCATTATGATGCGCAAGTCAAGGAAGAGACACTTCAAATATCTGGAAGAAGTGAGAATTCAGACAATGATTGCAGTGGTGGTCGTTGTCCGGTTTGTCTGGGGATGGGATGTACACTTAGGGGTGGGGGATGAGAGAGGCACAAAGCTGCTGCAAATGTAGAGTGGATCAGCATGGCGACACTGACTCATCCCCTAGCAATTAGAAGGGCTGGGGACTTGATAAAGAGCAAGCCTGGCAGGAGAGGCCCCTTGACCCCGGACAAGGAGGAGCAGCACTCATCCTCCTTTCCCTCAGAAGGAGCAAAATACCAGGTTTGGTCAGTACTTGCTGTGGGCATTGCACTAGCTGCTCCTTTCTCAGGGGGCTGCAAAGGAATTTTTCCTTCACCATCAGATGAAGTGTCAAGTGTGCATGGGGGAAGTTTTGCCTTCCACACAGCGGTTTCACCCAGGGCTTTGCTATGGTGAGTAGGGAAGGGAGTTAGGGGATGACATTGTAACTCATTACTTCAGTGTGGGGTGGATGTCCAGTGCAGGTACTTCATAAATTGACCAGATAAATGGCTTGGTAAAGTACTTAAAAAGAAGGTGTTTGTTAAAGGAACAGAACAGGGTGGGGGGCTCCACAGAGATCCAAACCTCCACCCCTTCCTTATAGGCCACCTTAACCCTCATTTGGTGTGGGAGGGGCACAGTAAGGTCCCAGAAATGAGTTGCTGGGGGACCAAGGAGGAAAAAAGGGGGGGCTGGAAGAAGCCCCTGGGTAGGTGTTGAAATGATTGGGAGTTACTTGCACTGTACACTTTTATCTGCCAGATGTCTAATAATAAAGTTGTGGCCTGGTTAAACCATATCCAGTATCTCCTGTCTTCTTAGTATAGCCAGACAACAGGTAGTTGGAACTGGAAGATATTCTGATGCTCTCATTTCTCTGAAATGACTTCAATTCAGCTATAAAATTGAATGCTCGCTGTTAATAGAGACGTACAGTAACAATTGCAGGCAGTCATTTACAATATGAATATTTCAGACTAGAATATTTTGTTTTGGTTTGGTTTGTTGTTTTTAAAAAAAGGGCACTTTCTATAAATTAGTCTAATATAATACACTCTTCATTTGATGTTGAAATGATCGTAGTGCTGCAGTGAAATATAAAACAAAAATATTATTACCCTTCAGCCATCAGTCCTTTCCATTCCTATTTGAACAAAATAACCAACAAATCAAATGCCACTTCAAGTTATCCTTCATATTATTTTATTGTTTGCAATATTCACTTTTCCCACACTAACTTGCCCTAAATTGCCATCTTCTGGGATTTCATTGTCTTAATACACAAAAAATGATTTTGAGCTTATAAATATCTGACGCTTTCCTGCTTAACCCCATCATAACTATGACTGATGGTTATGACTGAGTGCAGCATAATGAACAAATCAGTATGTTTGTCATGGCAAGGACTTACATGATTAAAAAGCTGAATTTTTCATAACAAATCATGGTCTTTTTAGCTATTGGGCAAGATTCTGCCATCAGTTAGTATAAATTGGACACTACAGATGTCCAAATAGTGACTTGGGAATCTCTGGTGAGCAGTAAATTCTGAAACTAGAATTCCACCTGTACGAGGGAGAGCCAGTTCCCTTCTTTATAGACTATGATACTTTGTGCTTATTTCCATGTAGAGTGCACATAGCAAGTGTAACTTGGTGCCACCAATTTGTAAGGTTTTTTCCCTAGGTTTAGGATTTTCTGAGAAGGGCAATCAATGCCCAGATCTGCTGCCACTGAATCTAGGAGGAGCAGGTCTGGGCAGGAAACAGTTTTCCTATTCTGTGAGAATTAGAATATGTTTAACATAAATTCTGATCCTGAATCAGGACAAGAAGTCTAAATCTCAACTTTTGTTGTGAACTGACAAATTAAAAAGATGTGATAACTTGGTCAGCCAAAATGTTTTGTTTAAATAATTTTAATGTTTCATTTTAGTTTTGATTTTTCTCTTTTGCAATGCAAATTAAGTTGTTTAAAAACAAAGGCTATATATATATTTATATAGCTTCATTTCAAAATGAAAACCAATACTTTTCATTTTAAAAAAATCCAAAAGGGATGTGTTGACAATTTTGAAACTTTCTTCCTCCTCAACATTTTGTCAGGTCAGGAAATTTATCGAAACCAACCCATTCTTGAGAACAGTTTAGATTTTGGTGAGTTAGCATTCCTTGAGAAAAAAATTTTATTGAAAAATTCTCAGACCGTGTATTGGAGTCTAGCCATTTATGGAAACAGCATCTGGTGCACAATTGATTAAATTCTCAATGGCACAATGGGACCTTAAAGCTGCCTGAAATGGAAATTCTTCTCCAGCAAAGAACGAGAAGAGAAAACAGAAACAAAAACAACATAGACAAAAGTGATGGGGCCCAGTAGACATCTGTCCAAAACCCCTTGTGTTGGTCTTAGGAATGCATATATTATTTCCATGTTATATTGCATGCTCTGTTTTTTGTTCCCAGGCCTCTTTAGATTGAATGTGGAGGACACACCAGAAATTTTTGCTGCCTAATAGGGAAACAAGATAAATAAGTATTTTCTTCAGTGCTTCACCTAATGTTGTATTGCTGTCAGAAATGTCCTTCATACCTTTCTGTTGGCCTAAATGTGGACTAAGTCTAGAACTGGCTCCAAATTAAGTTATTGTAATCTACCTTTCTACCTGATCTGAGGTAAATAACTAAGAAGAAGTCATTTTTCTAAAACATGTTATTTTGAATTGGCCACATAAGCAGCCAGGCACTGTGATGGTGTTTGCTTTAGAAATGTCAGTAATAATAACTTAATAAAAATTCGAAAATGCAGTTTGTTTATTTTCTGGGCAAATATTTTTTGACACGCACACAATTATTTCACTAAAAAACTTATCACCCAATTCAGAGGCAGAAATCCATCCTTTAATCCCTCAAATCCTCAAAAATTATAGTATAACTTTCAATGTGCTATCTATAGGCTTTGCCAACCATAACACTTTATTGTACCAGAGAGTTCCAGTGCTGAGGCACAGCTTCATGCAGTAAAGTTACTATCATCATTACAACCTCATTTGCTGTCCATCTCAGTATCATGATACAAAGCATCCTTTCCCAGTGCCCAGCATGACTATGTAAGGCTTTACTATAGTCAGTTCATCTCTTCATCTTTGCCATTAAAAGACCAGCTATGCCAGCATTTGTCATCTCTATAGTCTATCTTTCATCTTTACTTCTTTTGATATGGTCACACAGCCTATTCCCACTATAGCTTTTTCATTGTAAGACAGTTTTCATTGTGGCTTGTTCTTTGTGCACATTTGTTTGACCTTTTCACTCTCCATGTGACACCAAGCACAGTTACTCCATTGCTAAGTTACTTCATTGCCAAAGTTATTTCATTGCCAAGA
This sequence comes from Mesoclemmys tuberculata, assembly GCA_007922155.1. NCBI lineage: Eukaryota > Metazoa > Chordata > Testudines > Chelidae > Mesoclemmys > Mesoclemmys tuberculata. The sequence continues at coordinate 29,411,351 of ML675620.1, read as the reverse complement.
CTTCTGCTTTAACTTCTTGGTGAATACCCCTTAATGGATATTTAAATATGTCAGACAAGTCAAACTCTCTCCTTAATATGAAAACTGAATAGGAACTGTCTTCATTTTCTATAGTACCTGATGCTGTTGAATCAAAATATGTAACTGCAGCACCATTGCACGTATACGTGCTATGTGTAGTAACTGAACCTCTTGCAAAAATGCAGTGATGACTTTTATTAAGACAAAACCAAGACAGTTTGTTTAACCCCTAACTAAAATTATAAAAAAAACAGAGAAGTGCTCTTTCACTGCTTCCCCCTAGTACTTCCACAGCATTTACAATGACTAATAGTGTCTAACTCTATTTTTGTCTTTCCAGGAGAAAGTGAACCTGAGTGTTTTCACTGACTTAGATACTAACTACGTCAATATGGCTTTTGCCTGGTTCATTTAAATCCCTCTTTAGGCACAATAGATTCATAGATCTTCTTCCAAAAGTGTTTCCCACTACTGCTATAAAAAAAAGAAGGGGATAAATATGCACTTTAGAAGCAGTGAGATCAGACAGAGGCAAAATTGCTTAAACTTATTGTGTGCATTTTAACCAAACTCCTGGCACATTTTATCAAACAATCAGTTTATCAAGGTTCTGTTCCAATAAAGTAAAAACTTGTAAACGTTATTTCAGATCACAAAAATGGTTTGTCTACTGATATGAGCAATTATTAACTTATCTATATTCATTCTTTTGCCAGAAGATGCTGATTCATCAAAATCAAAACTTTTCACAGTAAAGTAAATTTGACTAATGTCTTGATTTTGAAAAACTTTGAATTTTATTTCAAAATTATAAAAATGTTTCATTTTGACAATTCCTAAACAAAAAAATTCCAGTTTTCCAGTTGGAAGCAAATGTTTAATTTTGAAATTTAAGCAAATTATGCGTAAAAGAAAAAAACTTTTTAAAAAGTCAAAATTGAAATAAAGCTTTTTTGATTGATTTGAACCAGATATTTGTTCAGATTTTTGGTTTTCAAAATCTTAAATTTTCACTGGACAGGAAAATGAACATTTCTTAGAATCCCAGAAGTCCAATGATAACCCAATCTATGTAGCAATGACATTTAGGCTTACACCTGGACATCATAATTCATCAGACAAAAAGGTTGCAGCAAATACCTTTCTATGCAGTTTTTCAGTCCTCAGAGCAGAAGACTGGATCCTCATTTACTATGGAAGAGATGACAGAAATAAGAGAACCAATCAGGTTTCTCCCTAGTTCATGGGGGAAAAGAAAGGAAGATCACATATCCCAAAATGCTGAGTTACTGTGTGTTAATATCTACAAGTCTGCTTTGAGCATGCTGGGTGAAAAATGAATGTGTGTCAGGCTTAAAGAAGTGAAATGCTCCTTAAATGAAATCTAAATTAAATTATCTCTTTGTCATTAGTCTAATCTCTCAGTTGGTGATAAAAATTAACCTATTTTTACAAGAACAGCAACCTGCTATAATGTAAAAGCAATTACTGAAAAATATTAAAGAAATAACATTTATTGTACAGTCAGTTAAAAGTTTATGTACTAATGACTGTTTAGTAAATTAATTTTCAGTACAACCTGTAAAGACACTAAAATGCTATCACCGTTTTTACTGGATTTTCTGTTCACTACCTGTAGCAGGACCAGAGAGAATTCTCTTATGTCCCTCTTCCTGGACACTGAGTGTTACTGACCTTGCTGCTTGCAGAACTGTGACGCCTCTGAGTATGTATGACTTACTCTGCCACCTTTACTGCAGGGCTGAGTGGTAACTGAGTGTTTTTACTGACTCTACCAAATTCATTGTAGAACTGAATGTTCTTAATTATTTCTTTTCCCTTTTCCTCTCTCTCTCAAGTGGGTCAGTAAGGGTTAAACATTTTAACAGTTGTTCTCCATGATTGTTGCTGGTTTGAATGTAACATTAAAACTTGGCTCACTGCAACTGTCATAAGAAAGTTATAAATAGCTAAGGGGGGAGCTGAGAAGTGGAGGAAGGAGGATTAGTCTGAGGAAGGATCGTTTGCATGATGAGTCCCTGCAAGCCCACTGAGCTCCCCAGTCATGATAGGGTAAGATTGGCATTGACTCTTACTGGTAGCTAATTTATAGTCAGAGAAATGCCTGCCTGATTGCCCTTCTCTGCTAAATAAAGCTTTGAAGACTACTATGGATGGGCTTGTCCACACTTGAAATGTTAGTGTGCTGCCGCACTTCAGCACAGACACTATCCACGTCCCTGAGAGGCACTAGCTAGGTCGACAGGAGAATTCTACAGTGCTGCCTACACCATGGGTTAGGTAAGCTTAACTATGCAGCTCAGGGCTGTGGATTTTTCACATCCCTGAGCAATATAGCTGGGTCAACCTAATTGGTTTAGTGGAGACCAGGCCTCAGACTATGTGGGGTCAGCCCAAACCAATATCAAAGGTTAAGTTCCTGGGAGAATCCTGGGTGATTTGGTGACACCACTCCTCTACAGTCAGTGGAGGACACTCAGACAGAGCCAATTTTATCATTGTTCTGAAAGGTAACTGGATTCATTTGGTAAGAGGTTGCCATATCTTTCACAGTTAGTAATGTTTGCAGCATTTGGACATTGTGTGCACCAAATTATGATATGTTCACAAAACACACTAATGTAATTCTATTGCTGTCAAAGGGCCTAACTCAGTATAGCAGCAGAACGGGGACCTGTGTATATTTCAATTAATTATGGAGCTTATTAAAAAGTTATACATAGAAATTTTTTAAAACTACCGAAGACAAGAGCTGAAAAATTTCATGATGTGATGCAGAGTAAAAGTAGCCAAAGCATGAGATTTCCCAGCAGCAATCTGGTGCCACTGCTGCAAACAGAATGATGAGAAGAACTGATTTTTAAATTTTTTTTTTTGGTTTGGTAGCCAAAAAAAATTAGTTTCAGGTTGACTCAAAATGAAATTGGTTTGAATTTTTCAGCAAACTGAAAGTAAAAAAATGTTTCATTTAGGGGCAAACAAAACATTTAATTCAATCCCAAATGAAACATTTTAAACCCAAATGGCAACAAAATTCAAAACAAAAAGACATTTTGAATCATAAAATCAAAGTGGTTTATTTCAAACATACCAAAACAAAATGTTTTGATTTTTTCCCCTGTTTGTTTTCCCCAGTGAAACAAATCAGTAAATTCAACCTGAATTCACAAAATGCTCCCTTTTGGGGGGGGGGGGGGGTAAAAATTTGTTTTGGCAAAAAAAGGTCACCTAGCTCTCACTAGAAAATATCCAGTGCCACAAACCTGATCAGCAGATGCTAGAAAAGGGAAGCAGAATAATCTAGTTTTTAAAGCAGGGAAATGGGAGTCAGGAGACATGGTTCCTTTCTCTGGCACTTAGGGCCTGACCCAAAGCTTACTGAATTCAGTTGAAAGATTTCCATTAACTTCAGTGATCAGACCTTTAGCAATTAGACCCAAACCAGTAAAGCACCTAATCAAATGATTAATTTTAATTGTCTTTAAACCCTGCACAACAATTTTATCATATGTAAAATAGGGAAAATAGTGCTTATTCACCTTAGTAATGCATTTTGACAACCTCAGATAGAAAACACAACTGCAACATTTTATTATTTAAAAACAGAAAAAAATAGGAAATATGTTTTTTGTCTTTTTGATGACAATAGCTTATACTTAATAGTGAAATCCTCTTACCTCTCTTCCCCCTACAAAAAACCCCACAAAAACTCCAAAGCAGATATGTGCTGTTTGAAATGGTTGTTTTTATAAAGCTTTCAACTGCTTTATATAATGCTTTTAAAATATATGTAAACAGCATATGCAATTCCCCACCCACTCAAGTTCAGCAGAAAGAGAAATTATGCAAGTTACAATTATTTAACACTTAATGATTAATAAAAATTCTCAATTGTGGCACATGCTTTAGGCTTCTTTGTTTCCAGATAAGCTTCAAAGAGATATACCTAAAGATTTGCAAACATAAAAGAAAAAGCATTCTATGTCTAATAAGGTAAAACAATCCCTATGTGAGTCTAAGATATCAGTCTCAAACAATTTTTACACTAAATATAGCAACGCAATTTTTTCGAACAAAAAGATTTAGTTTAAATACATAAGAGATATACATGAACAAAACATATTTTGAAGTTATCTTGGTTAAGTTGGAGGTACCACAACAGAAGTGGGTGTTTTGGCAGGGCCTAGAAATATACACTAATACACCTTTATTCTAAGTGAATCCCATATTCCCACGTATTTTATATATTAATGATTGAATAATTTATAGTTTTCCATGCTGGCTCCTAAGATAGATCAGTATGACAAAATGATTCCACTACAGTATTAAATATGTAAATGCAAAGTAATTTGCATTTCACTGTAAAATTTCTTAGTTTGTTCCAAATGCCGTAATTTATGAGACCATTGCAGGACTTCCTTTGTCAAAGCTAATACAAGAAAGAAGTCTGCTTCAAATAGTGGTTCCAAATATTTAATAAACTAAGAGTCTTTATAAAATTATATACATATGTACATGTGCTCGTGCATGCAGAGTCAACTGCCAGAAATACCCTGAGGTCAAACCAAATATTACTGAAGTTTGCATTGTTGAGAATTAGTTCAATTTAACTCTACAGCTACTATGCCTTGGGTTTATTATTTCTTTGGTCATTCTGGATGTACAAGGTATTGTCTATTAATCTTACTGCAAACCAAATTAGAAATAAAGAACTCCAAATGAATATGGTTATGATCCTGCAGTCCTTTTGGAAGCAAAATCCTTCCACCAATGGAAGTAATGCCTGAAGAAGAAATACAGGAATAGCTTCTCTCTGTATTTTTGAAATAATCCAGTTGCAATAACATTGCTTTCTATTAACACTGCTGGCATCCACATAACGTATACCCTGCAAACTTTACTTTCACTAAAGCAGTTTGTTATTTTCTTCCCTTCACATTTATTATATTTTCTTTGAGCTACAATTCTGTAATTCAGTTTTACTTGAGGGCACTTTCATGTGCCAGATCCTCAGCTGCTGTTAATTCGCATATGTCTGATTTATACCAGCTAAGCATCTGGCCCCAGTGATCTGCTGGTTGTCCAGCATTTACTGTTTTACATTTATTTATTGTGGATTAGTTTTAGAGATATACAGTCTTAAAAACATTCTATGTCTAATAAGGCAAAACAGTCCCTATGTGATTAATGATTAATCTAATTTAATATAATATAATTTAAACAATATCAACTGTTGAACACTGGCCCCATTACAGTCAATGAGCGTTTTGCAGTTGACTTCAGTGGAGTGAGGATTTCACCCAGTGTGCACTTTCTATTTGGCTGCTCTTCAAAGAAAAGAACTTTACACAGGTGGAGTGAGGTATTCATATTTGAGGAAGTAGAGATGTCAAGCTGCTGCTTGTAGTTAGAGTGCAGTGGCCTTGTATCAAGACTAACCTTTAGTGCCAAATCCTGATCACATTGAATTCAATAGGCATTTTGACACTGATTCAATGGCAGTCAGTGCATGAAAGGCTACAGGTAATGCAACATATCCTACTATCTGTTGACTCGGCCATTAAGGCATATGTCAATATTTAAGAACTGCTAAATGGAAACATTTGGAGAAGAAAATAAGGGGCCTGATCCAACACCCATTTGATCAATGGAGAGGCGTCCATTGACTTTGATGCACTTTGGCTCAGACTCAAAGACACATTTTTCCCTATTGAAATGAATTCAACTGGCAGAATTCTCTGAATAGACAGAATTAAGAACCCATGAAACTTGCTAATAGACTACCTATAGTCTCACTGTAAATTGAAACCAGAAATTATGTAAGTTGTGAAGAACACTTTTAGGAGAACTTCTGCGAATGGAAGTTATTTAAACAGTTTATCAGCTCCCAATTGCACCATACTTCCACCCTTTGATAATGATTGATGATGGCACAAGACCTATCCCCAGGAGACTTGATGGCAATCAACTAAAGCCTTATGAACTTTATTGTTCTGTGACTAGAATTGAGATCCAGGAAATCACAGCTGGCACATGAGGAGCTGCTGGTACATAACATTGACTTGATTCTAGCCTTGAATCTCACAGAAGCTTTTCTTCTAGAGGTACATTTGGGAGAATTCCATGGGTTTCCATTTGGAACTCGAGAGGAAGTCAATGTCATTTCTTTATGTCAGTAGAGTTATACGAGGGATCAGTTTGGCCTGGTGAATTCTGCTTTGTTGTGGAATACCTGATAGTAAAATTTTATGTTAAACAACATATCAGAAATTCTAGACAGACAGCGAGTGCTACTTCTCTACTATATATATTTATATATATAAAAATAACCTTGTGGTATAGCAAGGGCAGAAGGCACTGGGAAAAGTTCTCCTATTTGAATCCGGGGTAGGTGGGTGGGTGGGAGCGAGCCCACCCACCGCTAAAGGCTTCCCCCCCTCCAGCCTAGGGGCAGAGCTGATTACGGGGGACAACAAATGAAAAAACAGGAAAGGGTGTGGGGGTCACAGGGTCAAACGTAGGAAACCAGAAGGGGACACCGAGCAGAGAACCCCGGACAGCGCCCACTGCTCCTCAAAGGTGTCCAGGGAGCCAGCGGACGCCGCCCAGAAGAACTCTGCCCGGAGACGTGAATTGATAAGGGAACGGAAATAAACCCCACAGTCGCAGACAGCCCCCCCTGCCAACCTCCTCTCCCTGGTCCTGTAGATGGCTAGTTTGGCCAGGGCTAAGAGGAGGTTGACGAGGAGGTCCCGCGACTTCGTGGGGCCACGGATGGGGTGTGAATAGATGAACAAGTGAGGGGAAAAGTGCAGTCAGAACCTCAGCAAGAGGTTCTGGAGGAGCCGGAAGAGGGGCTGCAGCCTGGCGCACTCCAGATATACGTGCGCCAGGGTCTCCCTCATGCCGCAGAAGGGGCAGGTGTCGGGGTGGGAGGTGAACCGTGCCAGGTACGCACCCATGCTCACGGCTCCGTGAAGGAGCCGCCAACTGATGTCCCCAGCAGGCCGTGGGGTCAAGGTGGAATACAGGCTGGCCCACCGGGGGTCCTCGCCCTCCAAGGGTGGTAGTAGGTCCCGCCACTTGGTGTCCGGGCGGGACACGAGGGCGAGGAAATGAAGCATGTGGAGCACGAGCGCGTACAGATGGTTCCTCGGTGCGGTCTGGAAGGGGACAGGCTGCAGATCAAGCAGCCGGCTTGGGGCGTGAGGATGGGGGGGCCGAGGGGGTTCACGGAGCCGAGGCCTGATGGTAAGCACCGTAGGGCTGGGGCTGAGGGGGGGGCGGGGAGAACCTTCTTGCAAGACCCACCCGAGGTACATCAAAGCAGTAGGGGGTAAGGCTGCCTTCACTTCCTGGAGTATGCGTCGGGGGATTCGGAGGGTGGGAACCCCCATGCGCCGAGCCAGCGCATGAGGGTCCATCCAGTCCCCCTGGGCATAGTCCAGGAGGTCTCCGACCCTGGTGACTCCTGCCAGGACCATCCGCCGTCGCACCGAGGGGGTCTCTGCCACCTGCACACTCAGCTGGGGGTTGTGTAGCAGGGGCTCCATGAGGAGATCCTCCCCCTCGGTGACCACAAGGGGCCTGGAGGCCAAGACGAGCCTCCAGGTCCGGAGGAGGTCCTGGTAGAAGACCAGCAGCTCGGAGAGGTCTCGCGGAAGACCTCTCGGGTGGAGAAAAAAGAGCTGCCGGTCGTATCGGAGCCCTCGGAAGCGGCGGAGGAAGACGTGCGCCAAGTGGCTCCACGCCGGACTACCTGCACCATAAAGGAGTCTCTGCAGGGCCTGGAGGCGGAAGGTGTGGACCTGGCTGCGGATGCAGCACAGGCCCTGCCCGCCCTCCTCCAGAGGGAGACTCAGAATCCCTGCAGAGACCCAGTGCAGTCCTGGCCAAAAGAACTCCAGAACTGTCTTCTGGAGGTAGGCCAGGAAACTCGGGGTCGGGACCAGGGTGTTGAGCCGGTGCCAGAGCATGGACAGGACGAGCTGGTTGATCACCAGTGCCCTCCCCCGGAGCGAGAGGCACTGGAGCAGTCCTGTCCATCTCCGCAGCCGCTCAGACACCCTGCCCTCCAAATCTTGCCAGTTCTCTGTCGGGGAGGGATGGGTGGCGGAGAAGTAAACGCCCAGATAGAGCAGTGGACCCGCACTCCACCGAATGGCTTGAAGCGCGGGTGGGAGGGAGCTCGCCTGCCACCCGGCCCCTACCGTCAGGGCAGAGCTCTTGGACCAGTTGACCCGGGCAGAGGAGGCTGCCGAGTAGACGGCCAGGCAGTCCTCCAGCCGCACCAGGTCACCCGGGTCCTGGACCACGAGAAGCACGTCATCGGTGTATTCTGACAGGACCAGCCTCAGCTCCGGCTCACGGAGCACCAACCCCATCAACCTCCGGTGGAGGAGACAGAGGAAGGGCTCCATGGCCAGAGTGTACAGCTGGCCCGACAGCGGACAGCCCTGACGTACTCCTCGCCCGAAGCTGACCGGTTCGGTCAGGGTCCAGTTGAGCTTGACCAGGCACTCTGCGGAAGCGTACAGCACCCGGAGAAAATCCACGAAACGGAGTCCGAAGCCGAATGCCTGCAGGGTGCCCAGGAGATACCCGTGGTCCATCCTGTCAAACGCCTTCTCCTGGTCCAGGGACAGGAGGGCGAACGACAGGCCATCCCTACACCCGAGTTCCAGGAGGTCCCGGACCAGATACAAGTTGTTAAAAATGCTACGGCCCGGGACTGTGTAGGGGGTAGGGGAGGGAGAGTGGAGAGGGAGGGGAGTCAGGGAGGGAAGGGGAAGAAGGAGAGGGGGAGGTGACCGCTCCTCCCCGCTAGGCTGGAAGCAGGAGAGGAGGGCACCAGCACAAGGGGTATGGGGGGACAAGCTGGGTAGCGGCGGTGCACTCACCAGCCCAAGATATGATAGTGGCTCCTCTGGCTGCACAGGGGTGGGGCAGGGCTAAAGCAACATGGGGGGGTGCAGTGTGTGGGGGGGAATCAACAAAAAAAAAGGGGGGATCAATTAGGGGGGCGCCATGGAAGCTGCCAGGGCCAGAGTGTGGGGGTCAGATCAGGGGGAAGTAGCAGTGGGCAGGGGAGGGGAGTGGTGGGGGCCCAGCAGCAAGCTGCTAGGGCTGGGCAGGGCAGGGAACAAACCAAGGCAGGGGCTGGGCAAACAAACAAACAAACCAAAGGGATGAGGGGACAAACTGCAGGGGGGGCAGCAACAGGGGAAGGGGGTGAGCAAGCTAGCAGGGGCAGCAACAGGGGAAGAAAAGGGGAAAGGCAGGGGTGCCCCCTAAGTGGGGGCAAGAGAAGAAGCAAATGGCAGCAGGGAAGGGGGGGAAGGGGTGCTCACAGCAGCAGCAGCAGGACCCTGGAAGCAGCAGGGATGGTGGCAGTGGCGGTGGTGTGGCCACTCACTCACCCCCTCCCCCCTGGGAGAGGGGGGGGCAGCTAGCAGGGCCCCCAAGAGCCAGCAGCAGCAAAGAAGGAAAGTTCTAGAAGAGCGCTATGTAAGTGCTAGAATGCTCCAGGCTTTATTCCCTGTAGACTAGCCAAAGGGTAATTGGAGTCAGCTGACACCAATTAAGGCCCCACCCAGGTGCCTATAAAAACCCTCTACTCCTGAGAGACAGTGTGGAGTTGAAGGAGTAGGTGTGTGGTGAGCAGAGGAGTGTGTGAAGTGAAGGAGAACTGAACGGAGTAGGTGGTGTGTGGAGTCGTGCAGGAGAACAGAACCGTGTACAGCAGTGTGTGGGAGAGAGGTGGAGTCCTGACGAAGGTACTGGGCTCAAGAAGCCAGAAAGACAGAGGGGGAAGAGTAGCCCAGGGGAAAAGCCTGCAGCTGCAAGGAACGTGCCAGCAGCACATAGCTGCTCCTCAGAGGGCCCCTGGGCTGGGACGCAGAGGAGCGGGCGGGCTGGGTCCCTACTCCCCTCCCTGGGAAGATGGGGTGACCAGCAACATCTTGGCCCTCTATGAGAGGCAGAAGTGCAAGACCCACTAGGGAGAAGCCAGCCGTTTGCCACAATATATATAATTTTGGTGACAGACACTGTAGAATATTAGACAGGAAATTTTTAGTATTTCAATACCTAAGCTTGCAGGTTAGTTATCTATACCAGTATGAGGCAAGAAGATACACTTATAAAGTGACTTGTTCACCAGGTTCAAAGTGTAGCCCTGTAAAAATTATGAAGGATTGTTGATACATGCACATGCACCTAATTAGTTATGGTTAACTGAAAGATATCTGTGATGGAGAACCCAGATCTGTATGTAAACTGCCTGCCTAATCACCCCTGTAAGCCTTTTGTTTTTTTCCCCATCTCTCTTATCTCACTCCCTTATATCTCTTTCCTCACCCTCCCACTTCTTCCCACCTCTCTGTCACCACTTACTGGGAGTGATCAACTGAGAGTTATGTCTGAGCTCAAAGAATGCTTTCATTCTGCACATTTTAAAAAGGCTTCATAAATCTGTACCCCCGAGTTCCAAGTAGCATTATTTTAATTCTATAGAGCTACACATTTTTCCTATCTACACAAATATATTCAGCATAGCTACATTTGCTGTTTATTAAGTCCTGAATATACAGTATAAAATAACCTGGCAACTTTATTTATGATGTAGGACTGCTTGGTTGGGATAGGGAGGGGAAATAACACAAACCAAATTAGTCTCTTTGAGTTCATGATGTGCAAAACAAATTTTGGTTTGTATAGTCAAAGAAATCTTTTGCATGCCAATGCATGGTAATAATCTACTTTTTTTCCCACAGTCACAAAGAAAACAAACCTCAAATGGTCAAACAACAGAGCTTGAACTGGTCCTGAGTCATGCAGAACATGCCATCAGATGCTGCATATTGATAATTGAGCAGCAAAAGTTCAAAGTAATGTAAAAAACTTAAAAGAAAATGGCCATGTACAAAAGAAAGAGGTAACATAATGGGAGGTTAATGGGAAGGGTTCAAAGTGTTCAAAATAATGCAAATTGGTTTTAAAGTGAGGTTAGCTTCTTAAATGTTAAGAACATAAAACTGAAGAGTTAGTTTGATTGATTGTCAATTGAAGACTGCTAATGAAAATTCCAGGTAACTGAAGAGGGTCATTCTTGTCTGAATTAAATGCTATCCATCAATATGACTTTAATAAAACCTTTTAAAGTTCTATTGATAAAGGTAATTAATTTTAAATGATACTATGTGTATTCAGTCAGTGTGCTGTTCAATAAGGAGGCCTAAGGTGATTCTGACAATTTCTATTGCAGAAAAGTGTAATGATGTGAAATTTAATCAGGTCGGAGTTTGAGCAGTAGGCAAAGTACTGCTATAATCAGCCTTTCAGGCCTTTTCTTTCCTCTTTTTGTTTCTGGACATCACTTATGTTATGTCTGACTTCAGCTTGGCAGCTTTGTGGAGCAAGGAACAGCTGCCTGTTTTTCACAGATGTTCAACATTTAGAGCCTATTCCAAAGCTCATTGAAGCTTATGGTAAAACTGCCATTTACTTTCGCGAGCTTTGGATCAGTTCTGCTAGTTGCAATAGGAGCTTTCGGTGCTCAGCTACGAAAATCAGATCAAAAGTGCTTTTAACAATTTCTGTGACTCACCTTGTGCATGACGAGGCACTCAAATGTCATGAAAAAGGAATCCATGATAACTAACAGCACCCTATGCATATCAATTACTTTGCGTCCAGGTGAGCAGTCCCTACTCAGACAAAACTTCCACAGTCTCTATTGGGAGTCCTAAAAGCTATAAGAATAAAAAGAAAAATCAGTAGCTGTGGCGAAGATACTATTTTAGAAAAATATCGGGAAAGCAGACTGCGATTAATTCACAGTTAGTTAATTTGGTTAGTTTCAACCAAACATAGTTAGGGATTACCTTGTTCTGAGATATTCCACTTGTGTTATACATTTTGCAGTTATTTAAGTGAAAGGGACGTTTATCAAAGTTACCCTATGTTGTTAGACTCCTTATTGTAACAGCTTGTAACAATATGATCCTTCATTGGCTAGATTTCACCAACATCTTATAATGAAAGTGTTAGGACTGGCATCACCTATTTATCCATAGAAAGAACTGTGTTAGCTCGCTCACACCATCCCACAGACACCTCATCTCTGACCTGATGGGACCACTATTAAGAGCTGAAATTTTAGTTCATTCAGTACTTTCCAATTCTGTAGTGACTGTCGGCTGCTTTTCTTCTCAGTGTAGCACTTGTTATTGGACACTTCTCTGTTAGGATGTAGACTGAAAAAAATCACACATATCTACTCTACACCACTGAACATAATATCAGATGGTAACTACTGTCAGATGCAACTGACCTAGACTTTCAAGAAATGAAATGCTTTGCCTCCTTATATGGCCCCATCTCTGGAAGATATTTAAGCATGTGCTTAACTTTAAGTAGATGAGTCATTCCATCAACCTCTATGTGGTTATTCATGTGCTTAAATTTACAGACATGCTTTAGATGCCTTCCTGATTATATCTCAAATTCCCCAGTGGATGGTCTCCAAAAAATAATATAAATTCTATTTCTACCTATTGAAGATTCGACTGCAAGTGACAGCAGCCTTCATATTGGCAGTAAAAGATAATGAACTCTATTCCTAAAGGTGCATGTACATAGTGGACAAATTGCATAAAACAACAGACTAGTGCTCAATACTTGGACTGAACTAATGTGAATCCCAGATGTTCAAAGACTAGTTTTATTTTAACTGTAAGGGAGTATGTAATGTATTTGCTTGAGTGTGTGTGTGTATGTGTCTGTGTGTATATATATATATATATATATATAGTGGCAAGGTCGGGGCAGGGGAGGGAGAGGTACTCCGCCCCCCGTGGGTCCTGCGCTCTCCCGGTCCGGCTGGTGGTGCAGCTGGGGGAGGGTCGAGGGAGGGGCCGGGGCCCGCTCTGCCCCTGAGTACTGCTACCTTCCCTCTGGGGTAGTCCGTGATCCGCTCCCTGCTTCTCCAGCCAGGTGCCCTGCCCTCCGGGGCACCGGTAACAACAGGGGAAGCTGCAAGCCTCTGTGGGCTGCAACCCACAGGCTGCAGCCTGCCTGCTCAAAGCTGCCAACTCCAAAAGCTGTGAATTGCAACTGTACCATGTAACTATACCTATAACTCCCACCTCCGTCCTCCACTCCTCCTCTCTCCAAGCTCCATAAACCCACAACTGCCCGCCTGCCCTGCAGGCTTTTAAGTGTTTGGGGCAGGGCCCCTTGATTGGCCCCAGCTGGCCTGATTGGTTAAACAGCCCCAGCTGAGTTACCCAGGGAACAGGGCTTTGTGGAGCCTGGGGCTGATATACAGGCCCTCCAGCACTCTGGCATAGCCGTCAGGCCTGACCCTGTCACAATATATATGCCTTCTGCAGCATCAACTGCCAGACCCATTCGACTGTCAAGTTGTACTGTTCACACCTTCCACTGGCTGACCTGGAAAGAGGATATGAACCACTACTACTTACAGATTTAGTGGAATCAGCCTCTCTACATGATGATTGGAGAATAGCTAACGTAAAGTCAAATTAAAAAAAAAAAAAAAGACTCAGAAGCAATCCTGACAATGACAGGGTGCTAAGCCTAACTTCAGTACCAGGCAAATTGGTTGAAATTAAAGTAAAGAACAGAACCATCAGACATGTAGATGAATACAATTTGTTGGGGGAAGAGTCAACATGGTTTTTGTAAAGGGAAATTTTGCCTCACCAATCTATTAGCATTCTTTGAAGATGTCAACAAGCAGATGGATGAAGTTGATCCAGTGGATATAGTGTACTTGGATTTTCAGAAAGACTCTGACAGGGTCCCACAGGAAAGGCTCTTAAGCAAAGTAAGCTTTCATGAGATAAGAGATCATAGATCAGTTACTGGTTAAAAGATAGGAAACAAAGGGTCGGAATAAACAGTCATTTTTCACAGTGAAGAGAGGTAAATAGTGGGATGCCCAAGGATCTGTACTGTGATCTGTGCTGTTCAACATATTCATGAATGATATGGAAAATGGGCTAAACAGCAAGATAGCAAAGTTTTCAGAAAATATAAAGCTACTCAAGATAGTTAAATCCCAAGCTGATTGTGAAAAGTTACAAAGGAATCTAACAAAACTGAGTGACTGGATAACAAAATAGCCGATGAAATTCAGTGTTAATAAAGGCCAAGTAATGCTCATTGGAAAATGAAATCCTAACTGTACATACAAAATAATGGGGTCTAAATTAGCAGTTACCACTTGAGGAAGATCTTGGAGTCATCATGGATAGTTCTCTGAAAACATCTGCTCAATGTACAGAGAAAGTTCAACATGCCAACAAAATGTTAGGAACCACTAGGAAAGGGATAAATAAAAAAAAACAACAGAAAATATAATGCTAGCATACAAATCCATGGTACAGCTCCACTTGGAATACTATATGCAATTCTGGTCACCCCATCTCAAAAAAAGATACATTAGAAGTGAAAAAAGTACAGAGAAGGACAACAAAAATGATTAGATATTTGAAAAAAAACTTCCATATGAGAAGAAATTAGAGAGACTGGAATGTTCAGCTTAGAAAAGAAATGACCAAGGGAGATATGGCAGAGGTCTACAAAATCATGAACGGTATGGAGAAAGTGAAAAACAAAGTGTTATTTACCCTTTCACATAACATAAGAACCAGGGGTCACCAAATGAAATTAACAGGCACTAGATTTAAAACAAAAGGAAATTAATAGGCAGCAGGTTTAAAACACAATGCACAGTCAACATATGGAACTCATTGCCAGGAGACATTGTGAAGGCTAAAAAAAAGAGAATTAGGTAAGTTCATGGAGGATAAGTCCATCAATGCCTATTAGCTGAGATGGTCAGAGATCCAACCCCCATACTCTGAGTATTCCTAAACCTCTGACTGTTAGAAGCTGGGACTGGATGACAGGGTATGGATCACTTGATAATTCCTATTGAATTATTATGGGGTGGATAATTCAATTCCCATTGAAAGTCAAATGCAGTATTTTCTGATTCTACTTTTCTTTGTATAGGTGCAGTTTAGTATGTTTCTGTTTGCTAAAAGTTTATAAGAAAACAGACAGTGGGAACTGGGCTCCTAACAGATCCTTGCACCTTTGAAAATCACCCCCTTCTTTATTTGCGCCAAGGTATCATTTTTCCTTTATGAAAATAAAGATTAGTAGGATGTCCATGGAAGCAACTGAAGGTATCAAGATAAGCAGATGGAAAAGTTAGGCTAAATATCAGGGGAAAACTCATTAATGGTAAGATCTATATGTCTGTGAAGCTGTTTAACCAGGAAAATTATGGTAGTTCACCTCTAGCATCTTCATTTAAAAATAGACATGGAACAAGGTTACACTAGAAGGGGAATGGCCTAGTTTCCCCAACTCAACTTCTATGAAAAGACTTTCAAAGGAAAGAACATAGTAAAAATACTTTAGATTGCAGTCTCCATTAGGAATCGCATCATAAAAAATATTTTTCTTTACTAATTTCTGTGGCTTGGCAAGAGAGTGCAGATGCAGGGTTAAACCCCTCTATGGTCATTCAGGGAGCAAAGAACCAATCAGGAATAAGAAATCCCTAGAGCATTGTTAATTCAACGGTATTGGTCATTTTATGGTATACATTGTTAAACAGAAATATATTCAACTACAAATTTACCAAAAGAAACAAGATCAGAAACTACTACATATGTGCAAGATGGCCAAGTTAACAATGCTTTAGAAAACCTAAAAAAATAATATTTTTTTAAAATTTTAACTATTCAACACATTATTGCATTACTATTGTTTTTCTTTACTGTTGAATAGCATTGGTGTAGGCACTGCTGACACCTAAGGTCTAATTTAGAGAAATGCATAAGAAATTTGAGTTGAGAAATCGAGGAGACAGATGTTAAAGAAAAGAAAGGAGGGATTTAAGGAGTTCTTAATAAGAGCTGGTGATGTAAGGTGGAAATCTGAAAAATCTATTCTGTTAAGAGTTCTATCCACTCTACATATTTCTAGTGTGCCTATCACCTTAGTATTTATAGAAAGTTGAATATACAAGCTTCACTGAATAATTCAAACATTTATTAATGGAATGGAACTAACCAAACAGATGCAACAACATTATCAAGGAAAGTGTTCTGAACATTTGTCAAGCTGTCTTGATAAGGATATTAAAGTTAAATTGTTAGTGAGTAACCAATACTGTTACTACCAAGGTAGTAACATATTTCAAGTATTAAGGAGGTTGATGTTAGTTTTCATCACAAACACTGCAAGCAGGAGTTCGCTGTTTAGCAGCAACTGAATTTCTTCCATCTAGAAAATCATTATTGGGGATTTTTCAATTAACTATTAAAGAACGATTAAACTGTTAAAGAATGAGTCAACCTCTGAGCACAAAGAACTGTGAAAGATAATTCACATTATGAGGTTTTTATCGGTCATAATCATTGCTTGACCTTACAAACTAGATAACTCTTGGCTTTTTCACAATTTTTGGCTATCATGCACTCTAGACCATTACCAAATATAGGTAACTTTGACATCTATGGGACTATTCATTTGCTTAAAGTGAAGCACATGCTTAAGTGCTTTGATGAATCAAGGTCTAAGTATTCAGTAGCTTGCATAGCCTCCATACTTTAATTTGCATTAAAATGTCTGTTTCTGTGTATACATATGCATACTGTATATATAAAATTTTGCAAAATATCCATAGCCATGACTGTACTAATTTATATTAAAATATAGGTGTACATATATGCAAAAATATGCACAGACTATATGCACAAACATATCTGAACATAAAGACAATATATAATTTTAGAATATATCTAAATTACCTTGAAAATGTGCAAATCACTAAATCCAGCCAAATTTACAATGTTTATGGAACATTACAAGAACTGAACAGTTTACGCACCCCAAGATGATCTGCAATATCAAAATACAGGATGACATTGCTCCCACCAAGAAGAAAATGTGTGTAAATTCAGTTACTGCAACGCTGCAAATGTTGCAAATATATTTATCCCCCAGATGTGAAATGGCTTCCTACCTTGAACAATCTGTGCAGTGTGTCACTTTTCGAATCAGTATGTGCTAATATTTTTGACAGCCTACTAAATAACATATGTAAGTCAATGAGTCAGCAATATGGGATTGTTATTGCTTCTGACACTTGACTCTGACAGAGGCATCCTTTACAATTTAATCAAGAGTAGTTAAATAGAAGCACAGGTTAGTTACAGCTGACATTCAACAGCACCAATTAAATATATTACGTATGCAACCGCTTACAAATATAATTATCGTACTAAATAAGCAAGAATATTAGTTTGAATTCATACAGTCAGAAATGTTAATGGTGGAAACCTGACAATTCCATTTAGAGATCTCAAATTGTTGTAAAGTAATTACTGTATAGAACTGCAAAGCCTGAAGGTTATGCAGACAGACAGATTGGGCAAAAATCAATCTTAAAATGTGAGTCAGCCAATTGATTATAGGACTTTTGAGATGTATAATAAGTCAGGAAGTTCTTGAGAAAAGAGAAGCTACAATGTGCACTGTAGTATTCTACCTAAAAAGACAGGAAAAGAACCTTCAGCATGCAACTAATGTTCCCTGATTTAAATAATTTACATTTCTCAAAGGGCAAAGCAGCACTAAATAGTGTTTTCTCTCTGTCTATCCATTTTTTTATTTTCCAATGGTTTGAGTGCTAAAACTTGGATACATTTTGTTCCTTTTAGATTGAAAACTTATTTCAGAAGTATCGTGTTTAAATCAAAATAACCCATGAGGAAAAGGTTTCCTGGAAGTTAATTATTGATTAGAGGTTGGTCTTTGGCTCTTTATAAAACCATAGGGTTAGAAAGGACCAAAGGATCATCTAGTCTAGCCCCCTGCCAAGATGCAGGATTTGTTGTTAAGCCAGGCACCTCCTCACTGACATGAAAGGCTTGACTGGAGGCCAGTATTATTGCTATTATCTATCAAGAAAATCTAAAAATGTAAAGAAAAGACTGAATTAATGTAATTACAAAATTGAGGGAGTGGGAAGGTTGGAGAAGAGCAAAAACAGGTCTGGTGGATCACCACTATACAGATCCCCCAGAGTTCACATCCACTGCTGTTACACAGGAGGCAAAATGGATTCACTGGCCCATTGCCCCCAAACTGTCCACATTTCCCACCCCACAATCTGCTTAAATAGAGAGCTGAAGTGACATACTATGCAGTGCGAACATGTAACCAATGTGGATCCTGCATGAGCTTCCCCAGGTCCCCCCTTCTTCCCATGCAGTGGAACTGTTGGATTTCTGTTGCATTTTTGGGCCTTGGACACTCACAAAGTGGGTAACCCTGGATTTGGCCAATAGATACAGATGTATTGAATTACAGTGGTTATCATCTAAAAGCCAACATCTATCAACAGTTGGCATATGGTCACCACAGTTATTTCCTATAGTAAATATATGGAAAAATTGTAGCAATTAAAAGGTAGAGGCTGGCAAATACTGACTTGTTAATGGCAATCACTGTACCTCATCTAGACAGACAGAATTATAGACACCCTGGCAATTTTGCTGCATATATATTTTGTGAATCCATCTGAACACACATGACCTAATCCTGCAGTGTGCTGCCCAAATAGACTAGTCAGGAAAAAAGACCCAAAGAAACTCCCTAACCACACCCACTTCCAGCATCAGAGCTGGATTCAAAACCAGTTACCGCTCCTCTGCCAGCTCATCTCCCCAAGGAGGCAGAATCTGCCAGCAGGGCCATTTGGCTAGACCCTGAGATAGCTAGTGTATATGGGAATGTGAAAGGATGCTGGACAAGAAATCTGAGCCAGCCAACACATGAGCCCCAATTAAGAAAGGAGAACTGCAGGCAGCTGAGTGAGCCTGCACTTAGTGGGCCAATAGGGAGCAGCTGCCGAGCTCGTTAGCCAGGTCTATAAAAGGCTCACGGGAAGGAAGTACAGGAGGGAAAAGACAGAAAAGGAGAAGCCCCAGAGTAGGGAGGAGAGGGAGCTGCCTTTGGCTGGTGGCTGAGACCCGGTCTACATTTACCTCGGCGACAGTCAACAGGAGATACGCAAGTGACGTAAATCACTACTCTGCTTACGGGGGTGATTTTCCTGCGTCGCTTCCTGGATCGACTGAGCACTTCTATACAGACCGCTCAGTCGATCCAGAGCAATCGATGTGATGGTGGCAAATTTGCCACCGTCACTGTAGACCCAACCTGAGACTGCAAGGCTCCTGAAGCTGTTAAGCAGGACTGTTTGTAAACAGAAGGTGGTGGGCAAGCAACTTGTAAATAAACTTCACTGGTGGGAGCACAAAGCCGAAGTCTCTGAGAGCTTTGTGGGTGCAGAGGACCTGAGAAACAGGCAGGCCCTACATGAACCCATGCTACTGGGGACATCTACAACACATGCTTGCTGAGGGCACAGGCTGCTCCTATTCAGTATGAGAGTGCATGCGCCCTGCACTAAAAGGATGACACTTATAATTAGCGCATAACTGGTGCTGTTCCATTCTCCTCCCATCAAGGCAGCTGTTTATCTGAAGGGTGGGATTTTACCCAGGTTGATTGCCTTTCTTGTTCCTTTTCAAAACTTTCATTAACTGTTCATTAAACAGAAGGAGAATTGGAACTACTCTGAAATCATACAGAATACATTGTCTCCTCCCTATGAAACTTTGTGATAGACTAGTATAGTCTGGGTCTTACTACAGTTGATTTCCATTACAAAATCTATCTTTTCACATGTGATCCATGACAGCAACCAATATCACTGCTCCAAGCAACAGGCACCATGGAGTGGGAGCATTATTCCAGACAGTCAAAACATTAAAGAGAGAGTCTAGATTAAAAGTGTGCTAGTGACAGCTAAAAGATAATAGCTACCATTATATAAGAAACTGCTCTGTAGGCATTCTAAACCCCCTAATGGCTCATAAGGGGAATTAAAAGAACATGAGAATAAGGATACCGTACTATAGGATCTGTGATTTACTGGTATTACAGGACGTTTAAAGTTATGTTCAGAAGAAAAAATGTTTTGTGCAGAAGATCACATATAGCAGCTTAAGGCAAGATAAAAGGAAAATTTGATAGAACATTTCCTTTTCAAAGGCAGTCTGCCATACATGGCAAGCGAGACCGGACATAATGCTATAATCCACATTAACCAGTGTATCCAGCAAACTTTTCTGAAAGTAAAATTTCAAGGAAAAATCACTCAATTTTCCCCTAATGTTCTTACACTGGGTTGTTAATTCCTGCCACCATAATTAATGCCTAATTATGTTTGCTACTTCAACAGGCAGTGAGGACATAGGAAGATAAGGACATTACAACAACACCAAGATTTATTTTCCAACAGGACACTGTGTTGTTTAAAACTGACCCAAAATAAAGACAACATATTTTATATTCAGTGCATGCATTCACAAGGCATTATGCACATGCAATGCTAAAGCTAAAAAATACTTTCTTAGACTAACATCTAGAATTCTAGTAAAACATCAAGTCAGTAATATTTGAAAGTTATACCTTTTTTTTTTAATACTTAAAAGGAACATTGTGATAGACTGTACTAGGGGACTTTCAAACCTGTATTCTTGTCATCCCCACAGCCCCTGCCTTGTTTAAGCATGAGAGTAAATGGAAATTAGAGCAAGGGAAAGATTTAGACAGTAAAATTTAAAAGAGGATATTTAAAAACAGGCCAAGTTAAGGCTAGCCAGTATTTGGGCCAGAGTGTTAATAACTTGTATTATACTGCAAAGGCCTGAATCTAAGAACAATGAAGACAATGAAAATACTTCTAATGATCTCAGTGGACTTTGGATCAGACTTTGTTTATCAGAAACATACAATAGCTTTCTGTAGATGTATTGCTAAGATCTGATACTCACCTATCACCTCACTCAGCTGCCTCCATGGGTCAGTGTTCATTCCCTTCCTGAAGCTTCCCCAGCACTGTAGAATGCTTCAGGCCATCTTTGACATGGCCTTCATGACAACGGTACCATGCTCATCCCAGGGTCAGGGACTTACATGGAGGAAGGCGCTTCCTTTAGGTTGGAACCCCATACAATATCCCTACTGCACCTAGATAACTTTTCATCTGTAATTTCAGTGTAATAACAAGCAATTTCTTTTGTTGCATATGTTTGAGAAATGCCGTTGTTAAAACTTATGAATGCTATACAGTATATTTTAGACGACTAAGCAATCCCTTAGCATTTTGATCTACTAAAGATGTATTGCAACAAGTGTGATGCTGCACTTTGGAGAATAATGTTGAATCAAAATACACTAGTTTAAGGGGTGGGGGCTTTTTTTCCAAATCAAATTCTGTGTTTTAGGGGGCAAACAGAAATACAGAGAAAACTGAGTAGAAAATTTCAACTCATTAAGACACCGAAAATCAATTATTGACAGCATACTCCCTTTTTCCCTTCGTTTCTTTTAGAGCCCATAGCAAGTCTAGAAGAATGTCTTTTGGTCCAAGAATATTTTCTTATGGCCTGTAAAAAAGCTCATTGTCAATATGGCAGATCTTAATATAATACATTTTATGACATCTTAAACCTGTTATGTGTCCTTTTTTAAGAGAGAAGGCAAGAATATCAAACGACTATGAAAATGTGTGCGTATAACATATCATGAGACAATATTCCAAGACTACAGAAACCTTCAATATTTGAAAGAGGATTCAAGAATACCAAGATTTTTAAAAATTATTTCTGCATATTTTTTACTCGAGTCCTCACTGAATGCTTTAGCATCCTTAAATTGCAGTTTCACAAATGGTTTCCCATATTCTCAGTTGCAAGATTCTATTCCCCTGAATCAATAAGCCAATAACTGCATCTTGATTTGTCATTTTTCAACTGATCAGTTTTGTCTTACTGATTCCTATTTTACTTTCATGGTCCACAATTCAAGATATAATTAGATCTAATCTTTTATCTAGCCGTTATATTAGCACAGTTTATAAGTGTCTACATTCCGTGTCCTCTCTGTGATACTTTGCTGTAGGCTAGAGGGCATTGCTCTAATACAAAATTATTGTACCTTACCCTGTTATGACGCCTGTTTTCAAGGATCATATTTGAAATATTCCTTCTTAGGTGTCTCCTTAATTTTAGTTGTATTTGTTTGTTTTTTCCTCTAGAGAGGATTGAAGCTGGGTTGGATGGAGTTGATGAGAAATGAGGGAAATATCTCCTCCAATATCAAAATGTGACAGTCAGCTTTGGCTATTTATGCTTAGGAGCCAAATATACAATTTATATTTATTACGAAAAAGAAAGGAAAACTATATTTTGATTCATTTGTTTAAAATGGTATTGCCTATCCTTTCCCCAACTCCCATGTGCTTCCTTAGCAATAATACATTCTCCAAATTATCATGCGCGCCCTGATATCTTTGATATAAACAATTCACTAGCAATAAGTGGGGATAAAGTATCATCACGTTGTACAGATTCAGGCCTCAATCCTATAATGAGTTGTGTGGAGACAGTCTCCCATGCCCCTTTGAGGTCCCACAGCAGTTAGTGGAGCTCCATACAACTGCAAGAATTCACTGTCTGCAGCTCATTGCACGATTCAGGCTTCTATTATTCAATAGTACAGGTTGTGAAGGATCCATATCAGCACTGAAAACTGTGTCCTACCCATAAGATTTTAATTCGAAACTAAACAGATGTTTAATTTATTAACAAACTGAACATTGATATTCAGTTCCAACACATTAATGGATTTTAATTAACATTTAATCATGTGATTTAATGGCCACATGGGAAAAGAACATGGCTTAATGGAATCTCTCATGGATTTTGATAGGCAATTTCTATGAGCTATAAAATCATTCTTTACACAAAACTGGTATTTTACTGACATCAGGATCTTAGATTCATTATGTTCTAGTAATCCTCACGTACATCCCTCTAATATGTATAATCACAAATGGCAGAAATAATTGCATTAAAATGATACAATGACTATACATCATTCACTTTGGCTTTAAAGTATTCCTGATTTCTTTTTAGAAACAATTTTCATTACAGATGGTGTATATTTCATAAAATATTTGCAACTAGTCAACACTCCAGGGAAGTCAAATACAGTATGATCATCAGGGGTGTCCTAACAGGACGACTTTATTTCCAAAGTCATTTTTACAGCACCCTCTACAAGTATTAAATTCACTTAATTAATGGGCTAACTTCACTTTGCAAGCCCACCTGAGTCATTAGGAGTCTCTCTGGATTTCAGCAGGATTTAAATCAGGCCCTTTACTTTCAGTTCATAGCCAAACTTTACAAGTCTTCCCACCCTGTATGCCAAGAGTTGAAATCATGAGAGGCATTTTTGTGAAATTCCCCTCCTCCCCCGGTTAGAATGCACCAATAACCTGCTCACACCTTTGCATATCTGTTTACTTGAGTAACAATGAAACACAGAGTTACAAAGTGTGATACATCACTGTAACAACAACAAAATCAAATTAGTCTCAAAAGGAATTATTTATATTCTAGTTTACAGATGAGAAAAGGCAGTGGTGTAACTGCAGCAAAACCTCACAAGCTGTCTGTGCACAATGTCTCGTTCATGTGAACTGGAGCTGGAATTTGTGCCTCTTCTTACACACACAGGCATCTCCTGCACCCACCCACAACCCCAAGATGAGCACAAAGAAGTTGGGTGCAGCAGTCCTTACTAGGAAAAGCTTGAAGAAATTAAGAAAAAATTAACAATTTGGTGTTCTTCAAATTCTTTCTTGGCCTACTTTATTATGCTTTTACCCTTGACTTGCAAGAGTTCACACTCCTTTCTATTTTCCTCACTAGGATTTGACTTAAATTTTTAAAGATGTCTTTTTGTCTCTAACCATCTCTTTTACTCTGCCGTTTAGCCAGAGTGGCATTTAAAAAAAAATTGGGGTATACATTTAGTTTGAGCCCCTAAAATGTTTTTAAATAGCCTCCATGCAGTTTGCAGGCATTTCAACCTTGTGACTGCTCCTTTTAATTTCCATTTAGGTAGCTGCCTCATTTTTGTACAGTTAAATGCTTTTTGCAGTTAAATGCTGCTGTGGTGGGTTTCTTCAGCATTTTCCCCAATACAAGTCTGTTTAAATTTAATTACATTATGGTCATGATTACAGAGTGGTTCAGCTATAATCATCTTATGGACCACAGCCTGTGCTCCACTTAGGACTAAACCAACAATTGCCTCTCCCCTTGTGGGTTCCAGGACAAGTTGCTCCAAGAAACAGTCATTCCACAGTGTTGGTGGATTAACACATCCACAAAAGCTCCATATGCATGTCAGAGATCTTGGAAAGATGATAGAAGGGACTAAGTGGGCAGCAGAAAAGAGATACTGACATTAACCGATGGTATCTGAATAAGGGCTAAAATTATCTACTAAACAAATTGGGTACAACTCCCCTCAACTCTAGGCCAAATTCACTGGCGCCAAAAACTGGTAGTGAAGCTTATTCACCTGGTGTAATTTTGTTGGAAAATTGATGTAAAGTATTAATAGTAAAGTGATATTACAGTGTAGGGTGACAAAGTGATATGGCATGGAAGAAATGCAGTATGAGTAATTACCAGCTGAAAGCTCAGAGGGAGAAGAATGAGAATTTAAGAAAAGTAGCTAGCGAGAAAGTAAAGAGTGAAGCAACATAGCCTCTTCTCTCAAAAGCTTAATTAACACAATAACAAGTTATGTGATAACAACAATGGTTATCTAAATTATTTAATAGATAGAAAGCTGAGTGGTGTGTGTATAGGAAAACAACGAGTAGTTAACTAGAAAAGGATGTGATCTCATAGAAAAAGGACAAGGCACAAGGTTTATAATTTCATATGTAATAAATATCGAATTTCTGCCTTGCTGGTGCTCATATTTTGCCCTCAGTTGTTGATAAAAGTCCCGGCTCTCCCTATGAACTCCTTTTTCAGAGAGGAAATTATTCTCTTTTCTTTTCTTTTTTTATGAAGATTCTGTGGAGCTGTTATTGGGACCCAGCCCAAATTTTGAAGTCAGAATATTCTTTCCTGTGCAATCTGGCTAGTTATTCTTTTATCATGTCAATTTGCACCAAGTAATATAAGGAGACAATGTAACAAAGTAATATCTCATTGTTTCAATGAGCTGAGCTGAAAAAATTTGGAAAGGACACAGGTTAGGAAAACTGAATATAAAGTATGTATTTTATTGACTGTAAAGGATTAATGAGATTTTTTTAATATATTACCTCTCAGTTTGTGATTTCTGAACATCCACACTGAGTAAAAATATTGGGTGCTGTGTCTGCATGAGAGGGATGTGTTAATCCTTCAATTAATCCTAGCTGTTCCCTGAAGATAGTTGAATAAAATAATAAAGCAGTAATAATTTGTACTTCCATAGCATCTTCTGTAAGAGGATCTTGAAGCAATTTATAAATATTACTGAACTGAGCCTTGCAACACCCTGTGGAGTCAGAGATGAGCTCTCATCCATATTTTGCAGATGTGGAAACTGAGCTATAGTTAAATGACTTTCTCAGGATCACACAAGTCTACAGAACCAAAACCAAATCCTTCATCTCCTGAATTCCAAGCCTTTGTTTTAAACACTACGCATGACTACCCATCTTTGATACAGTAGGGTGAAGGTGGCAATTCATGTGTGGTTTGTTTTTTTTTTTAAACTATTAGTGCCAACATATCATAACATTGTCTTTGCCTCAGTATCAGCCACCCTCTTATGTAGTCCATAGAATTATAGAAGATCAGGGTTGGAAGGGACTCCAGGAGGTCATCTAATCCAACCCCCTACTCAAAGCAGGGCCAACCCCAACTAAATCATCCCATCGAGGGCTTTGTCAAGCTGCACCTTAAAAACCTCTAAAGATGGAGATTCCACCACCTCCCTAGGTAGTCCATTCCAGTGCTTCACCACCCTGTAGTGGAAACATTTTTCCTAATATCCAACCTAAACCTCCCCCACTGCAACTTGAGACCATCTACTACCACTGAAAACAGCCAATTCCATTCTCCCTGGAATCAACTTTGAGGTGGTTAAAGACTGCTATCAAATCCCCCCTCATTCTTCTCTTCTGCAGACTAAACAAGCTTAGTTCCCTCAGACTCTCTTCATAAGTCATGTTCTCCAGCCATCCGCTGGACTTGTTCCAATTTGTCCACATCCTTCCTGAAGTTGGGGGCCCAAAACTGGACACAGTACTCCAAATGAGGCCTCACCAGCACCCAATAGAGAGAAATAATCACTTCCCTTGATCTGCTGGCAACGTTCTTACTAATGAAGCCCAATATGCCGTTAGCCTTCTTGGCAATAAGGGCACACTGTTTGCTCATATCCAGCTTCTTGTCCACTGTAACCTCCAGGTCCTTTTCTGCTGAACTGCTATGTAGCCAGTAGGTCTCCAGTCTGCAGCACTTCCACCCTAACTGCAGGACTCTGCACTTGTCTTTGTTAAACCTCATCATATTTCTTTTGGCCCAATCATCTAATTTGTCTAGGTCACTCTGTATTCTATCCCTTCCCTCAAATGTATCTACCACTCCACCCAGCTTAGTGTCATCTGCAAACTTGATGAGGATGCAATCCACCCCATCTTTCAGATCCATGTGTTTGTTGGTTGTTTTTTAACTTCTGAAGCTATTCTGGTTTTACTTACCACTTACAACTACTGCAGATACCATTGTTCAGAGGAAAGAGCAGCTTCTTTGTGTCTCTCTCCTTAGGCCCTATCCCTCGTTGTGCAAATGGGTAAGGTTATGCATCTGACTAGACTCACTGAGTTCATCAGTCTTTGCACAGTTGGGGTGGGACTATGTGCTTTAGCTGGTGACTCAATTCCCTGGAAACTCCTAGCAACAAGCTAATGTCAGATAAGGCCACAGAACAACTATTTTAAAAAAAGAGAAGTTTTCAATAGTAGTATTTCTTTCCAACCAACAGTACTATCCATCCCTTTATGCAGTTCTTTCTACCTGACATTTCAACTAAGCATCTTAAGTTCACCGTTATTTGCAGTAATTGATACAATATTTCATTTTTAATTAGAAAAAAATATAACTTTCCTTGATGGGTCTGACTTTATTGTTTTAAGTAGCAGAGGGAAAACTCATCTGGAGTTGGCCCTTTTCAGACTCTTTCCTGTAAATTTACAGCTTTCCTCTTTTCTACGCCATTTTGCACCTGTTCTTTGCTAATTCTAAAAATACGAGTTCAGAAACAAATATAGTGAACCTTTAATCTCTCTCAGACAAACTCAAATGAGAAGTCAGGTATTTTGAAGCTAATCTATCACCAAAGGAACGGCTGTTGCCCATTTCGTACAACCAAAAACACAATCACTTCAGATGCTATGATCTATGCTCTGGGGTCATTTATGAGAAAAATATGAAGACATGAGGTACCAAAAGGAGTGCTCTACAGATGCAATCCTGCAAGGTGCTGAGCACCTCCCAAGAGAAGCACAGCACTCCTTTCCTACTAAATTCAGTAGTGCCTGTGGGCACCTTGCTTCTCAAAGAAACTGTCTCTAAACTGTAAGGCACACTTAGTTTTTTTCCCCTTCCATGTTCAGCAAACCCAGGGTGGAAGGAGAGTGTTCTGTGCAGCTCTCAATTGATTTTTACATCTTTGCTCTTCAAAACCCATTCTGGCCCTTCTAATTTCCCCTCTTACCTATTGCCTGCTGTCATTAAGGTTGTTGGCGTCACTTGGGTCACATCTTCAAATTTTGAAGGATTTCTGTCAGTCTCAAAGAGCTTCTCAAATCTTGCATTTAACTGTAGTGGTTGGCTCCTGGCCTTCCTAGTTCCCTTTTTGTTAAGCAGTATGCATGTTCTGAGAGAGGGGCGTGCACAAGGGGCGGAGGGGCAATGGGCATGGGCTCCCCCAGTCAATTGGCAGGGAGGCACAGAGCTCTTCTGGCCTTTGGGGCCCCAGTGGGGGGAATGCATGCTTCTCTGGCCCCTGGTGAGAGCTGACAGCCCCTCTGGCTCCTCGGGTGTGGGCACAGAACGTGCCCCTCCAAAAGCACTGGAATTTAAATTCCTACACACACCCCTGTCTGAGTCTCTTACTGTTTTTAAGTAGCATCCATGCCACCTTTAAGGATATGACTTCCTTTACTTTTAACTTTAGGGCCTCTGATTAAGTTTCCAATTTGTCTTTTGTTGCAACTGGTTGGGCTTTTGGGTTATGTTATAGAGGAGCAAAAAAACCCAAGCAAACCTATATTGGTGATTGTCCTCTTCTGCTACCAGAAGCAATGTGGGGAAGCATATTTTATCATGTTACATCAGCACACTTTCACGAAGTATGCACCAATTTCCTTGCCATCTAATACACTGTGTCATTTTGAAAAAGTCAAAACTTATGTATTGAAAGCATTCCCCTATGCCTTTAAACTGATATAGCTATGTAAGTGTTCACATCAGCCTTGTGAAAGTTTATTTCAAACCTCACAGTGTACTGCTAGCTATGTATACAATGCTAGACTTGAAGTCACTGCAAAAAATATCCTGTTGTACACAAAATAAACTACACTGAAGAAAGACAATAGAAGATGTTTCCACTAAAAAAATAAAACAAGTTAGTTTCTTTATCGTGGTTCTTTTTACACAAGGTAGAGCCAGATTATACAGTGAAATGTTTGTGTGGCTTACAATGAGGTTTCCAAGTTGTCAGTCATGGTAAAATGCATTTCCAACACTGCACTCCGAAGATATTACACACAGTAAATCATTTAATATTTTATCAGCTGCTGTTGATATGAGGCACTTCAGCCGAGTGAGTCTTTTTATTACTTCCTTTCATTTATTGTTGAGATGCTTTTCTCTCTGTCCATTGATTGCAATACAGTTTTTCCAAAGTTTTTATCTGCCATCGCTGAGCCAATTAAGTTAAATAAATACAATTATATCCTTATCTTGAAGGAAATCTGAACTGCCTGCATTTTGAAAAGCTGAAGAACTGTCAGTGATAGCCATCTTCCCATAGGTCTGCTTGTGCGTCTGGTTAGTCGCAGTGGTAGGAATAGATTCTTCTGTTACTTATAGTCAACTTAAATCAGACATTCTTTAACCAGCAAACTAGTGAAAGCCACATAACTGCTGGAAATTTCTCTTTTAAACTTCAGTCTAAAAATAAAGATGCACCTGAGAATAGCCGTCAGGTATCATTCATTAAGAAGTCACATTCATAAATAAGTACAACATGCTACAGATTGTATTTACTATAAGCATTCACATAAATTTCCCATAAGCTTCTTATGGACTCCTCAATTCTGTCTTCCCTGAATGCTGCAAGAGAATTTTTCCAATAAGGTTTTAAGGAAGTAGCAGTTAAACGGGATTCGGGAATTTTTTAAAATTAATCCATTCCTTTGAAAAGCCCCACAGGCCATCCCAAATCAGGTCTTGTAACTGAAATATTCTTACCGGACCATAATTTTCTGTTATTCTAGCCATGCAAAGTAATTGCATGTGCAGCTGCCGTTTAGTCAGTCATATCCTTGTTTGTTTTGCTGAGCTATCTGTTTCACTTCTTTTTTGAGAAGTTTTGAAAACATTGCCCCACTACAGTGCCAACAAGAGTCTCTTTGCATATACATCTTTCACTAGACTTGGCGCTAGTAACACTCAGATTTTTGAGCATTCAGAGTTATAATTCAGTATTGAATTATAAAATAGGGCTCCTAACTGTCATTCAGCAAAAGTTTGAGAGAAGTGCAGCTGGAAATCAATCTAAACAATAATGCAGTACATTGCATTTACAATCTCTCCTATGTGGCAAGCTGCCCGCTTCCCTGGTGGGTCTTGCGCTTTTACTTTCTGTTTGCGGTCAGGGTGCCCCCAGCTACCTCATCTCCCCTGGCTGTAGCAGAGCTCTGTCTCCTGGCCTGGGAGGGAAACTTCTCCTCAAGCTACTCCACCCCTTCTGGCAATTTTTCCTGCATTTGTTCCCTCCCCTTTCTTCAGGGAAGGCAGAGTTTAAATACCCTTGGCCCCGCCTTTCATTGGGCCCTGGTGTCTTTAATTGCCCTGCTGTGCTTTCCCCTCTGCCTGCAGGGCAGAAGGTTTTTAACCCTTTTGGGCCCTCATACTGGCCCCGGCACACCCTTTTAAAGCCATCCGGCCTGACTTGATCACACCTATGTGGAAGGGACACTAAAACTGGCCACAAAATCCACCTCTTCTGCAAAACATAATTGCAGACTCAACTTTCATTAAAAACAAAAAATAAGTTTCTAATCCTTATGATTGGGAAAACAGCTTTCAGAAAGTGAACCTAATGTAATTTGATGCTATGTTGTCCTAACTGCTAGCAGCATGAAATAATTTTAAGGGTGGTGTTAACTACTTCCATTCATGTCACTGGGGTTTTAATTCTGAAGCCTAATTATGACACTAAGTGTCAATATTATGGACTATTTCACTGCTGCTTATTTTGGCAGAGATATCCAGCTAATTTACTTATCCATTTTGGATGCAATAGTGGACATATAATGGCAGAAAGCAGGTCTCAGGCCGATTGCTGTTATGATTACTGTGATGGGTGTAAGCAAGTCTAAAGAGAGTGTGTACACCCTTTGGGTAAGGGCCACACTCCTTCTTTGAGGTATTTTTTTATTGTTAATTTGAAAAGAAACAAAAGTTAGCCAGCTTTCTGCTAAAATTTGATTGTTGCTAGGATTCTTCTGTCTCCCACACTAGTTGTTTTGCCTCAGTTCCTGGACTGGAGAGAGAGAGCTTCAGCTAATCTGGCATTAGAGCAAGATAGCTACGTTTCTATACAGGGCTCAAGCACCTTATATCATGGGGACTTAGATGAATCCTGCATTCCTATGGAAGGTCCTAGAACTGCTCCCAGCAGAGTTTGACTCTCCGAGAAAGTTTCAGGTTATGTCAACATGAGAGAAACCCAAAGCTCTCCCTACTTCTTTGGTTGCCAAAACATCCAGCTTCCTCCGCACTTTGCAACTTCTACAACGCAGCTATCGTCTATCCTAAATTCATGATGTGTTGAAAAGTGCAAAGCATAAAATCAGAAAAAAAAATATCTATTCCATCAGAGAGCACCGTTGAATGTAATATCAAAAAAAGAAATACGGGACAGACCATGTTGTTCTTCTTCATCTTTAATTCAGTGGAAATTTCTCTTTAAAGGTTACTCAAATAATATTTTAATAAGCCACAAATTCATCATTATATTCGGGAACTTTCTGACCAAATGTTTTTTCACTGAAAAGCAGCGGTCTGTCAAAATCACAACTGTTCACAAGACCGTGTTGGATTCAATGAAAAACCCAACTCTCAAAAATGTGTAAAAAAATTTGCAAAATTGTCAAACCAGAAAGTTTTCATTTTGAGTCAAACACCATGTCATTGCAAAATATAAGTAAATGTACACTAAATAAGTTAAAATAAAATCAAAGTGGACATTTTGATTGACCCAAACTGATTTTTTTAATTTTTTGGTTTGTGAAATTTTGATATTTTGAATTTTCATCCCAGTTTTGGATAGGAAAAAATAGTTTGAAATGTTGAAGATTCTAGTAGAAGAGAAAAAAAAAAGGTTTCATGCCCAACCCTGTTCAGAAGTGCTATGCCACAGAAATTAGGAAGTGTTACCACCATTTAGGTTTGGTACTCTGAATACGAAGAAATACAAAACATATAGTGCCTTTTATCCAAGAACCTCAAAACATTTCACAAACAGTTAAGCCTTACAATACCCATTTGAGATAGATATTATTAAAGAGATTGTACAGATGAGTAAACTGAGACAGAGCATTTAAAGGTGTAACCCGTCCGTGCCCAGGGTGGCCCACTGATAATGCCAGGGTCAGGGCAGGCTGCAAAAGGAGAGCAGATTCTCCCAGCACTGGTGGGTGACACTGCAGTCAGACTTCCCAACCAGCCACAAACAGTGCTTCTGATTCCCCCACACTGGTTATCAAGAAGCCACTGTGCAAATACACACAGCCCCCTTACTGCATTTCAGTCTCTGGCTCCCAAACTGACACTAGGTCCAGTAAAGAGACCAGTTATTTAAACTCTATGCTCTTTACTAAAAGATTCCCTCTGATCCCAAAGGATCAGCCACAGGACCAGTTCACTATAAGTTTGGATCTTACCCAAAGCACCACGCTGCCAGCCAATCCTTTAGTAACTAAAACTAAAGGTTTATTAATAAAAGAAAAACAAACAATATGAGAAGTGTTAAAGGCTTAAAGCAATCAGATAGATATAAATGATTTAAAAGTCCATATACACCAGGTTTCTAGAAGAATTATGGAGTTGCAGGCTTGTACAGTCCCTCTGGTATACATCCAGTACCTAGATGGGTCTAAGTCCTTCAGTTCAGTTGCAAAGTGTGTTGATCCAGAGGTGTGTCCGCAGCTGGACAGGAACCCAAAACAAGACAAAGACAAAATGGTTTCTGTGGTTTGATCTTATATACCCTCTGTTACTGGCCATGTGGCTTGTGGAACTTTAAAGGAACCAAAATGGAGTCCATAGTCACATGGGCCAATCCTGGTAACTCTTCAGGTATGCCTTTAGTTTCTTCCTAGGCCTTTGGCTTTTGTTAAGGTCTTGATGGGCCATTAAGCTGGCTATTGTCCTGTGGCCTCTCTGTCTAGAGTGTGTCTTTTACAGCACAGTTTGAAATACAGGTATATCAAAGATCTCTATAACTTTCCTCACACATATTACACATGAACACAAATATTATCTTATTCAGAATATCATAACCTTTCTAACCACACCTGACATGGTATGTCTCACATGAATCACTATGATTTTGACATATTAATGTCAAATAACACAAATGCCCCCCCCTCCTAATGCAGTCCACATGACAAAAGGGTTGACCAAAAGCCCACTGAAACCAATAGGAGTCTTTCCATCGACTCCAAAAGACTTTTTGCATTAGGCTGTAAGTGACGTGCCAAAGATCATATTCAAATGATTAATGGCAAAGCCTGGAATGAATGCAGTCTTGAATGTAAACCTCCTGTCCTCTATCCGCCAGATAATGCTCTTGCCTTTAAGCAGCTTGATTTCTTTCTTTTACAGCTACTGCATGATCACCTTTGATCCCATCGCAGACATTTCTCTGCATACACACGAGGCCTGTCCTGTAAGAGTCATCCATCTAATTTTCCCTTTCACCCAGTGGGAATGAAAAAAAGAAACAAATGGCAAATGTCCATCTTTCTTAAAAGATCTGAGGCACAATCATGTCACAAGGTGGAAGATAATTACTAATTACATAACATCAACATTAAAGTGCTTATCTCCAGATTCATTTGTGGGAGTTTTTTTAGCTGGTGATAATAAATATTAATCAAAGTTCACTTTCAGTTTGGATGTAATAAGTTGTTTTTCTCAGGCATTAAAAGAGGAAATAAGTGGTTTATCATTACTTAGCAGCATAAAGTCTGGAATTTTAATAGCTGCATTTCACAACATGACAATATTCTAATTATTATATAAGTGCCTTGGACACCTAGCTATCCTTTTTGCCTGGACCTCACCCTTTTTGAATAAGTAGGATATTACACTGGATAAAGGAGACCTTCTTTTATTCATTTTAAATTCACTGTCCTTTTATTTTGCATACTCCCTTGTTTTACTATTATCAGGGAACAAAAAAAAATCAGCAGACAAACTGAAGCATAGTAGGCTTTGGGTCCCATTAAGAGACATGGGGATCATCATTAGATGAGGTTTACAAAAAAAATTAAGGGTATTTTCTTTTGACGGGCCTGATCGTGCATTCCTGCACAAAACTTATCTATACTGTACAACCATGTACAATAGATGCAATAAAACAGACACCATGCTGCCATTGTTTGAGATCAGATGCAAACATTAAAATCAATGTGTTTAATACAATGCATAGAACAGTTGCATTACAGGTGTATTTCAACAATGCCTGGAACTCTAAGGGCCTGACCCAAAGCCCAGTAAGATTAGTGGAAAGATTCTTATCAACTTCCGTAGGCTTTGGATCATATCCTGTCAACCAGTCTAATCCACCAGCAACTCAAGTCCCTGGTGAAAAGTTGCAGAGGGGTAGCTGTGTTGGTCTTTATACAGGAAAAACAAAGTTTTTGCAGGAATGCAAAAATTAAATTTGTTAGTCTTTAAAGTGCTACAGGACTGGTTTTTGTTTTGTTTTTTTAAGTCCATGGGAATTTCTCCACTGATTTAATTAAGTTTTGGATAAGGCCCTTAGATTTTTAGGCTTTGGATCAGAGTCATTTGGCCCATTGTAAACCTTTCAGATATAAAATTGGAAGGGACATTAACAGATATCAGCAATATTATAGTATTTATAAGCCAGTAAGAATGTCAGAAGCTAAGGGAAAATATACACCAAACCTACTATGACTGATGTAATTTTTTCTATTATATTTTATTATTCCTCGGGCCCCGTTTGTAGTTATTTCAAATATTCCTTTGATCTGAATGAAAGTACACTAGGGACAAAGTGCTATCGACCATAAATAAGGATACAGAATCTGCCCCATAGCAGATATTCAAAATATAAATTGTTGAGATTACAAAATTATTGCCAATTGTTACCTGTTATCACTCTTCCTATCCCCCTTCCATACTATTTCTCTAAACCCTGTTTTTCCAGGAAGGTGTTGTAATAAGTAATAATAATTTCTTTGTTTCCATCCCACCTAAACAGTGAAGGTGATCATAGTAAGCAGTAATTTTGTGAAGATGTATTTTAATTAACACCAAAGATCTATCTGGGGGTCTAAACTTAAAGGCTGGGTTTATTGGACACCATCTTTTATAGTGAAGATGTGAATCAACCTGAAAGACTGAAGCAATTTTTATGTTAGTGTAATGGGGGGTCACAAAGGTAACATCATTCTTGAGCCTTATGGGAAATAAAACATGGACTATTGCATACACTGTCAGTCCAAGTGATGCCAAAAAGATGACTTATACAAAGGCCCTTGACTCCAAAACCTTATCACAACAAAACATTTTCAGTTCCGTAAGCAGAATTATCAGCTTGCATAGTCTTCTTATGTGGCAGAACTGAAGTTAAGGCAGCACTATGAATTTGGGCAAATTAAGATGATTCTTTGAGGGATCATTTGGCATGTGGCCTAATAAAAAGCCAGAGAGAAACATTTGTTGACAAAGGTTGACCTTACATATTCCTGAGCTATGAAAATTTCTTATTTCTCAACTGGAAATTGAAGTGAGAAAAACAGACAAAATGAACCAAGATAAAATTTATGTAAATCAAATGAACTCCATGTTAGCTGAGACTGAGCATCTGAATTAAATGTTTTCCTTGAGGCCAGCCCATTAAATTAGATGAATTATATAAAAGGGGAGTTGTGTTGGAAATACTGCAAGAGAGGACCTATATAAAGAGCTATATGAAAATAAATGCATCTGGGACAAAACCCACGTGAAAGAACAAAGCTGTTCAGGCAGCACACGTGCGAGTATGCACATTACAGTATACCTCCCAAGAAATTCTAAAGGGATCACTTCCTGCAGAAGCATCAATAGCCATCGAGTGATCCCACTGCTATATAAGAAATGAGCTTTATCATATCAGGTACTGAACTAAGGAGGGAGTTTACCCATTTAGGGTGGATCAGCTAGAGCAAATTTCTTTGATGCTTCAGCACAGCACAGAGAGGAGATTCGTGATCAAGTGGAAGGGTAGTTTGGATAGGTAAACTTATATACAAAGCCAGGCCAAAGGCATAAGTACACTGGGCATATGCATTTGTGTAAGCAAAGAATTTGGTAGGTGCCAAGAAGCCCTCAAAGCACTACAGTCCACTGCAGAACAGGATTTGAATATGCAGATCTCTGTGACTATGAAGTCATCCTGCTCTATGTTAGAAATTACACAGCATGGCTAAGATCCTAGAATTGTGTAACTAGCACAGGCTTTTACTTATCTGTGCATCTCTTCTTTCCTCTTGCATGTATACTGTTGCTCATTCCGGTGTCTATTCCCCACCCCACACCCCTATTCTTCTAGTGGCAACAGCATTCATTGAGCCACTGCAATCCCTTCCCCTTTTACTGCTAACTTCCAGGTACAACTTTAGGCTTATGCAGCCTATGCTTTTGAATAAGACACAATGAACTCCTGTCCCATCACACCTGTCCAACACAAGATTCATTTTATTGCACTTTAACCATCCTCTCTCTCTCTCTCTCTCTGCTTAGCTTCCACTCTACCAAGAAATTCCACTACTGTTTGCTTGAAGGCGGGGACAGGATGTTCTCGTGGTGGTGGAGACCTGGACAAATTCCCACATCATCTTTACATATGGCTCCACAAATGTAAAAGCAGGCTGCGCGTCCTTTCTTACTGATTTCAGCATATCCCCTCTTTTTCCCGTTACTGATTTGTGTCTGCAAATCCCCATTCCACTCAGGATTTAACTGCCATTATTGATCTGTGAGCTATTGCAGCAGAACTCCTCCCCACGCTACCTTCCTCAACCGCTATTCATCACTACTAAGAGAGGCTCACTAACAAGGTGATACAACAGGCTACATTTAAGTTTCTCTCCACCAACAATTCTTAATGATTCTTGAGAAAGACATCCAATTTCGCAAAGTAACTTTACACCTATAGCTTTTCCTCCTCAAGTTCTTGGTATTTTCCCATTCTGCCCTCCTGGCCTTTACATGTCCCAACCCACTCTGATTGCTAATGAATTATTTCAGTTCAGCAGGAGCCAAGTTAGCTTTATTCACTATGTTAACTAATTGAATGAGCATTTTAAAAAAAACCAAACACTGCATATTACCAGCCATCATGAAATTAAATGTTAAGGGTTTGACTTATATACTCTACACAACAATATGTATACATAGTCCTTTATTCCCATAAATATACCATTATTTATTTGGAATGCTTGTTAACATATCTATTATCATTTATACAACACAATTTTCCTTCATGGTCACCAAAACCTACATAATGAAGTAATTTTTCCAAAGCTTACAGATATATTATAGTCACAAATGGAACAGATTTCCAACTGCATTTTAAAAAAGAAGCTTAATTTAAAAAGACAACTCCCTACTGTCAATCTGATTTGATATTTTAAGAACTGAAGTTATTTTCTTTAGCTTTATTAGTGCAACTGCTCAGCAGCTATGCTTTGCTTCAAAATATTCATGCCTTTTAATTGCCTTTATCACTATTGGTCTTAAACTGTTTGCTTCTCAATCCGTCTGACTTTAGTACATATGAAGTGTGAGTTTTTGGAGACACGACTCAGCATGAATGTGTTTAAATTGGCAACTTTTTGAAAAATTTCAAACAAAGTTCACACTTCTAAATGTCACCTAAAGCATTAATTAAAATTATCTTCCAGAGGGGTCAGAGAAATAGCGTTATACAATGGCATCTAACTTTACACATCAGAAGTACTCTGGATCAGTTTCAATCTCTACTGACTGAAACCTGATTATAAGATTACAAATAGTCTCCACAGCTACAATCGTGGGGATAAAAAAATGCAATGGCAATCAGACTTAATGTTTGACAACACAAACTGACCACTTTTCCTCTTGGTAGTCCAGCTGGATGAATTATGCCTCTCTCTAAAGTATTGGATAGGTCTCAATTCAGGACACAGGACTAAGTGGGTCATTTGCATCTATGCCAGTATGGCAATTCTTATACTTTAACAGTCCAATTAAATGCTCATTGAAGTAAAAAGAAGACTTTCCATGAACAGTGGTCAGGACTCAAATTTATTTCGGGGAATGCTGAAATGACAGATATTGTTGCCCCTTTGGCCCAAGCAGTTAGCCAAAATTCAGGGATTTTGCAGCCTTATGTCAGTCTGGATAAGAAATCAGTGATACAAGTCAGGTGCAGTCTTTGAATACAACTTTGTGAACAAACCAGATTACATTAAGTCCTGTTTCCCAGAGCACAATGGAAGCAAACAGCAAGCCGTTTCCTTGCTCAAAATGTCCCCATTTTGCCATTCCAGCAAGCTCTGTGTCTAGCAAGTGCGGTCTCTGTTTTCTTTCAGGGTCATGCTCACAACTCCTGCTGGCTTGTCCCTTCAGCATACAGAGCCTGCAATCAGGGAAAACCCTGTTGCTTCACCTAGTTTAGCTC
This sequence comes from Mesoclemmys tuberculata, assembly GCA_007922155.1. Taxonomy (NCBI): domain Eukaryota; kingdom Metazoa; phylum Chordata; order Testudines; family Chelidae; genus Mesoclemmys; species Mesoclemmys tuberculata. Next base: position 29,373,074 of record ML675620.1, on the reverse strand, counting down.
TGGCTTGATCATGCCTGGGTATGCAGTGCCACCATGCCAATAGCTGGTTTTACTATATAACAGGGCTTCATTTCTCTACCCATTGAGGCTAAATGAGTACTTGATACATGTATTGTATTTGGATGAAAGAATCCTCTGATTGCAGCTATTAGAACATTTCATCAGAACAGTCTAACCCTACTCCCCTACATATTTTAGTATAGAAAGCTCTTAACCTTTACTCACTTGGGTTAGACTCCCTGTTCTGCCCTCAGAATATACACCGAAGTCCCATTTTCAAGAAGTAGAGTTATGCACACCTTCAAAAGAGGAACAGAGACCCAAAATATTACACTTTGCGTAGAAGGAGGAGAATATTACAAGTTTTGGGCTTTTTTTTTTTTTTTTTTTTTAAAGTAGTGAAAAAGTGAGGTGTTATTTCTTAGAAACTGACTTGCTAGTTTCTTCCATTGGCCTCATAACAGATTCCACCACACTAACCAGGGATGACCTTTTTGGATTATTAGCTTATTCTTTGTTCTTCATGACATCCAATAAACAATTATATTAAATATAAAGAGGCAATGTGGGTGCTGTTGTGTGTTCACATATGAAAAGAAATTGTGGATGGATGGAATAGGATGGATAAATGTAAAGTTCTTCTTTAAAAGCAGACATCTGATCCACTAAAGTGTACACATAAATTAGACTTCAGTGAGTGATGAAATTAGGTCATGTAATTTTCAAAAGACCACCACATTCATCTGACTGGCTTTCTTCTACTGATTTTAGGTTGCAACCTAAATTTTTCTTGACTGAGGAAAGCAGAATATATCCTATAATGTGAACTGTGCAGCGAATAAACCATTTATTTTCATCAGTTCAGTGCATCTCTGACCAAATGAAAGATTTATAATCAATGGTGATTTGGTTTGGATAAATATTACATTGTTAAAGAGTGAGGAGTGTTTTGAAAATGATGATTGATACGGGTGAAAGAGCAATTTCTTGTCATCACACCACATAAACTACAAGTTTGAAATGTCTTCACTTCAGCTCATCTGGACTATGTATAACCTTTCTAGGTTTACCTTATGATGCACCTAAAAGCATTTTAGCCCTCAAGTTCAGTCAACCTATATGTCAGGCAGAAAATAAAATAAAATAAACCTACACAACCACTCAAGTTTGTGTTTCCCTGAGGGAAGCAAACACTTTGATGGCAATTTGTCAAAAGCCACAATAGAGTTGAGCTTTGACGGACAATTTACTTTAAATGGCTGCAGTTATTATAGAACAAAGGACCAGAGTCAAGGATAAAAACCATTTCCCATTGATTTTACTCAAATGGATTTAATTCTATAAGATTAACTTAAAGGCTAACCTTTTATATTTCCCCACTATCTAAAAGCAATCAAAGAAATAGTCAAAAAACTTCTGACTTGCTGGGCTATTCCCCCACCATCATTGGTATGTAAAATACTACCGCTTTGCTACACCTGATACTTGGGTAATACATAAGAGGCTGAAAAATTATCTTTATAATTGAGTATTTAAAAGTTATTGTTCAAGGGTTGAAAATAAAACTAGATACTTTTTCTTCCCAAGAACAGAAAAAAAGTCCCTTTCCAACATTACGAAAATAAAAATGAAGGGTTGTATATAAGCTATAGACCTAGTCCAGCTCCCACTGAACTCAACAGGAGTGTTGATATAGTCTACTTAAGCTAGCCCTGTGTCTTGTTTTACGATGCAATTGCATGGTGGGAGTGTCACAGAACATGTTCGATACCAAACACAAAGGAAACTAGCTGAGTTGTATAGTTAAATACATTACAATAGATGGGGAAGGGTTCAGTAGACCAATGGTTTGAGGACATTGGTTTTTTCAGCAGCACTTTGATTATTCTCTCACCTGCAAAAAAAAAAGTAATATCACTAATTTACCTAGATTTCTATTCAGTAGGGTATGATTAAACTGGAATTACAATGGGATAATACGATGAGAGATTTGGTTAAACATTGGTTGGGCTAAATTATTTTGTTAAAGGCGTGTAACCTTTCTGCCAGGTGGAGTTGGCAGCAACAAGGGCCGGGTTCAGTATCTAGGGGTTCCATTTAGCTATACAACACAAAACCATCTCCAGCCCACACCCAGTCACCTGGGAATTTATACACCACCCCGCTAGGCACCTCCAAAAGCAATACTCCCCCTCTCGCAATCCCAGAGTCTGAGTGTAGAAAGAAAAGCTTTTAATAAAAGGAAAGAGGTAACTCAGCACTAGTTTGAGAAAACAGTGCAAACAGAATTCAAACACAATATCCCATGAACAAGAACCCATGCCCCAGAGTACGTGGGGCAGTGTTCTTTTGCCTCTCTCTTCTTACTTCCCCACACCCTCCACTCACAGTTGTTGTTCCTGATCAGTGATGACCTAGAACTCAGGGGCTCCTCTGGATGTATTCACCTCCCACCATGCTTAGGGGAGTGGGGAGGGGTGAAAGAAGGCCCCATACTTTGCTGCCAACTGTCACTGATGGCCACTCCTGCTCCCAGCCACCCCACCCTGGCAGCACTCTTTCGGTTTCACCCAGCTCTCAGTGATCTCAGCTCTTGCTGGAGAAATCTTGATGCAGAAGCAGGCAGGAACATGGTCCCATCACTTAACAGAACAAAAAGACTCCAAAAGAAATTTTAACGAGCTCTACCTTTGAACAGTAGGAGGGGGAAGTCAAACCCTGCTTGGTGCTCTTAGGCAGAGCCCACACTTCCAGGCAGAAATACCTGTTCCCATCCCCCCTGCTAACTTCACAGGGTTCTGGAATCTGAGCCCTCGCTTGCCCCGTTCTGTTCAGATGACTGCGACCCTGTCATCAGAAAGGCGATGCACAGTTCTGCTGCCATTTATTCATACAAAAAAAGGGCAACATTTCATTCCCCCCACCCCATCACTGAATGATTTGTAACCCAACACGAGCCAAAATGATCATTTGAGCGAAGCACTCCCATCATGTTGAGCACTTAGGTGTGCTCATGTAAATGCTGTGCTCCTCCTCCCCCACACCACCACAGCTGGCTCAGCAAGGAAGAGTCACTGAGACCCTGCTTACAGAAGTGTCCTCTATAGTTCATGGCAGACAGAAAAGGGCAAACTTGCTCCATTATTTCCAAACATTCTTTGCTTATGTAGGGGGAGGGGTAAGGCTATATTTTTTAAATGTACTTTTATAACGTTCAAACTATTATGAATTAAAAATAAGCACTGCTGCATGCAGGGGAGCAGTTAAAATGGAACCCAGCAAGGGCCAGCCCTCCTCCCCACCCCTTTCCTCAGACTAGAACTGGGCAGATAAACACCAACATGCTTTGGGAGCACTGAAACCCGCTTATGTCCTCCTTCCCCTGCCATGTAACCTTCAGGCAAAACATCAGGGAAAAACAATCAGAGACTCCAGTCACCAGGAGCAGCTGCAGAAGTGGCTAATGCAGAGATCTCTGAACATTCCGAGAACTTTTTACACTTTTGACTGGACTTTCTCAGCCCTGTGCTAATTGACTGTTTGCTCCAACCATCTACTTCTTCCTGTTTCACTCCACATCTGCCCCTCTTCCCCCACTTCTCTTCAGTGTTCCCTCTCCCTTCACCTCTCTTTCCATTTAGCTTATTTCCCCATACAAATCCCCCAAAATTGATATGTGCCATCACATCATTCACTCTGCTTGTGTGTTATACCCTTTCCACCACCTTGTCTCTTTCAGATCTATTTAGATTGTAAGATTTCTGTGGCTGGGACTGGCTGCTAGTCTGTATTTGTACAATGTCTACCACAGTGCGGTCCAGTTCTTGGTTGGGCCTTAGGCACTAGTGTAATAAAGAAGATATTAATAATACTCTTCTAGACTCAGTGCTTAAAATTAGGCACCCATATCTGTATAAAAGAACCTTTAAAAGGAAGTGCCCTAATTTTCAGAGGTGCTACGCCACAACTCTCATTAGAAGATGTGGATGCTCAGCAACTTTGAAAACGTCAATTACATAGGAAGTGAGGGTACACTTTTGAAAATGAAGCTATTTTTAGGCACCTAATGTGAAACTTATAGCTAACTTTAGACACTTATGTTTGAAGGTTTGGACCTTACTCACTACTTCCATGCTAGCTCCATACAAAGCAAAGAAAAATACAAAACAAATGCACGAACATCAGTATGCTCTTTAATGACTCCAATTCCAACGCATTTATAAAATGTTCATCACTTCCATTTATGGGTTTTTAGAACACTTTATGGCCCCTTTTCAAATTTTCTTCCATTTCTGCTTGAGTTGGATATTTACATGCTTACCTCTACATCTATTAGTACAGAGAGCACTCAAGTATAAAATACAACTATCCATTGGCAGCCAGCGCTGAATGCTTAATATTATAGTTCTAGAACCTCCCTTCACTTTCCACAAATTTTTCTCCAGATGTTCCTGAGGTATGGTCAGGCCCCGCAGCCCAAACCTAAAATGAATACACAACTTTTTTTTTTTTTAAAAAAAAGATTAATTCAATTTTTTATTTTCTTATGTTGCTAAATTTCCTAATTTCACCTAGAATCAAAAGAACTAATCCTACAAGGAAAGTGACCATCACAAAATTTCTGATACAGCTGAAATGAGGCTATACTGGAGATTTCATGAATAAAGAAATATCCAATGGCATTGTTAGCTCAGTCTCCTAAGTAAAGTGGGTTATAAATATTTTCCAATGAACTTCAGATAAGCATCCTAACTTCTAGACACCCATGCAGACATAAAACACTGATCTTTTTGGAGCTTGATCCATTATGAGTTTTCTCCAAGAATATTAAAAAAAAAAAAAAAAACCCATAAATGTCATCAGGAATTTTGCATTTTAATATTTCAACAGGAGGGAAACAAAATGAGAAATAAGAGAGCCAGGACACGCATGTTACAACTATAACTGGAGCACATGGTGCTTACAGGATAAAAACACAATCTGGATTTACTACATTTCATAAATACATATTTAATCAAATACAGGATTTTGACCTCGGGGACTGAACTCACATTTTTTCTGACATATGCCATGGGTAGTCTTTACTTGTAAGACAATCATACATACAAATCATACAATATTAGAGTTGGAAGGGACCTCAGGAGGTCAGCTAGTCCAACCCCCTGCTCAAAGCAGGACTATTCTCAGCTAAATCATCCTGGTGAGGGTTTTGTCAAGCCTCAGCTTAAAAACCTCTAAAGATGGAGATGCCACCTCCCTAGGTAACCCATTCCAATGCTTCACCACCCTCCTAGTGAAAAACTTTTTCCTACCATCCAACCTAGACCTCCCCCACTGAAACTTGAGACCATTGCTCCTTGTTCTGTCATCTGCCACCACTGAAAACAGCCTAGCTCCATCCTCCCTGGAACCCCCTTTCAGGTAGTTAAAGGCTGCTATCAAATTCTCCCTCATTCTTCTCTTCTGCAGACTAAACAGACCTAGTTATTTCAGTCTCTCCTCGTAAGTCTTGTGCTTCAGCCCCCTTATCATTTTTGTTGCCCTCTGCTGGACTCTCTCCAACTTGTCCACATCCTTTTTGTAGTGGGGGGCCCAAAACTGGACACAATACTCCAAATGCAGCCTCACCAAAGACCTTGTATTTCAGTTACAAAAGTACTGAAGCTTTAAACCAGAATATTCAGTTCTCCCAAAATGTATTGGAAAATTGAATAGAAACCATCTAAATCCATATTTAAAGTCAAGCAAATTGTGTAGAAAGCACTTTGAAAATAGTTGTACCTTATTTATAAAATAATTTACATTATAAATATTATACCAAAGATCTTAAGCATCAAATTTTGTATGACCAAATATAAAAAACCTTTCCAGGCAGAGTTCCTATACTGAAGGAAAACATTAATACAGTTTAACTAAGTTTATAAACTGCCCAGTCCTCTATTTAAAGTTTATGTTTCTCTTTCAAGAAGATAATCAATTGCAGCACTGCATCCTGAGATCCAAGGTTTCTGAATCATGTTTACTGGTACTGATTAAATTAAAAGCTCATTGTTTTACCCTCTCCTTAAGAAGGCTCTGTAGATGTTCTGAGAGACCAGTTTCCCAGCAAATAAACTGAGATGGAGGAGGTGAGGATTTCTCAGCAAAAAACATATTTCTGGAAAGAACAAAACTGCTTTGAAGACTGAAGATAAAAGGCCTTTAACAGAATGATTGGGGTAAAAGCCTTTAGTGTGTAGCAGATAAATCTAGAATCAATTTAAGATGTTCTGTAGACAGAGTAAAAAAAAAAATTATATGATCAATGATTGTGTATCCAACACTATGATATTCAGACACTTTCAGTGGTGATTCAATATATAACTACTTTTTAAACTTGTCTACCTTAACAAATGGCAACAAATTTAATCAAAACCCTATGATGAAGGCTAAAGGGTAGTGTGCAACATTAATTTTTATTATAAAAGAAACATGTGCTGCACTTAATGTCCATCATGACTTTCTATTTCACCACAGATTGTGATTATACATTAATACAGCAGAGATGAGAACGTTATTTAATCCCCCTATCAAATGATCTTGAATATGGCAATAGGATATTTTCTCTTCACTGCATAATTCATGTCAAATCATCTCTATTACATGGAGATAGTTGGCCCTTTCAGGAATGACTTTTGAAGTAGTAATCGTGATGCTTATAACAAGAATTAGGGTTCTGCAGACAATGTCTGAGCTGTGTAATAGGCATTATTACACAACCTATCACCTAGCTAGAACTTGAAATAATCTATGGAGTTTTTACATTTTTGTTTATTTAGAAAACAGGTTTTATATATTACTATTACAAAACAGACACTATATATATTCATTGGTTTACTGCCAACAATTTCTTCCATCTTTATGGCATTTCAGTTTTAGCTGGTAAGACTCAATCACACAGTTATTCATTTTAAGCCGTGTCTTTAGTAGGACCACTCACATGAGTAAGAGCTGTAGCTTTGGATTTACTATTCTTGCCTGAACTACAACATTTAAAGAAGAGAATTCCCAAGTTGCAATTGGGGACACCAGTTCAGCTGCACCAGTATCGCTGCCCGGCCCTGACATCCATTTCCAGCACCATTTCAATTAAACCTGCTCAAAACAGGTTTAATTAAGGCTGTAGTGAAAGCAACCGTGAGAACTGCCTGTTCCAGCTCTACTAATATTGCTAATGTCAGTGTAGTTGACCCTTGATTAGCAATATTGGGAATTTGTTAAAAATATCCATCTAGACAAGCCTTCTGTCTAACTCTATTTTCCAGTTCTCTCCCTTTCACCACCTAAGATGCAGTACAAATTCTTGAATCGGTACCAAAAAAAGTCTCAGTTGAGGTGCCTGAATAAAAAAAGAGCATGATTTGCAGAGCTGCAGCTGTCATTACCTTTGAAAGTCAGGCCACACTTGCTTAGATGTTTTGGATCACTGAAATTACTTAGAAAATTCTGGCCTAAAATAGTAGCTTCTTACAGTATTAAAAGTATTTGGAAACTCAGGTTGGATATAATCTTTCACAATGGGATCCCAAGCTGACAAATAATATCTGTTTTCAATGAGATGGCCACCTCCATCAGTCGGTCTCTAATGTTAATTGTACGTAAAATGTTTTTAACTCATTTCCAAGTTCATTCCTGGGGAGAAATGCTTCTGAAATTGTGACCTTACATACTACTGAGCCAAGCAAAATAGACGTCATCTTCTTTCACCACAATTTTCAAGGAAACCATTTAGTAAGTTAAAATTCCAAAGGAAAAAGGAAAATCCCAACAAAGCTACATCACTTATTAGTAAAAGTAAAATGATAGTTATTTGACTATCCAGTATGGAGATAATCTGATGTGTGCATTTAAGTTAAGATCCCACAAACATGCTGAACTTTAGACCTTCAACTAGTGTAATTAATGTAGTTCCAAATTTCAGTGGAGCTACACTAATTTACATTAGCTGAAGATCTGACCTATTCTCAGCCTTCAATCCAATTGATACTCACGTGTCTAAAGTTCAGAACACGCTTATGTGTTTTTTTGGAATTGAGCCTAAAATATTAAGTCTGGGCAAGACCTCGGGTGGTATAAATTGTGATAGCTTCCTTGAGATCTAGAATTATGATAATTTACACCAGTTGAGGATCTGGCCCTTCATGCAAATCTCTCATTATATTAGCTTGCAGATACTACAACAGATTTAAATTGACAATTTGATGTTGTCCAGAAGATCAATGAATGGGGAAGTATACTGATTATATATACACGACAGGTTTTAGATTCAGGAGTGACAGCAAAGAAGTGCAGGCACAGAAGAGGAGAAACAGGATAACACAGCAGATGTAGTAAGAGAAGAAGAATGTATAGTAAAAAATGAATGAAATAGAGGCAAACCCCATTTTCCTAATAGCTTTCAGGAACTGGATATCAATGGGGGCAATTCAGTGGATGGGTTTATACAACACAGGACAATAAATGAGGTAGTTATAGAACCAATCAAAAAGATAAATATCAGGAGAAGGAGGGGGATACCCAATGACATGTGCATGTTTTGTAAAAAAGAAAGCAAGCAAACAAGCAGGCAGTGATTATCGTTCCAGAGGCAATATTACTGGGAGTATTGACAGGCCAGTCAAGAGAATGGGGGGCAAGTGTGATGAATATATAATTGAGCACATTGGAACAATCATCATAAGAAAATGCAACCAGAAATACTCAGATTTAGCGTTTAGGCCCCTCGACTGGACAAAAAACCACAGGAATTATGTGGTATGTAACCACTTGCCAGTAAAACTGCTGACTTCGACAGCTAATTATGCTGGGTCATTTATAGCCAGTGAGAACAACTGGAATTTTTAGACTGGGACTTTTTTTACCTTTAGGGGCCCCTTCTGGTCCAAATGAGGGATTTATATATATGTATGCATGCACATGAGTTTAAGAGCTCATTTAAAAATTAATGTTCAAAGACACTCTCACACATCACTTCTCTTGCAATGATGTTTTTAGAGTTTTTCTATTTTCAGGACAGATATTTTAAAGGCTGAGAAATGGCAAAAGTATATCATTGCTTATAAAACAGCTCATGTCACTGCATAGCATCCTTTGTGGAAGAAATGCTTAACAAGTTGTGAGAGTCAGTAAAAAAAAAAAGGCTACCTGAAAAGCATAGTTTTATTCCAGATTGGAAAAGATGCAGCATGCTTTCCTGTACTTCCCTTTTCTACCACTGGAGTGCTAACCTTTCAAAATGTGTTGACTAAAAATAAAAAAAATGTGCTGACCCTACGAGGACTTAAGTATGTGCTTAACTTTATGCAGTAAGAGTAATCCTGGGTCCATTCCTTGTTTATAAAGCTAAGCACAAGCACAAATCTTTCCAGAAGCATGGCCTAACCATGTTATTTGTACTAAAGGGAACAATCCTATAGCATGTGACAATTTGCTGTATGAAAACTGTATTCAATCTAGGAAGCTATTATGGCTTCAAAGAATTGATTATCTAATGGAAAGAGGTGATCTAACAGTAGGAGTTTCCCTGCATCAATTCTGAATTTCTCCAATTTCAAGTTGGGGAATATCAAATATGACCTAGCAACGTTTTCTGATGATGTCATCATAAGAAGGACTTTCACATTCTCAGAAAAACTACTGCAAACCAAAGCTTTCTATAACCCCAACAAAGCAGAAGAACCAGAGACTTGAAGAAGTCTACTATTTACATAGTAGACATTGAGATAGTGTGGCAGTAGACAGTAGCATGAAACTCTAAAATGACGACAACAAGAAGGGAGAAGGAAAAAGGAAGGCCAAAGAATAAAAATATACTGCAAGCCATTCCAAAGGAGTCTGGATCATTTAAGAGACTAGGCTGGTAGACAAAATGTACATAGATTAACATGATTGTAAAACAATGTCTACCAGACAAACAAAAGAGGCAGAAAACATGCATTTACAATTTCACAGGCTGATGACCAAGGGCCAAATCCAAAGACCCAAGTCAATGGGAATTTGTTGGCTTCAATGCACTTTGGATCAGGCTTTAGGAAAGTGATCTAAGAGCTACAGAAAAGTTATTGGGGGAAAAAATCTGTTTAATATATGGCTACAGTGAAAAGAAGAGACAATATTGGAATTTAGTCAGGAAAGGAAGCAAATGCAAGGCAATGGGCAGATTTATCAATGTGCAAGGGAGTCATGTGACACCAGGGATTCATGCTTGGAATTCAATCATCAACAGATTGATAGAAAAGCATTCACTCATAAAAAGTTAGCTTTATTCACAATAGTTGGCACATAAACGAATCCTACTGATTATGTAGTTTGCAACCATCTGTTAGTAATTGGATACTGACTAGGCTGGAGTAAACTCAAGTTTGGCAGTGCTAAGAATACAGAAGGTTAGAGTACTTAAGGCAGTGGTTCTCAACCTGAGGCTCAATCAGTGCACAGCTGCAGCCTACGTGACATCCTCAGGGCCATACAGGTATTGTTGGATGCGACCCACATAACAGTGTGGGCCACATATGCAGCCCACAGTGGTAAATATGTTGAGAGCCACTTGCTTAGGGCATGTCAACATTCGAGCTGGAAGGTATTTCCATCTTGAGGAGACACGCCCGTGCTAGCATTTATGGAGCTAGCATGCTAAAAATAGAAGCACAGGCACAGTGGCCTGAGCAGCTAGCCTCCTCAGTACATGCACATTCAATACACTAGGTATGTATGTGGATGACTAGCTTAGGTCCCCTTGCCTCTGCCCCTTTGCTCCTTATGCTACTGCACCAATACCATATTGTTAGCACATAGTGTGTCCTTGAGCTGGCTCAAAGAGCGAACAGCCTGTAAGGGAGTAGACTTATGACCCTGAGAGAGACAGAGGCCCACTAGTGGATCACTACTCTGTGACAATGACTCTACTGAGGCCTAACAGGCTTATTGCACCCAACACACTTACGATATATAGTACCCACAAGGTGACATGTAATATCAATGGAAAACTAACAACTCATTGATTAATGTTGTTGCATGATGTATGTACATTGTATGTTAAGACAGTTACACGTGCTAAAATTATGTTCTTAAAATGTATTTGTCAAATAATAAATAAGCCCAGACTACCTTACCTTTAGACAAAATAATACATATTTGCTTGTCTGACCAGTCTGGTTATCAGGCAGAGACAATGAAAGTATATTTACATAAATGGTAAACAAATCCACCAAAGTAGCAAGTGGGAGAGATAGCGTCAACTTAGAAAGACAGGAATTCTGAACCACAAATGGTAAGCAATTGAATCCACTGACTGTGTACACCTTTATAACACAGTATTATTATACTGAGTAAGTCTTTTTATTAAAGCCTATGCCACACTGGTGATTAATGCCATTGTGAAATGTATGCATTAACACTATCAGAGGAATTATGGATATTGTGCTTTAAAGTCTGTGACCAAACACAGTGAGAAACAAATTCTCTCCCAGACAGGAGGGAAGGCACCTGTCTACTTGTCTCCAACATAAACTAAGCAATATGGAATGAATGAATGAATGAAAGCCCAATTTACATACAAAACAGCAGGGGGATGGAAGCCCCCATGAAGCCTGCTGGTCTCTTGAAGCAGGGTCAATGAACTTTGGGAAGACAGTATGGTCTCTACACCCCTGAAGAAGAGAGAAGCTTTGTCTTGGATTACTTTCTAAAGAATAAATTTCCAAGTTTTAGTAGACTATAAAAAAGTAAGGCGAGAGAACCCCACAATTATCCATCACTAAGGGGATTGAAGGGACTGGAGCTCTTGAAATCCCCAAAAGGTTGGGTCCTTCATACAAGGCGGTTGAAGACTCGAGGAACTAAGTTTAGTTAAGAAACTTGCTGAGGCAAAGATGAATTTACTGAAATTAAATTAAAGTCTTAGAAGCATAATTTTACTTTTGTTTGCTTGTAACACTTTCTATCTTTATTCCTTATATTTGAACTCACTTAAATCCTTTGCCTTTTTAATTAAACAACGTTATTTTACTTTTTATCTAAACAAACCCTACGCTTTGATTGAAAAAAAGAGTGTTGCTCCAATACCAGTTAAATTAATGAGCTGCAGTGTATTGACTCTTTCAAGGAACAACAAATGTAATAACTTCCGTGAATGTTGCAGAAAGGGGCTGGCCACTACAGAGCAGGTGGTTTTGTAGAAATTCAGAACTGGGAAGGTGTTGGGATCACTCAGCAAAAGTAAGTAGGTGGCAGAAGCTAAGGAGTGACCTGCATATTTGTAAGGCTGGTTGTCAGTGTCAGGGCCGTGAGCCACAGCAGTGTAACATTTAAGGCACCTCGAATTGCAGGGCAGGCGGTGACAAAACCCCTTACTGGTCAGGATTGGACCATAGAGGCCCAGCAGGATGATAAAGTTAGTAATCATAGGATGAGCCAGCTATTCCCCCTTCACAAGTTTTATTTCTAAACCGAGAGAGAGAGAGAGAGACTGAGCTTCAGGAGTTATGCTAAAAATGGCAAAAGCACTATGCAAAAATATATTCCTACAGTGTTTGAAATGCCCTTTGGAAGGAAGGAAAAAAGAACTAATAGTTGCTCTGATCATACTGGCATTTAAAGGACCAATATTTGAAGTTTGGGGGCAAAAAGAGAAATGTTTCTTTTGCTCTTGCATAAACACAGAATGAAGAAGTTGCACAGGCATAGCTGAGTTCCAAGTAAGTATAATTACTAAATATACACAAGAACGTAAGACCAGGCCACACATATACGCTGCTGGTCTGACCGGTTTCTGGTGGCTTTTAAAAACAGAAGACAGTGACCCCCACTAGAGGGCTCACAAACTATTTAACAATATACTTCCCTATCCTGATGCACCACCCAAAGGAGTAAAATTGGGGGGGGTATATTAATAAGGAACATATTTATTATTCAAACATCCTCCTGTAGTGTTAGAATGCAAAAGCATAATAGCTCTGTGTGAGAGCCAGAAAGAAAGACTAACCAGAGAGTCAAATTGACTCTAAGAGTTTAATTACATCATATAGTTTTAATACCCAAATTGAGCAAAATCCAAATGCATTTCTATAGAGAGTTTCATCCACCGATCTCACTTCACACTGGATTTAGTGTGCAGAAGCTATGCAAGACCCTTACCAACATTGAATCCCTGCAGTGAGGCTGAGCAGGGACAGAGGTCAGCAGGGCAACTGCCCAGGAAACCTCCACACAGCTGAAGGGAGAGGAGGATGCCTATATGCTGACTGCAGTGAGGCACAGAAGGAACCTTAGAGTGAAATATTGTTCGGGGGAGGGGGTGCTGAAGATTCAGATAGTCCATGTAGCCTTCTCATTGGTCAGGACCTGACCCTTTCAGCACTCACCTCCCAAAGCCTGACTGCATCAGTTTCCCATGAAGTGGAGACCATTTGTGAATTTCACCCTTAAGCTGTGGCAAAAATAAAATACAAATATGAATCAAAGGCCCAGCTAGAGTGTCCAGGGAGCATGGAGAATGAGAGATTGAGAGCCTGCTCAGGACATGTAACAGATAATTGCCTGGCAGTCTCAGACCTGGCTCTGAACACACCAACACCAGCCTTTTCCCTGCAGCGCTCTCAGCCCTCCTTCCAGATGATACTCACAGAACTCCACTAGCTATGTGGCTGGGAGTTTGTTTGGACTGCATTCTCTCAATCTTCAGCATAGATAGCTCTCTAAGGTGACTTGCTTCCTGCACCATCCGGTTGTGGAGGTGACTTGGCCCTTGAGCTAAACTTAAGATGTCTGCCCTTTCCAGCATAGTCCTTTGACAATAGAAGACACATTCTTCCATCCTCAACCCATGCTGGGCACCCAGCAGTTCCCTCCCAACACCACCCTTTCTTTTTCCCGTTAACATCCAGAATCACTACCTTACCTTACCAGGTGGCACTATGCGGGGTGGGAATCCACAAGAAATGGAAGAGTCACCATACCCAAACCAAAAACGATAAAATAAAAGACTCACTCTCATTCCCAGGGCCTCTTCCTATAGTACCAGCCTAGCTGGCTGGCCTCCTGTTCTACGAACAGCTAACTTTACTCATTGCCTCCACCTGGAGAGGCAGGCCAAATCTGGCATAGGTTCAGGTAAGGCTTCAACTCTTTTCCAGGACCAGCTTACCAGGGGACTGAGATACACAGTGATGGGTTTCAGAGCAACAGAAAGTGGCTGAGCCTGTCCCATTAAATTGCCTTTTTTCTAACCATTACATGCTTCTGTCATTCGAGAGACAGATTTTTTTAAGGCAATGCAGTTTAACAAAGACAAATCTGACTAACTGCAGTTTGGTTTAAGTGATGGCTCTTATAGATGTCTTGTTGGTCATTCTGTGATTGTGAAAAAGGCTTTGCAAGTTAAAAGATCCAAGTGACTGCAGGGAGAATAGTCTGCATTGATTTGGAGAATAGTATAGGCATTCTTTTTTTCCCAAAATAACCTTTAGTTCTGCTGCTTATTCTGGCAAGGAAAAAGGAAAAAAGAAAAGATGCAACCAGAACTGCATCCATACTATTAGATAGCAACATATTTCATGAGCAGAAAACAGAATGGTGTGGTTAAAGAATTGTCTGTTTAACTAGAAAATATTTGAAAAATATCCAAAAAAAGAAAGGGAAATAGATTTGTTTTTCTAGAAAATTTGCACCAGAGGCTCTTTAATAAGTTGGTGTCACTACAGTAAGAATTTACATACTACTTCTGCATTCACAACCTAAAAGCAAGACCTTTACCTGTGAGTGTAACATAATGCTATCAACACTCAAACCACACTTCACTGTTCCTTTTCATTTGGCTTTGTTTTCAAGCACAATGCCCAGAGTGTAGTCCTTGCTTGGATTACTATAGTTCTGGAGATTGTCTAAAGGAAATTCAAGTGGAGTGCCATCATTAATGCTTTTTTAATGAAATATTAAATCTGCTGTGGCAGAAACTATATGGTGTAAGCCAGTTTAGCAGCAGTCTAAGCAAAAACTGAGTACACACATAAATAATTAGATCATCATTTCTCCTCTTGCTTTTCCTGGGAGACTAAGCTGAATCAAAGAAATAGAATGTATCTGGTTACTTAGATTATATGAAAATTAAAAAAAGAATTAGTGAGCAATACAGGTGAACAGCTGATTGTTTTATTTATATTTTCTGAATGCAACAGTAAATTATTTCCTCTAAAATTGCTATCCAGATCTGAATGTTGCTTAGTAGCATTTAATTCTGAAGTTTCTATTCTTATTGCTACAAACCAATATAAATACTTTTTTTTATTGACTTGTTACAAAATTACAATATGACAACATTTCTTATTGGTAAAGCTAAGGAAATAATTCATGGCCAATACCACATTTAATAAATTTCAGCTCTTTTTCAGTTGTTGAATGGCCTGTGAACAAATTGCAGTTTTCTGAGATTTATTTGTTATTCATATTTCTGTGAATAATTCTCAGTCTGGTTAGCTCAGGAGCAATTTGTGAATATTTACAATGTGAGTTGTTTTGATGAGATACATAGCTCATGTATGTGTCTGATCCATGAATGGGTTTAACTGTTACCAAACACGGAATGGGCTTCACTGTTAGAAACAGGTTTTTGGTATGAATAGTAATGATTATGACTTCAAAATTAATTTCTGTTAAAGTGCGGGGGGATTTTTTTTTTTTTTGCAGTATTTGCTCAGCTTATATAACCCTAACCAGGGTTGAGGGAGCCTAATGGAAGCTAAAATGCTATAATTTACATGAACAAAGGTTGGAATAAGACAAATTATATTAGCAGGTGGTTTATTTTTATTTACATTTCCTACTACATCCCTCTTCGGGCCATTGTGGTGAAAATCACAACTTAGACTCCTGAGACCCACATACACTTCCCTACTGATGGGTAATTGACACCACCTTACACTCTTCGGTGTGTACCACAGTGGCAAACACACTGGCATAATCTGGACCTGTAACTGACCAGCGTAGTTCTACCATTTGGAGTAACAGAGGAGGCTGGAGCGAAGACAAGGTCGCGAGTAAAACGTTCAAAGCGCCTAATGTCCAGATTTTTAAAGGCATTTATGCATTGCTGCACTTAGCCTTGCAAGGTCTAACTGATTTAGAACCCTAAATCTCATTTTCAGAAGAGATTTAGAGCATTTAGGAATTAAAATACCATTTGCTGTCATTGGGATTTTGGCTCCATTTGGGAGTTAGGCATTGCAATGCTGAGTGCAGCAAAGCCTAAATACCATTTAAAATCTGGGCCTTAGGACTTGGGCTCCTAAGTCACTATTTTCTAAAGGGACTTCAAACCTGAGTCTCACTTAGGACTTGTGTACATTGCCCCTCGGTTCAGATTACAGGGGTGTGAATAGCAGTGCACAACAAAGTGCTCCACTTTAATTTCCCGGGTGTATGCTGCTGGCATAAACTAAAAGGCTCTTATGATATAGCTGTACTCCAGTAAAACACCCATGGTTGGCCTGTGTCAGCTAACTGAGGCTCATGGGGCTAAAACTGTGGGGCTATAAAAATCAGTGTAGGCTTTTGGGCTCAGGCTGGAGCCCAGCACTGGTATCTCACAAGGGGCTCCAGCCCAATCCCAAATGTCTACACTGCAATTTTTTAGTACCACAATGCAGTCCCAAGTCAACTGACCCAGGCCAACTGCAGGTGTTTTACTGCTTGGCAATGTAGACATATCCTTAGTGTAGTCCTCTTCAAAGAGGATATTAATGTAAACTAGGAACCTTTAAGTTTGCACTTGCAATATCCACAGGGAGGAGTTACATTGCAGCACTTTGGTGAGCACTGCTACTCACACCCTGGTAGATCGAACTGCAGGGAACTGCAAGGCAGTATGGACACAGCCTTAGGTTCCTAAGTGCCTAAATCACTTTTGAAATAATTCTCCCCTTAGGGGTTTTTACCACCATGTTAGCCAAATGTGGTCTACTGCCAGTTAGAATAGAACCCTGAATTTGAACTATTTATTCATAGGTCAGACATCCTTGTACCTAAATGCACTAAATATACACAAGCAACAGGCTAATACTGATGACAGTCATGCTAATAAAGGCAATTCAACTTCAGTGAAACTACTCACACGCTTAAAAGTTAGGCATATGCTTAAATACCTTGTAGAAGCAATGCCTAAAGGAGCTAATTAAATCAATGCCTAAATGAGCTAATTAAATAGGGAGATTGACATTTTGAGAAGAAGATATGGTGACTAACAGTACACAATTTTTATTTGTTATGAGAAAGCAGTCAGCTGTCATAACTCGTCATACTGTATCTAATACTTTACATCCAATTCTAGTCATGTAGTTCTGCACTTAATGAATTAAATGTTCTTAATCCTTGCTTGTTAAGTACTGCTGGCTACCATACTATGCTGCTTAGTGACTTAATTATGTTAGACAGACTAAATTGTTTCAAATGAACCCTTACAAAAGGTCCTTAATAAAATAAAACAGGGATTTTATTTTGCCTTTCTGCTTACTGCCAGAAGTCTCTCCCAGGGCCTACTACATTTTTTCCCTATTAAGCAGCTAGCTACAAGCCATTGAGCCTGTGAATCTTTGCAGTTGCTCGTACTGTTTCTCTCCCCCTTTTAAAAGAAGTGTGGGAAGATTTTGGACATCTAAAGCAGTAAGATTTAGTAGTTTTCTTTTAGAATGAGTGATAACATTATGGGGATGGGGGAGTGTCATAAAATTGCCCTGCCTGGGGTGCTGTCTAGTGGCAGGCTACGGCATGACAGTTGCATGTGTCTCATTTTCCCTTTTCTTCCAGAGCCCTCAGTAACTCCACACCAACTTTCCACATATAAATAGCTTTTCCTGGATTAATTTATTACAAAAAAGCCCAGTGCATGTAAATCTTAACAGAAGTCCCACAACTATAAGCCAGAATTCTTCAGCAGTCCAAATAGTACACTCAATCTGTCAAGTCCCAGCAGTCCATCAACATACGAAGTACTGCTACAACATGTGTCACTGCCACTCATCTCTCAGGTGCTGTTCTGGGATCTTTCATCACACCACACTCCAGCCCAGGCCTGCCAATGGAGGGGATGAGGGGGGGTGGGGGAAGGGCAATTGCCCAGGGGCCTGGTGATTTAAAAGGCCCAGGCGTATAGTATAGATATGTATCCTCCTCTCCTTCACGCCTCTCTTTTCCCCCCTGAAGTCCCCATCACTTGCACTCTCTGCCGCTCCCGAGCTGAGCTTATTTATTATGCGCCATGTAGGTTCCTGAGTGGCTGAGGAGGTGGTATCTGCTACTCAGCTTCCAGGTTCATCAGTAATCTCCCTGAGGGAGTCTAACGGACCTGGGAAGCTGAGTAGCAGATACCGCCGCCTCAGCCATCAGGGAATCTGCACGGCTCATAAGTAATTAAGTAAAAACTTCCAGAGTAAGGCCACTCAGACCTCAGACAATCCTTTCTAGGAGAGCCATTGACTGTTCTGTCTTGGGGCATGGAATTGCTGTCGGTGGACTTGCTCCAGCCCCTCTAGTTGGGGTGCTTCTCCGTCCTGTTTCCTTCTCAGGTATGGCTATAGCTCTTACCCAGAGACATCGGGGGGCTCACCCCTCCATTATTCCCCAGCCTTTAGCCTCTCTGGTCTTCTGGTCTCTCTAGTCCTTCTGCTTTCACCAGCCTGCTCAGACTAGGGAACTCTCAACACTCACCTTTGGGGGCATCCCCTCCCACAAGCTCTCAACCCAACTCTGCTCCCGAGCTCAGTTGCTCATTCTAGGATTCTGGCCAACCCCTTACCTTTGGGCTGTGTCTTATTTATAACCCTGTCCTCCTCATTACACCAAACTATAGCACACCAAGGACTGGAACAGAAGTGCAGGCTAGATTTCATTTAAGGGGCCAGCTACTCTGAGAAAAGAAAGAGGGATTATTTTTTTTTTAAATCTAAGTTTTAATGGGTTTCCTCACCATTCACAGCTATCAAAATGACATAGCATTTGCGTGGACTGATCTGATTTGTGTAATGATAAAACTCTCCTATGGAGGGACAGGCATCAGGAGTCAATCACATCAGTGCTGTCTAGCATAATAGTATCTACACTGTATATTCAAGCTACTTCCCACATACCCAGTACACTACATTCCTGCTGAATATGCCACCAGGGTCCACCATACCAGAGCAGTCACCTGGTTTGGTTTGAGCATGTCAAGTGTTTAAAAAGCAGAGAACTCACTGGGGTTCATGTAGATTTAAAGGGGATGAGACAATAGAATATGCTTACAGGTCCTGATCCAAAACTTACTGAAGTCAATGAAAAGACTCTTACTGATTTCAATGGGTTTTAGAACAAGCCAGTAGTCAAATCTGTTACAGGAAACTCCATTTAAAGTTTATTGCAAGGTATTGTAGTAAGTCTGTAATGAATATGTGCTGAAGAAAAATTTTAAATTACCCCAAAAGAAGTCAATGTTATATATGAGTGAGCTGGAACTCATAAAGAGGCTAATGTGACTTACCTAAGGCTAATAAAAGGAAAATTAAAAATGGAGGGAGTGATTTTATAAAGGGGCCAACAAACTGATAACTCAGCAAAAATTCAGAGTTAAAACTAAAGACCTGATTAGTCCTGTTGGACCTAGGTATTACAAGAATCTAAAGGTGAGTTGCTTTGAGTGCCAGTCAACATTATTTATGTCACAGCCTGGTCCAGTCCCACTCTCTGAATGGACACAAATCTGTCACGGTTGGATCCACCACTGAATCCCACTGGCTTTTAAGATCCCTAGGTCTCAACAGTGACTGGTCACTGCTCCTAGTTCTGGGTCCCCCCGGCACACTCCCAGGTGTAAACCCCATGTCTGACACCCTTTATGGGCAGTGGGACCTTTTTTGCCTTCCAGTCTTGTTTCTAGGGGTGAAATGGGCTCTTTTGCTTTAAAAAAATTCCTCTTTTAAAAACAGCCTATGATACCTTTCTTGCCCCTACAATTCTGCTGCAGAATTTCCAGGTCCCTCCCCTGCCCTCAGTTTCTGGGTACAGTCATTCAAAGTTAATGGCCCGGCTAGCAGCAAAACTATTGTTCCACTAGGGTAGGATCACTGGGTTTGTCTACACTGCAATTAAAAACCTGCAGCTGGCCTGCCCCAGATGACTCAGGCTAAGGGGCTGTCCAACTGTAGTGTAGATGTTTGGATTCAGACTGGCGCCCAGGCTCTAGGACCCTGCAAGATGGGAGGGTCCCAGAGCTAAGGCTGCAGCCCGAGCATGAACATCACACTGCAATTAAACAGCCCCTTCTAGCCTGAGCCCCACAAGCCTGAGTCCAGGGCCCCCACATGGGGGGGGGAGGAGGGGAATGGATACACTTTACCAGAGCCCGGCCCAGGCTGCAACCCCCAATGCCATGAGGAAATAATTGGGCTAAATTGTAGATCATGCCTGAGGATATTTATAGAAACTTACTTCCCTGTACCTAGGTATCTATTGTCCAGATCCTGTGAGATTTGCTGGAGCCAGTCAGAAGCAATGTTAGAGCCGTCTCAAGCAGCATTATGAACAGTGAGTTACTGCGCCTGCAGGCCCAGCCCAGGCCCATCTCTAGAACAGAGAGTGGGCGCTTGTACAGTTGAACTAGGACTTGTAGTTTGAGACTGAGACACAGAGATTTGTGCTCCTCTCTGTGAGATGGTCTATCACAACAAGATCAAGACCTACCAGTCCCAGAGTTCCTTGTGCATAGGCAGGCAGGAGGGACAGTTGGTGGGAGCAAAGTAAAGCACCATAAGACAGTGGGAGCCAGTGCTGCTGCTGCTTCTGGTAGGGTTTGCAGGCCCAAAATATGTGTGAGTAATCTCTCTCTTGAATCAGAGGTAGCTCTCATTGCTGATATTATTGAAGAAATAAAACAACTGAGAGATCAGTGGCCCAAAATTCTACAGGAAGCATGTCTTGTAGCAGAAGGCATGGGAATTTTGGCACAATTGCTAAAGAAGAGAGGAATGAAATGGAAAAGTGTTCATGGTGAGACATCTGAGCCTGAGGAATCACGTTCTACCTTCTCTGAAAATGAATCAGTCTTTATTCAGAAGGAATGTTTTCGATGCAACTTTGGACAATCTCATCTACAAATTAGAACACAGATTCACCATCAACTAATAACATTTGTTTGACTTTCCATTTAGTCCTAAAATATGTGACACTAGAGCCTGGGGAACTGGATGAAGATTCTAAATGTCTACTTCACAAGTATCCTACAGATCTGTCTGAGAATTTTCCTTGTGAAATGTTGCACCTGAAAAAAATCTTCAAGTCTACTTTTGGAAAAGAATATGAACTACCTACAACTTATCTTATTAAATGAGATTTTCAAAAAACAACTGCAACTAATTTTCAGTGAAGTGTGCATAGCCCTACAGATTTTTTGCCCACTGCCAGTGACTGGCAGAAACAGAAAGCAGTTTCAGCAAGCTAGCACTCATCAAAAATTGCAGGTGTTCTACGATGGGGCAAGAAAAGTTAAACCACCGAGCTATCTTGTCTATTGAGTGTGAACTTGCAAGAGAAATTGAATTTGGGGGGTAATTCATGATTTTGCAATGAAAAAGGCCAGAAAAATAAAGCTTTAAAGTTAATTGACCTAATTATAAAATGTTTGCAGGCCATGAGAATAAAAAAAATCAAGACATTGACAGGATATACCACCTTTAAAATGACCAAAAAGTTACAAAATAGTCAGCCAACTTGTAGGACTCTCAGGCTGGGTGTTACGTTAAAGAAAAATAGCAAATGGGGGGCCTTTTTCAGCAATGTAGAATATGTAACAGTAATTTCAGAGTTCAAACATTTTTCATGGCTCATGAGATTGTATCTATGGGATGAGGGATTGTGGTACGTGTGTGGGATGAGGCCTATGTTACAACTTTGTACTGGGCCCAAAAAAATTATGCTTGGGCCCCGCCTGAGTCAGGTGGCACAGGGCTAGCCATGGGTGTCTAAATGCAACATAGACATACTCATTGAATGTTGTTGGGCCTTCATTGTCTGTCACAGCTTCCCAGATAGAAACTTGACACCTAGTGGAGAAACTGCTAAAAAATTAATGCTCCAAGGCCACCCTAAAGGGTACATTCAAAATGGAGGTTAGAAATACAACAGCATTCACAAAACCAAAATGGAATTCAAGCTGATACAGACATGTACCTCAAACTAGCATATAATCAATTGATTGAGCACTATGGATTGAATTGATAACTGAGTTCTTGCAGATTTATGCAAGTCTTAATTTTAATCCCATTGGGGGTAATTGCCTGCATAAAAATTAAGCAAACACAGGATCAGGGCCACAGCATTGAAGTGAATTTTCAGCCCTGATTTTGTGGATCTTAATTCACACTATTTACATTACTTGAACAGACTTGTTTTAGTGCATGTGAAAGTGTCATGAGTGATACTAATGTTCTTTCATTATAAGCTCTGGTTTGAGGTGTACTATGGTGAATGTGCCTGGATATTATCCCATTCAGGGAATATATAGCACCACCTATAGTTAAGGTTGCCCATTATTTCCTATTATAATGCCTTATTTTCAGTTGCTCAAAATTTTCCCATCCAGTTTGACCTGAAGTTTTCTATGCTAGGTCACTGCCTCAGGCTGTTTTTTTTTTTAAATAAATTTAAAAAAAAAAGCTTCTGCAAAAATGGTTCAGCCATTCTAAAGAATGAGACTGAAGGAAAACACATTAAAATAGGTAATTGTATTAAAAAAACTAAATAAAGCAGAGCTACATTTTGCTTTTTTCATAATTACCCCATTATATGACAATCATTGCTTCCTTTTATATTGTGGAATCACTACCATACAACAGATATAACAATGTAATAGCATATACAATATTATCCAACTCAAACCACATAATTATTCAACATTTAAGTAACTACAGGACAGAACACTTTAGTAGCCACTTAAAAGTTGCATAATTATATGACAATAGCTAAGTAAGTAAGTAGACTGCAATACTGTCATAAAAGTATTGTGAACGTTCAATATAGAGAAAAGAACAAGTGAAAGATTTTTTATATTTTATCTTTGCCAAATGTTCTCCTATTTGTCTTTATAAATATAAAGACTTCTCTTTAGTGTGGCACCTAGAGAGTAATTTTCAGAAAATTATCTTGTGGCAAGAGAAACTAAGACAAAGATACTTAAAATCCTAATGTGTATCTGTTTCATGTTACCAAAATAGATACATTACAAAAAACAGGAAAAAATTATTACTGTGACTAGAGAAAAATCTGAATTTAAGGCCCAAGAAATGCAGAGGCAAAAAACCCAAAACCCAAATCACAGTACCCTGCTAAGAGGATAGCTGAGAGTGAACACACAAGCCAAGGACTGTTCCCAAGGGAGCAGGTGGAAGGGGGGTCCTAGCCAAAGATTGCTAGAGAGACTGGTTCTTTAACTCACACTGTAGAGACTCATGCTTTTAATACTGGAAATCCTTGGGAACTGAGATTATGCTAGTATGAGCTAAACTGGAAGCCATCACATAAACTTATTGGCTTTTCAGTCTGACTGGATTTGTAAAAAATAGAAATATTTTATTTAGAAGAGGTCAGTAATAGTTGGGTAGACAGTAATCTGCAATTTGCAGATGTAGTACTGTACCACCCATTTAACAGGTGGTACAACAAGATATGTAAATGCATGTGCTAGAAACAAAATGCCTGAAGTTCTAAGGAATGATTTTGCTTTCTGCAATAGTTGGATGTCTGTATAATGTATGTGGGTCAGATATTTTTACTGAAGATTAGTTTTATACTTTTTAGTTTCAAGTTTGTTTCACAGCACTTTTAACAGGCATTTATTGATCCGCCTGTCATTTAGAGACTATGGACTCATTGGCTGGGAAGAGAAAACTAAATATAGATTTTAGAGAGGACTCTATTCTATTTTTATGAATACTCTAATGTATATATACACTAACATTTTCAAGCCTTGAATTGTTCTACAGACTAAGCTTTCATTGTTTCTATTATAAAATTAGGTCCCTAACTTTTAGTGAAAGAACATTTTCTTAAGGTGTTTTAGACATTAGTTGGAAATCTTCCATATTCAATGCACTTAGGCAACAGGGGCAGAAAGTGTGTGTGTGTATTAAAAAAAACCCCAACAAGTTACAAAGTTGAACTATACAGCAGCTCACTTTCTGCAGCTGATGCACAGCTTGATATTTCACATGACAAAAAAACTAAACTCTAAAGTAAGACTGCTTAAGGAAGATACTCAGGTTATTTCTAAACAAAAAAGAACCTGACCACAATAGCCTACCATTGTATGCTACATGGTACTGTAAAAGTTAGCAGCATGTGATGAACAAGTTATCCAAAGGATGCTAAAGAACATACTGAGTTAGTGAGATAAATCCAATCCCATGTAATATACAAATTATCAACAGGTATGCCATTTCTTTTCTTGCTTTCATCGTAGGGACTGTAACATTTGAGGAACACTAACATTTCATGTACAATATAGAACATTTTAAAATGTGTTTTAAGCATTAGCAAGAGATGAAATATACTAAAGAATTACAAGAGTGACTGCTAAAAACTGGAAAATCTTATTGACCAGTAGATCAGAGGAGAAACCAAAATGCATCTAAAGGGTTGTGAAATTGAAATATCCAGCAGTATATATTTTAAGAATATTGTTCAACTATCATGCATCCTTTGCTATGCATTAATTAAACTAAAATGATCAAAGAGGACTGCCTACAATAGTAAGTGTCAGTCTCTCAACCACCGAAACCTACTAGAAGGGGAAAATCCTTCTAGCCAAAAGGACAAAATGGGCCTTGTTAAAAATAAAAATATTAAACCAGCAAATTTAGGTCTACTGGACACGAAGGAATCAAATTCCCCTCCTGGACTCCTCAAGAGTTCAAATCTCAAGACAGTCTACAGAAAAGTCTCAGCTGATCTAATTTACTTTCTTTTTAATGCAATTTGTTTTCTTTGTTCATTTCTTTTATCTTGAGCAATAACAACAACAAACTGATCATTTTCACCTTTCTTTGTAGTCCGTTCTTAGCAACCTTCTGATTCTACATATATCTAGGGTGAAATCCTGGCTCCATACGTCTATGACAAAACTCACGAATTGAACACGGCAACTTTTCATAGAATCATAGCAGATTAGGGTTGGAAGGGACCTCAGGAAGTCCAAGCCCCTGCTCAAAGCAGGACCAACTCCAACTAAGTCATCCCAGCCAGGCCTTTGTCAAGCTGCAGCTTAAAAACCTCTAAGGATGGATATTCCACCTAGGTAACCCATTCCAGTGCTTCACCACCCTCCTAGTGAAAACATTTTCCCCAATATCCAACCTAGACCTCCCCCACTGTAACTGGAGACCATTGCTCCTAGTTCTGCCATCTACTACCACAGAAAATAGCCTAATTCCATCCTTCCTGGAACCACCTTTCAGGTAGTTAAAGGTTGCTATCAAATCCCCCCTCATTCTCTCCTGCAGGCTAAACAAGCCAGTAATTTCATGCCTCATTTTTAAATGGACCTCATCACTTAGTGTCTGAGCACCACTGTTACCTTCAGAAGTCTCCTCTGTCCAGCTGTCTCAAACTAAGTAGATATATGGTCATTAAACCCCTTCTCTCAGCAGTTTGAATGAAAGGAGACAGGTCTTCATGTTTAAAACCTCCATCTTTGCTTTTTGCTGCCTCTGTAGTTCATTTTGAAATGTTGCATGGGTTTGTAACACTATAGCAAAATTGTCTTGAGTCCCACTGCTGCAAGTGTTTGTAACTCCAGGATACTGCAAATATGTCTGTGACTGGAGTTGGTTGGGATTTTTGCAGCAAAATAACTTTTTTTGGGGGGGGGGAGAAGGGGAAGGGTCAGATAATACAGGTTAGTCAAAAATGAACTTTCTATGAAATATATTGGTTCAGACAAAAAATTCAATGGGAAGACATCACATGTACAGGATTGAATTTGTGGTCAGAGACAAAAACCTGCCCCAGAATATCCAATGGCATTCACCTGAGCTATGGGAATCTCAAGTTCATACATGCTCTGCTGATTTAGTGCAGGGCTTTGAACCTAGGCCTTCCATAACACAGGTGAGTACTCTGATGCCTGGGCTATTTTGGGCTGGGCCAGATACACGCACTTCTGTGAAACATTTTGAAAAGTCTCTGTTCAATGCCAAACTAAAACAAAATCCAAAACCTCAACGTTTTTCACTAAACGGAATTCTTGCTTTCCATTCAGCCCTATCCAAAACAACTCTTTTAAAACAAAATGTGGTGCATAAGATACAAGCTCTCCTGTCCATTGAACATTCAGGAAACTCAAATTAATTTTACTGTTACTTCTTACCTCACAGGAGTGACTCAAAAGAACAATTTGGTGAACACGTACTCATAGAAAGACAATTATACAAACAATGAAATTAAAATGGTATGTTGCTGCATGTCCTTTTCTTTTCTACTGTACAAAATTGGTGAGGCAAAAATAAGCACTAAATCAGTATCTAATCTAGTACTGAAATACAAACCATCATGCAAATTAGCATGGGGAAAAAAGAGACTCAATTTTCTGGCTTCTTCAAAGTAACCTCTCAAACTCATGAGTAATTGAAAGTACAAAAATAGCAACATCCTGTATGTATGATCATGTTCAGACCTTCAAGTTTGTTCCCAAATATGTATTTGCATATTTCATTGCCGTGAACCTGAAATACATGCTGGGCATTAGCATGGGACTGAGTACACCAACCAAACATCCTTCGTTTTGGAATTCACAGGACCAGTACTGCAACAATATGTAGCTTTGCAACCTGGAGAAGAAGCTATCCAGTCTCAGTGGTATATGAAGCACAGATATTACACATATCACAATGGCCAGCATAACTGCACATATGTAGGATTTGAGAAAGAACTCAAAACCTTTGGCTCAGAAAACTAGACCTCTGCCATTATTTCCAGTAGAGTAATATTAAGATCTTTATTCTTTGGGTCCAGCTTCCACTCGAGGCAACACATTGAATAAGCAATACATACAGTCAGGGACACACTTTTCACCATTTTGGGATTCATATGTGTAGTACAATAACTTGTCAAACTATCTTCCCTGTTTTAGCTCCTACTAAAACATATTGAATTTCTGGGAGTTTATAAAGTAACTGGGTATTTATACTTTGATAAAGTCAGATGAAAAAAATATAATGTATCCTCCCTCAAACAATTCCTTGTGCTCTTCTGATTTATCAAAACAGTGCGGAAAAAGTCAGGATGTGGATGGGGAGGGTGGCATCTAACCATTCTGCGGCACTGCTGGATTGCTGACTTTAAAACTGGCATTGCTGTCTTGACTGAGGAGGTGGCCTGAATTTGTAGAATGCAAGGTAAAAACACGGATGCCAAGTGAAAAAAAGAGAAGGGGTAAGAAGCAGTGTTCCAGAATAAAAGGTGGATGATCACTCCCTGACAAGTGATCCACAGTTTCCTTGTCAACCAGGGAGAGTAAGGGTTCCGTGGCATATTCCTTTGCCAAGGTCAGATTGGAGTGAGGAGAAGAAAATTATTCCTATTTACAAGCTGCATTATACACCCACTGAGGGACATCATATTTACTTTCAACATTCCAAGAAACGGAGTTTTCAGGACTGATATTATAGTGCCAGAAATGTCGATCTGCTAGTATAGTAAAGAGATTTCCAAAAGTACTGCAGCCAAGTGACAGTTACCACGGAGAGTGCTCGGTAGATCTTTCTTTCTGTATATCGGAATTCCAGTACATTTTATTAAAATCATTTGGTCTAGTGGATAGCGCATGGGACTGGGAATCTGAAATTATCTGTTCTGTTAATGACTCTGCCCCAGACTATGTGATGTCGGAGAGAGAGAACCAAAAAACCCACCACATTTCTGTGCATCAGTTGTCTTATCTGTAAGTCAAGGATAATGCTACCTTTCTTTAACAGCTGTGTTGTGAGACTCTTGTCAAAATTTTTCATTCAAATCTTCTCCCAACCAATGAAAGTGACCTTTTTTTAAAACATGAAACTTGCAAAAATGTTCTGATTTTTCCTTTTACCACTCTAACAAAAGGAATTGGAAAAAAATGTGAAAATGACAAATCACCACCACCTGATCATCATTCATTCAGTTGTTTAAATATAAATAAAGGGGGAGACATTTCAAATATTTTCAAAACTATCTTCGTAAAGTTTCAATAAACCCTTTTCCAAAATGTTTGTTTGTTTTGTGGGGTTTGTGGGTGTGTGCAGGTTGTTAGGG